>CM076581.1:1093914876-1094396054 GCA_034641835.2 Pinus albicaulis
TCCACTAAAAGGATCAAAATCTCTATTGTGTGAAGTTGGACGACTAAACATTTCCCTCTGGCTAGATGATACTCACCGAGATGCATAATATTGGAAAAGGGTGGTTAGGGTGTACCATTTGTTAAAGGGATTATGCAGATACACTTGTTCTCTGGTGCTAGCAGTGGGTTTACCAAACCCTCTTTCTCAAAAAATTGTTGGTGGAATTTGATGCTCGTTCGAAGTGACTCTTGATTGTCCCAATTTACGTAAGACCTCTTGTCCTCCCCTTATAGTATTGGTTTGAAGAGGTATTATAGAAAATTGACAAAATCCATGGTGTTCATTATGATGTGGATTTATCTTTGAAGTTATCGGGTTATATGGAGATGGCTCAAATTCTGGTTAGACTTAATCTAGTATTGGGTCTTCCTGATTATATTAATATTACAGTTGGCATAAAAATTCATGAGAAAGTTCTTTATTATGAAGGAAACATGTATAAATGTACTTGATGATGTTCATACACACACATGGGAGAGGATTTCCCTAGCGGTGAGATGAAGAAAAAATAGGTTTAAAAATTGCAAAAAGTTATGGAATCTCACAAAGAACCCTCTCATAATTCAAAATATACAAGGGATACGTCCATATATACTACATCCGACCCAAATACTGAGACATATGGAAAAATGAAAAACCTTGTGAAACCATTCAAGGCGCTTCAACCAAAACAAAGGGAGTACACAAAAGCAACTGTACTGTCACTTTGGAGGGCCCTCTCAGAGATGTTCATCTTCGTGTTTTAGCTAGCTCAACCTCTTCTTAGGGTATGTTACATACATGCACCCCTTCCCCTACTTTTTCTAATGCTTTATCTCTCTATAATTCCCCCCCTTCAGATCTACTAAATATTTATGTTGCATCCGTTCTCCCTCTACCCCCTTTCCTTCGCCTTCATCACCTACTATCCCCATTTCTCCTATTAACAACCTTTCACTCCTCTCAAAGGTCTCCTTTCCCCATCTCCCTTCAGCCTCTCACAAAAATAATTACAATCTCTCGTCCCTTTCCTTTGACTCAATCAAGGATAATCTTCAAAAAAGGAATTTCATCCCTGAACTTTCATGGGCTCTAGGATCAATATATGCCCTTTTACCTCTGATTTTGAGTAGGGGGTGAAAATCACATATCTCCCTTGCCAAGGAAGAACCCTCCTCGGAGGTGAAACTTAGGAAGAAATGGTTCATTAATGGAACTGTTAGAAAATCTCACCCTAGAAGAGTTTCCAAATGAGATTCCTATCGCTAAATATTCAAGGTTTTACAACCCCTCAAAATCACTAGATTTGAATAGGCTTATTGTATTCCAGTCACCCCATGTTATAATTGTGCAAGATAATATGATCGAAAAACTAAAGGGTGACTCATTTCTATCCCATATCCTTCCAAAATAGTCCTTTCATCATATTGATTCTTAGGGGAAATTAGGTAGACTGACCACGAGTTCGAATTCAACTTTTCTAAATTATTCCTTGGCTTGGTCCTTTACGTCATGTCTTGCAACTTCTTTCACTTTTAGATATGATGGTTTTTTCTTCACTGTATTGAATATTTATGGTAATTATGGGGATATCAAATTATTTTGGTACAACGTCATTATTCTAAAATTAATATTTGGAAAACAAGTAAACATTTTAAATTGTATATATTTAACACTCTAAAATTAATATAATCTTAATTACTAATTATTTATGAGGTAGACATATCTAAAAATAATCTATCTATGGGAAAAATAAAAGCACATATTTTTAGACCACTGCATTCTTTAGGAGGAGCTTTATTTTAAATTTCCAAAGAATGTGACATAAATAGATCTTTGGGGAAACTTAAAATTTATTTTTCTCAGGAGTGCTATATAAATATCGATATTCATTCCTTTGGGAAAGCTTTATACCAACCTTAGATCCATCTTAACTCTGCATCTATCAAGCGCCAAGAGGGATCAAACCTCTCAATGTGCAAACATGTTTTTTTAGTGCAAAATTTGAGGAAAGATTTTCACATCGGGAGATTTGATCCCTTTCGGTGCTTGATAGATATGACGTTAAGATGGATCTAGGCGGGTTTCAGTCGTGTGCAGCCAAGGAAAATCTATCGAACATATGATTAATTTTATCAATAATATGTAAATACATTTAATATTAAGATAAATATTTCAAATATTCTAAATATGTTTGAGATTGATATTGTCATTTAAATTTTAATTTTTTTTAGTTACCTTAATTTGTTGAGATGATAGATATTGTAAAATAACTTTAATGATGAAAAATAATTAAATAAAAGTTTTGAATGAAAAGTGACAATGTAATAGTGTTGAATGATAGAAAATGTGAATAATAATAATGTAGTCAATTACAAATAGTCTTCATTATGATCAAGCTCAAGCTATTTTATTCTACTATTCATATTTTCACCCTTGCTAGTTTTGTCATATTTTCATGTTGATTATATGAAAATAATAGTTAAAATTGTAAACCATTTAAATATTTAGCTCGATCTATTGTAGTAAACATCATACCTTGTCTGTCTTGGTCTCCAATATTAATAGGTTTAATTACTATAACACAAAAATCAATGTACATTGTTAATAATGTTTTGTGCTTACACTGAAATCAATGCACACTATTAATCCAATGACTTTAAAATTAATGTACCATGATACATCCAATTAAATCAAATTATAAATCAACATATACACTAAAATCAATGCATCTTATGCAAGAAAGAAAATAAGATTAGAAAACAACATCTACACTGAAATCAACGCATCTAATTCAAGTAATCAAATAGGATTAGAAATCAACAACTACACTCAAATCACTACATTTAGTGAATGTAAGGAAATAGTATTAGGAACCAACATCTACACTGAAATCAATGCATCTAGTGCATGTAATCAAATAGGATTATAAATCACCATTTACATTGAAATAAATGCATTTAGTGCAAACAATTAAATAGAATTAGAAATAATCTACATTGAAATGAACACATCTAGTACAAGAAATAAAATATAAATATAAATAAACATATACATTGAAATTAATGCATCTAATGCAAGCAATCAAATAGGATTAGAAATCACCATATACACGTAAATCAATGCATTTAGGGCAAGAAATCAAATAAGATTATAAATCATCTATATTGAAATAAATGCATCTAGTGAAAGTAATCAAATATCATTAGAAATCAACATCTACACTAAAATAAATGCATCTAGTGCAAACAATCAAATAGGATTAGAAATCACCATCTACACTAAAATCAACGCATCTAGTGCAAGAAATATTCTTCCCTCTCTCCCCCATCCATAAATCTTTGTATCTCCCTCAATATCCATCTCCATCTCTCTTTCCCTACCCATCTCCACTCTCGCACATCCTCTCTCTCTCTCTCTCTCTCTCCACCTTCTAATTGTGTTACTATATGCATCTCTCTCTCCTTCTCTCCCCAATTCTTCCCATCTCTCCTTCTTTGTCTCTTAATCTTTCCCCCACACATGCACACTCTCTCTCTATCTCTCCCTTGTCACTCCCTCTCTCTCATGTCCTCTCCCTTGTCCTTCCTCTCTCTCCCTGATCCAGGTGGATATTGGTGGCCACCCGCCTATTCCACTTGGGCCCCCACCATTGTCTCTTTCAGTTTTTCCGTTTTGGCATAACTTACTATTTTTAGCAGTTTTTCGGGTCCTGAACTTCCGGAGCCGTTTTGAGGCCCTAAACGACGTTTTTTGGGTACGAAAGCGCCAGCGGGGCCTACGATAAAATTCGTCAGGCAAATTTGTAGTCCTCGGATAGAGCTTTCTAATGATGTATCATATGCGTCAAACGGAGATAGTATGCCAAAGTTACGTCCCTGGGAAGTTGAAACACCAATTTACCCAAACGGGGCCCATAGTTTTGGCGCTTCATCTCCTAGGGTTAGGTTTTTGGGATGTTTAGGGTTCTCCATTGTTTCTCGATAATAAATAGGCCCTCGCGCCTCATTGTAAAGCAGTTCAGAGGTCTGTAGCCACCACATCTCTTCTCAGAGATAGCTACCAGTACCCTAGCTAGTTTTATTTCCATTGTCTGTAAGCAAATTTCGGTTCTTTGATATTAATGAAATGAAGTGTTATTTCCGCTGCATCTCTGTATTTATGGTTATGTGTTTATTCTGTTGCGTTCCTGCATAAATCCGGATCAGTGGTATCAGAGCGGTCTGTTTTTTCTCGATCCTTCTTTGCATGTCCCCAACGAGGTCGAGGTATAAGGAGCTAGGGCTTGATCTGGTGGAACCTTTGCAAGATCAGCCTCGCAAACCTCGACGGACGCCCATGGGGGACGAAAAGAAAGATGAGGGAGCAGGAGATCCTATCAAAATATTGCTCGACGAGGCCCTCGAAAAACAAAGGAACGCGATGATGGATATCTTTGCTCAGATCCTTCAACGGCTGCCCACCGGCGGCGCATCTGCATCCAGTAGCCACTCTGGAGTTGCGACTCCCTTTAAGGTACAAGTAAATTTTGACATTCCCATATTTGAGGGTCAAATAGATGCAGATTCCGTAGATATATGGTTGAATCTATTAGAAGGATATTTCTCTGTTCATGACTTTTCGGACCGGGAGAAGATTATTTTTGCACTCCTCAAAGCTACCCCCCATGTTAAGGACTGGTGGGAAACCTACTGTGAGAACAAGGACCAGACAGAACCCTCTCTGTTCTCGGCCGTACCAACTTGGAATTCTTTCCGAGACGCCGTCAAGGAACAGTACTATCCCGTGGGGAGCTGTGAGGACAAGTACATACAATGGACCACGCTGCGACAACAAAGGGATCAAGATGTGCACGAGCTGACGAATCTGTTCCATACCCTGCGCACAAAGTTGGGTATCAAAGATTCAGAGAAACATTTGGTGCTAAAGTATCGCAGTTGTCTGCACAGATACATTCGGGAGGAAATGGAGTTCCTCGACATCTCCTCGCTTGGTACGGCATACCGGTATGCTGCCAAGATTGAGCAGAAATTCAAACAGAAGAAGCGAGACTTTGGATATGCGAATCAAAAGCAAGGAAAAGGTGCTTCCAAACCGCAGAACAAAGGACAGAGCATGGCGGCTAAGGACAACCCGTCAAAGCCACAAGACAAGAACAACACCGAAAAGCCAAAGAAGGACACGGGAAAGTGGTGTGAGTTCCATAAGAGCTCCACTCACAACACAAGTGAGTGTCGGGCCAAGCAGTCGCTAGTGGCCGAGATGAGGGCTTCTGAGTCAGATGCATGCTCCGACTCCGAATCAGAACCTAAAAAGGGGAATGAAAAAGGGAAACATATTATTGATGCGGATCCCAATGCCACTGTTTCCACTACAAAGATTCAGAAGGAGGAACCGGAAGATCGAGAGGAGGAGGAACGTCTCTTCCACTCCCAGATGTGGGTAAAGGGCTCCCCTGTACAGTTCATTGTCGACAATGGGAGCCAAAAGAACCTCATTTCAGCAGACGCCGTGAAGCGTTTGGGCTTGCCGACCACAGCTCACCCACATCCATACACCATCGGGTGGCTTCACCAAGGACGAGATCTCCGCGTCAGCCAGCAGTGTCGCCTTCCCTATGGCATCAAGCCCTTCACGGATGAGGTATTATGTGATGTTGCTCCTATTGATGTTTCTGATGTATTATTAGGACAACCATACTTGTGGAAGCGTCATGCTGTGTATGAGTCTCGACCTCGTGCTGTTATTGTTACTTTGGGAAATAAGTTGTACGGGATACCAGAGGTACCACCTCCTGCCGCTATCTCTTTGGTTACTGCAAAACAATGTAGTAAGCTCATTTCCCAAACCAGGAAATTCGTTTTCCTGATGATCCGCCCCCAGGGCAAGAAGAAGACTGTGGCCACGACCTCCAGACAGGGCCCCTCTGCACGACGACAACAAATGGATAAGGTCGTGGAGGAGTACGGGGACATCTTCACCTCACCCACGGGGGTTCCTCTGCACTGCCAGGTCAAGCACCCGATTGATCTGACCCCAGGTGCGCCGCTACCCAATGGACCGATCTATCGACGCTCTGTTCTGGAAAATGATGAAATCAAGAGGCAGATTCAGGAGCTGTTGCAGAAAGGTCACATCAGACCAAGCTCATCGCCCTGTGGGAGCCCGATCGTGTTGGTACAGAAGAAGGATGGGACGTGGAGACTCTGTATTGACTATCGGGCGCTGAACAAGATCACTGTCCAGAATAGGTACCCAATCCCACGGATTGATGACCTTCTGGACCAACTCAGAGTGAAATATTTTGAGTAGATCGACACGAGTGGGTATGTGAGGCCACCAATTGAACCCTCGATGTGTAGAGAGCGCAGCTACAAAGCTAGGAGGAGCCTTTTGGAATGGCTGGTCATGCCTTTCGGGTTGTGAATGCTCCCTTAACCTTCATGAGGATGATGGGCCATCTTGCGGCCATTCACCAACTCATTCGTAGTGGTGTACTTGGATGACATTCGATCTTGACCAAGACTTGGGAAGGCACCTTCATCACATCCCAGACAAGTCCTCCAAACCTTTGCGGCAACACAAGTTGTGTGCCAATTTGGAGAAGTGCACGTTGGCATGACCGGGTTCAATATACGGGATACATTATTGATGAAAGGGGGGTGCATGTGGATCCGGCCAAGATCCGAGTCATTCGGGATTGGCCGGCCAGGCTATAACGTGAGCTTCGCGGCACGGGTCTTGCCCTTTAATTTCTCACAGTGAATTCGTCTTTGGGATTCTCTCATATCTTGGCCCTTGAGTCAAGTCACCAAAGGAGGAGCGAGAGCAAAATTCTTTGGGTCGGAACCTCAACAGAAGGCGTTCAAAGAATTGAAAAATCGCCTCTGTTCTGCCCCAGTGCTCACCTTACCAGACTTGCAGCAGCCATTTGAGATCGAGACAGATGCCTCTGACTATGCTATTGGGGCAGTTCTTACTCAACAGGGACATCCAGTGGCATATCACGGTGAGACATTGTCTGAGACAGTTCGCAAGTATCCCACCTATGACAAAGAAATGTATTCCATTGTGCAAGCCTGTCGACAATGGAAGCATTACATTTTGGGGAAGGAAGCAATCATCCACACAGACCACCGGCCCCTGCAGTTCATACAGACACAAGGGAAGTTGCAGAATGATCGCCATCAGAAGTGGTCCACATATCTGCAACAGTTTCATTTGAACATCAAGTACAAGAAGGGTAGCACCAATAATGTTGCGGACTGCCTCAGCCGACCACCGATCGTGGCGCTCACCACCGTGCTCAACTCTTGTGGGCACGAGACTTCTGATTGGCCGCTTCTCTATGAGAGTGACCCAGAATTCGGCCACACTTACAAGGCACTCTTGGGGGGTACGCAAGTTCCAATTTTTCACCTCCAGATGCACTTTTATGTCACCTGGGACACCTTTGTGTTCCTTCAAGCGAGCGTGCCAAGATGATATGGGAAGCACACTACAGTCGAGTCGCTGGGCATTTCGGGGTCGAGAAAACGGTAGCAATACTACAGAAGTATTTCTATTGGCCGAACCTTCGAAAGGATGTCGAGAAGCACATCAGATCCTGCACTGCTTGTGCCATTGCCAAACCGACCATCAAGAAGCAAGGCCTATATACTCCACTACCTACCCCTAGTCGACCTTGGGAATCCATCTCCATGGATTACATGTCGGGCCTGCCTTCTACTAAGAATGAAAATGACTGTGTTTTCGTGGTCGTTGACAGATTCTCGAAGATGGCCATCATGGCGGCCTGTAAGAAGAATATCACAGCAGAAGCCACTGCTAAACTCTTCTTTGAACGAGTGTGGGTGCACTTTGGGATCCCGCAGTCTATCATATCAGATCGAGATAGCAGGTTCCTCAGCACATTTTGGTCCAGCCTCTGGTCAATGTTGGACACAAAGCTCACCAAGTCCACAGCTTTCCATCCCCAAACAGATGGCCAGACAGAGGTCGTCAACAGAATGATTGTACACATTCTGCGCATGTACAATTCAAAGCATCCACGCACATGGAACGAGAGCCTCCCTTATGTACAACATAGTTATAACCGGGCTCTCCACAGTTCAATTGGCCATAGCCCCTTTCAGGTGGGCTTGGGATTCCAGCCACTATGTCCCATTGACGTAGCCATGCCATTTGCAGCTGCTCAGGACGATTCAGCGCACGTCCAGTCTGAAGTTGACAAAGCAAGTAGCTTCATCGAGCGCATTCAACACATCCGCCAACAGGTTCATGATATATTGGACAGAGCCAATGCGAAGTACAAGCAGCGCCATGATCAACACCGGGTGCCACACCACTTCCAGGTGGGCGACAAAGTATGGCTACATTTGCAGAAGGAGCGCCTCACTGGACCTCACCGCAAGCTTCGCCCACTCCGATACGGGCCATACACCATCACCAAGGCTATAGGTAACAATGCCTTCGAGCTTAGTATTCCACCATTCCTTGGTCTGCACCCAGTCTTCAATGTGGATCGCCTTCGTCCTTACTTTCCACCTCTGCTGGACACCTCGGACATTGCAGAACAACTCACACCAACAGAGTTAAACCCAGACTGCATGGAACAGGCCACCACAGATTGTATCATGGACATGCAAATCAAGAACACTCGTCAACAGCAGATCCAACTGTATCGGGTTGTCAAAGCTGGCCAACTCTTGCACCAAGGAAAGTGGTTCACCAGGGACCAAGTTCAGCAGAAATTTCCTCATCTCATGGAGGAACTTAACGCAATGGGGACCATTGCTTCCTAAAGGGGGAGGAATGATCCAGGTGGATATTGGTGGCCACCCGCCTATTCCACTTGGGCCCCCACCATTGTCTCTTTCAGTTTTTCCGTTTTGGCATAACTTACTATTTTTAGCAGTTTTTCGGGTCCTGAACTTCCGGAGCCGTTTTGAGGCCCTAAACGATGTTTTTTGGGTAAGAAAGCGCCAGCGAACTTTTTGATAAAATTCGTCCCGACAGTTGTAGTCCTCGGATAGAACTTTCTAATGATGTATCATATGCGTCAAACGGAGATAGTATGCCAAAGTTACGTCCCTGGGAAGTTGAAACACCAATTTACCCAAACGGGGCCCATAGTTTTGGCGCTTCATCTCCTAGGGTTAGGTTTTGGGATGTTTAGGGTTCTCCATTGTTTCTCAATAATAAATAGGCCCTCGAACCTCATTGTAACGCAGTTCAGAGGCCTGTAGCTGCCACATCTCTTCTCGGAGATAGCTACCAGTGCCCTAGCTAGTTTTATTTCCATTCTGTCTGTAAGCAAATTTCAGTTCTTTGATATTAATGAAATGAAGTGTTATTTCCGCTGCATCTCTGTATTTATGGTTATGTGTTTATTCTGTTGCGTTCCTGCATAAATCCGGATCACTCCCTTTCTCTCCTACCTCCCTCTCTCATCCCCCATCACTCTCATCCTCTCTCTCAATTTTCTCTCTCTCTTTCTATCCTACCTCCCTCTTTCTTCCCCCACATCTCTCTCTCTCTCTCTCTCTCTCTCTCTCTCTCTTTGCATCACTCTCTTCCTCTCCCTATGAATTCCTCTTTCTCGTCCTTCCTTTCTCTCTCTTCCCCCATCACTCTCTTCCTCTCTCTCTCAAGTCCACTTTTTTGTCCTTCCTCTCTCTCCCTTTCTCTCCTGCCTCCCTCTATCTCCCCCCCCCCCCCCAACCCCACCTCTCTATCTTACATTCAATACTCTCTCTCTCTCTCTCTCTCTCTCTCTCTCTCTATTCCCCCATCACTCTATCTCTCTCTGAAACTATGTTACTATATCTCCCCTTTTATCCTTCTCTCCCCCTTTTCTCCAACTCTCCTATTATGTATCTTTATCTGAACCCTAAACATACAAACTCTCTCTCCATATATCCCTTGTAACTCCCTCTCTCTACACTTCTCACTCTCTATGCCTTTATTCTTCCCTCCCTCTCTCCCTCTCCAACTCAATCTATCTATCCCTCCCTCTCTCCTCCTCCCATCATCCTTCCTTTATCTCCCTTTCTCTCCTACCTCACTCTCTCTTCCCCCATCTACATCTCTCCCTCTTTCTACCCTCCAATCCTCTCTCCTTCTCTCTCTCCCTCCTCCTCTCTCTCCCTCCTCCATATCTATGTATTTATCTCACTCTCTTACACTTCTATACCTCTCTTACCCTTCTCTACCTCTCTCACTCACCTCCCTCTCTCTCTTCATTCCTCCTCTCCCTCTCCTTTAGTTTATCTCTCTTTCCCACCTCCATATTTATGCATCCCTCTCCCTCTGTGAACCTTCTCTACCTCACTTACCCTTATGTACCTCTCTCACTCCTCTCCTTATCTCTCTCTTCATTACTCATCTCTCCTCCCCTTCATTTTATCTCCATCTCTACCTTGTCACTCCCCTTTCTCCACCTCTATCACGTCTTTGTTCTTCCGTCCCATATATATCTAGAGTTAATATATATACCATGATATATTAATACATATTATAATGTAACACAATTAATATTCTATTAATCGAAAGATATTAAATAAAATAATATTAATATTATAATATATTAATATGAATATTAGATTTAATAATAATAATAATAGGATTAATAATGTTTTTTTTCATGATATTAATAATAATTTGGTCCATGGTATTTGACCATAGACTTGGTATAAAATTAAATGTTAATTTCTAATCCTATTTAATATATTTTTATTTATTTACGTGACATCTTTATACCTCTTTTATATTTATTTATTTACCATACCTCTTTAATAAATATGATATTTGGCCCATTGTATTTGACACATAAATTTCACCTAAATAAAACCTATTTTTTGAGGTTTTGTAAATATAAAAGGTTTTATGGAGTAAATATAAAAAGAGGTTTTATTTATTTACCATACCTCTAGCTTATTTATATTTATATTTATTTACCATACTTCTTGACTAAGTATAAAAAGAGGTTTTATTAATTTACCACACCTATGGTTTATTTATATTTTTATTTATTTACCATATATGTTTTGTGACTGTTCTTAATTCTCTTCATATTTTAAATCTGTATTGTTTAAATTTATTTTTAATGAATTTTTAATCGGTCATTTATATGGTTATGTAATATATTGTTTCATTTTTAATTTTTTTAGTTAAGCGCAATTAAATTTTTTTGTATCACTAGGGAAAGTTATGTATTGCACAGGGAGAAAGAAACAATATCATAAGGGAGGCACACACATCATTGATTGCAGGAAATTTCGGTGTAGGAAAGACAGTAGTAAATCTCCAAAGGTATTGTTATTTCCCACACATGATTGATAGTGTATCTCGTTTTATTAGAGGATGTTCTTTATGTGCAACAGGTATCCTAGCAATAGGAAGCTTGGATTGCACACTCCACTTGTGGTTCCTTCACATCCTTGGGATAGTATGTGAATGGATTTTGTAGGTGGTCTTCCTATGTCAAGGAAAGGTCATGATTATTTATATGTTGTGGTAGATCGGTTCAAAAAATGTCTATTTTGATGTCATGTAATAAAACCACTACAGCTGAAAAAACTGCTAATATTTTCTTTCAGAATGTTTGGCCTCATTTTGGTCTTCCTACTTCTATTGTAAGTGATCAAGATTCTTGGTTTGTTGGTAATTTCTGCTCAAAATTATTGAACATGATGGACACAAAGTTGAAGAGGAGTACGACATTTCATCCACAAACAAATGGTAAGACAGAGGTGGTGAATAGGACTTTTATTCATCTTCTTAGAGGTTATTGCAGCAAGCATCCCAAGTTGTGGGATGAATAGTTGAATTAGCGGATGTTACATCATTGGTTTAGTAGATAATTTGGTTTCATAACTAGATAAATGCCCAAATATAGTAGTGGTAGGGCCTGCCATTATAGAGTACGGAGAGAGAGGGATTCAAACCCTCGGTACAGATGAATCCTTACTCTAATAGTCTCTCTAATTCCGTCTTCACTCCATTCGCTTCAAGTGTGGACATCCTGGTGAAGAGAGGATAAGAATAAGACTATGAAAAAGAATATTGACTATTTCAAGGTTTCACTACTTTTGTCTAGGGAGGTCCTTGAATAGACAGCCTCGGGGAATTCTTTGAATGGCCCAAGAGTATGCATACAACAAGGAAAGACATTCTTCCACAAACACATCATCATTTGAGGCATGTTATGGTTATTTGCCAAGATCGCCATTGGACTTAATCTTTGAGAAAGATGTTGCTATAGATGGTCATAGTGACATAGACAAGGTAAGGAATTTCATTGAGCAAATTTAGTTGATACATCACACCGTGCAAGAGAAACTTGAGAAGAACCAAAGCAGCTATAAGGCAAGGCATGACAAACACCGAGGTTGATCACAAATTCCAAGTTGGTGATGAAGTTGGGTTGTAAATAAGAAAAGGAATATTGCAAGGGGAAGGTAAAAATCTCAAACCAATCTGTTATGGTCCATTTGAAATTTTGGAAAAGATTGGTACAAATGCATTCAAGCTAGATTTGCCTCCTTAGATGAAAATTTGTTTTGTCGTTAATGTTGAGAATTTTAGATTGTTTGGGCCTCCTTTGATTGATTATTAAGGAGAACATGTTCAGCTTCCATCAATAGATGATTTCTCGCCAGAATATCTTGATGAACTTCAACAAGATCTCATACTTAACAGAAGAATCAGAACTTTAAGAAGAGGGAATGTTGAATACCTTAGAGTGAGACTCAAGGGTCAAATTCCTTCAAAGGCCAAGTGGTTAGAGATTGGAAGATTGAGGGAGTTGTACCCTCACTTGCTGAACAATTGCTAGTACCTTTTGGGGCCCAAAAGGCTTCTAGTGGGGAGGAATGATCTAAGGCTTAGTATTTAGCTCAAAATTTAAAGTGGTCAGAAATTCTTTAAAATTGAACATATGGATAGAGCTTGTCTCCAGGATTCCAATGCAACTCATTTCATCGAATTCCGAGTTCGCATTAGGTAGTTATGGCTTGATGTTTGTTTTCTCAAACAGATAAAAAAATAAGAAGAATAGGTACAAGGATTATGTGGCAGGCTAGTCAGCTTCATAGGGAATATTATCTAAAAACAACCAATGATATTGTGCCAAGTGGCACAATCAAATTCGCCAATGTTTACTAGGAAGGGAAATTTTTTTATCTTAAGTCTAAGGGTGAACTTTTATTATTATTGGTGAAATGTTATTATGGTAAAGTTATGGGCCAATGGGGAAGGGCCACATGGCATTCCACGTACCCTCTCCCATGGCATGGAAAGTGGGCACATATTATGTATTACACTAAGGTTGGAACTATGGAGGATTTAGCGCATATATATATATATATATATATATATATATATATCTTTGTGTGTGTGTGTGTGTGTGTGTGTGTCTATACCTAAGTTTAAATCTTACAACTCAATGAATATCTCTACATTTGGAGGAGATTTAACTAACAATGGCGGATAGGTCTGGAATGGTGGAATGGCTAATTCAGCGAATGGAAATACATGTTGGAACAAAATTTTATGGTGGGGGTCGGGGTCAAACCCCATACCTACCGCCCACCAACCATACGCCTAGCCATCTCCGCTCCTACCGTGGGTCTCACCCAGAATGATTTCTGTGTATATTTCAATTAATGTGTGCCAATTAACAAGGGTCTGGAGGGGGCTAGCCCCTCCCATGTGGTCATGTGTCCAAAACCAAGTCCTTCCAACAACAACCAACAAAGATTTGTAATTAGGATTAATTACGTTAAACCGTAATTAAATTACATTAAATTGTAATTAAACTACATTAAGACCGCGATGAATACTAATCAACGCTAAAAGTGCTTAAATTTTAAATTGCGTTTATCTTATTTCTAACTACATTTATCTTAAGTTTTAGGCATAATTAAAGTAGTGAAGAAATTGGTGGAGCACGCCAAAAAAGGCAGCATTGCTAAATTTGGAATTTTAACTGGCGGAATCCCCGTTTTAGAGGAGAAATTGTAGGAAATCGTGTTTTTGCCATAAATGAGGCAATTTTCAACCAAAATGAGCTCAAGAAGAGTCATTTTTGGTATATTTTGACGTTTTGGAGCTATTGGAGTAGGTTGCAGAGCCAACATGAGACTGTAAACACAAATTTTTCACATTTGAAGTTAATACAAAGGCCCACACTATGAAGCTGGACGAAGGAGATGTAGCCCAAGAGGGGTGAAATCCTTCATCAAAAACTTGTGTATTGAGCTCTGTTATTTATGCTTGTTGTGTTCTTATTTTCTGTTGTTTAGCAATTAGTTTCTATGTTTTTGAGTTCATGAAAAACATTAAATTTCACCAAAGTTTAATGAATTTACAATCACATGCTCATGGATAAAATATTAATGGATAAGAAAACCAAAGAGATGTTGATTTAAATATGAAACTGATATTAGCACAACAATAACTAAAAATCAATTTCAAATCACTAGGATCCAAAGTCTACCTGTCATCCAAAGCTTAAACCAAAACAAGGAACCCAGAACATCATGGATATCTAGGAAAAGGAGAGGCAAGGCAAAAATCCACTATCAATGTAGGCCATACCAATGAAAACTAAGTAATAAAGTAACCAAATGCATGTACCCTTCACCCATGTCTCATCAATGAAATCACACATGCAACTTGTTACCTGCAATTTCCTTGTGTTGTAGCTACTCTTCCAACCTTTCCTTGTGTTCCCTCGCTTTCCTTTGCTTGTCCTCTTCTTGCTTTCTTGTCCATATACTTCCTTTCTCTTATCTTAGGCTCTATTTGTAAAATTGATCAAAAGGTAGAACTAACAAAAGATTTCACTTATTTTTTGATGCATTTTTATCATTGATGTCTAATCTCTTCCTTTTCTTTTTCCTTTTTTCTTCTTTTACCCTCATTTTCTCTCTAATTTCCCTTGCATGGATATTTTTTACTCTTCATATCCATTTTCATCTATTTTCCATTATTTCTCATATTAAATTGTCATTTTTTGCCTCTTTCCTTTTCCAATGTCTTTTCCAATTTCCATAGCCATTGATAAATGAGAAGTGATGCTCACTATAGTGATTTTCCCTCCATACAACTTATAATATGTGTCCCATGACCTTTGTTTTATTTTATTTACATGGAATATCAACATGGGGCTGTTACATATTAGCATTATTAAAAAAATTGTAATCTTCCAATTGGTTCATATTTGAAGATCTTATTTCCACCATCACTACACATGTATTGGAAAATCATTCATTCAACCACATTTTATGCCATCACCAAGGTTTGTAATTCTAGTCTGCCACGACTTCCCACATCGGCCTTAATGTCGATAACCAGTGCACTAACTGAAGGTAGTTTTTGGCGGTAGTTGTAATCCCACATGATAGAGCTCACGTTGTGAAATCCTTAGAATTTCGTTTTTCATATTTAGCATTGAATCAATCATTTTTTGGTCATTGAGGAGTCCAATTTAGGCCAAGCTTCATTTTGTGCTCTTTGGGACAGACATGGCCTCCCTTCCTTTCAAGTCCAATTCCTCCATGAGGAAGATGAATGTATAAATTATGAAATCGTGAAGTTGGGAAACACTTTTTGGCGGACGGCTAGAATATGGGAGAAATTTTTAATTTCTCGTCCGAGAAAATAGTCAACTCTATTTCTCGATCGAGAGTTTTAAAAACTCTCGTCCGAGAGTTTTATTGGGTTTAACCGGAATTAAAAATCTCTCGGACGAGAGTTATGCATTTTCTCGTCCGAGAGTTTTATTGACGGAAACTCACGGGAAGACTTTCGGACGAGAGTTTTAAAAACTCTCGGATGAGAGTTTTAAAAACTCTCGTATGAGAGTTTTAAAAACTCTCCTCCGAGAGTTTTATTCCTATAATAAAACACAAAAAAAATTAAGTTTTTAGAATTGGTATGTTATATAATTTAAATAGTACTTTATTAAAATTAAAAAATGATATAAAATAATAAAATTATAATTTTATTTTAAATTATTTTATTATTATTAATGATAAAAATACATGAAGATTTAATTAAATAAAATTTGTTACAATATTTTGTAATATCAATGTTATATAAAAAACTAAAAATATTTTTATATAAAACTAATTGATATATTAATATAAATAAAATAAAATTCTAAAACATAAATCAAAATAAAAACAACTATATATAATTTATATAATATTTTTTTTGAAATTAATGAACAAATTTAAATTTAAAAAACAATTGACTAGATGCAATGAGATGATAAAGGAGACAATGCATAGCACCTTAATATCGTTATAAATTCTTGGAAATCTCGAGAAATTTTTGAAGTGAAATGAGCTTCTTGGAATGGGTCACTTTATCTTCCACTTCAGTTTCACACAATTAACTTGAAAGGAAGTCTATTTTCCTAGGTATGGATGTAAGGGAATGAACAATATTATTTAAACATTGAGTGAGATGCCCTTCTTGGAATGGGTCCTCCTATATTCCACTTTAGTTTCACAAGATTAAATTGAAATGAAGTTTATTTTCCTAGGTATGGATGTAAGGGGATAAAGAATATTATCCGAAAAGGAAATGAATGTTAAGTGTGACATTCCAAGCAGAAGTGTATGGGATTGGAGAATTATGTTATTGAAGAAAACTAACCCTTGACCCCTTAACCCTTGACCCATAACCCTTGACCCCTTAAACCCTAATTCCTAACCCCTAAACCCTTAACCCCCTAAACCTTAAACCTTTAAACCCTTAACCCCTAACCCATTTACCCCCACTAAACCTCTAAATCCCTAACCCATTTAACCCCTAAACCCTTAACCCCTACCCCTAACACGTTAACCCCTAACCCATTTAAGCACCTAAACGCCAAAACCCCTAACTCCTAACCCCTAAAATACTTAACTGCTAAATCCCCTAACCCCATAAACCTCTAAACCAATCCTAACCCATTTAACCCCCTAAACCTCAAAACCCCTAACCCCTTAAACCCTAATTCCCAACCCATAACCCTTGACCCCTTAAACCCTATTTCCTATCCGCTATACCCTTAACCCCTAACCCCTTAAACCCTAATTCCCAACCCCTAACCAATTCAACACCCTAAACCCCTAAAAACCTAACCCATTTAAGTGTTTATTCCACTTAACCCCCAAAACCCTCACCCCTAGCCCCTAAAATCCTTCACTGCTAAATCCCCTAAACCTCTAAACATATAACCCATTTAACCCCCTAAACCCTAAACCTCTAAACCCTTAACCCCTAACCCCTTAAACCCTAATTCCCAACCCCTAACCAATTCAACACCCTAAACCCCTAAAACCTAAACCATTTAATCTCCCATTGTCTCAACTTCTGAACTACCAAAACTCTTAATCGTTAAATCCCCTAACCCATTTAACGCTCAGTCCCTGGGCCTATAACCTCAAACTCCTAATTCTCCAACTACAACTCCATCTCAACCTCTGTTCCAACCCCAACTCACTCAACCTCTGACCCCTTAAACACTAATTCCTGTCTCCTAACCCATTTAACCCCTAAACTCCTAAACTCCTTAAACTCCTTAACTTCTAACCCCTTTAACGAACGTTAAATCCTCTAAACCCTTAACTCCCTACTCCCTAACTCGTTAACCCTAACCCATTTAAGCGGAAGTCTCAAAACCCCTAACCCCTTAAACCCTAATTCCCAACCCATAACCTTTGACCCCTTAAACCCTAATTCCTAACCCCTAAACCCTTAAGCCCTAATTCCCAACCCCTAACCAATTCAACACCGTAAACCCCTAAAAACCTAACCCATTTAAGTGTGGATTCAATTTAACCCCCAAAACCCTAACTCCTAACCCCTAAAATCCTTCACTGCTAAATCCCCTAAGCCCCTAAACCTCTAAACCTGCAACCCATTTAACCCCCTAAACCCTAAACCTCTAAACCCTTAACCCCTAACCTTTAAAACCCTAATTCCCAACCCCTAACCAATTAGACACCCTAAACCCCTAAAAACCTAACCCATTTAACCCCATTACCCACAAACTTCTAACCCCTAAAATCCTTAACTGCTAAATCCCCTAACCCCCTAAACCTCTAAACCAACCCTAAGCCATTTAACCCCCTAAACCCAAAACCTATAACCCCTTAAACCCTAATTCCCAACCCATAACCCATTCAACCCCTTAAACACCTAAACCTCTAACCCATTAACCCTTGACCCCTTAAACACTAATTCCTAACTCCAACTCCATTTAACCCCTAACCCTAAACCCCAAACCCTTAACCCCTAACCTATTCACCCCATGAATGGGTTAGGGGTTAAGGGTTTAGAGGTTTAGGGTTTAGGGGGTTAAGTGGGTTAAGGGTTAGGAATTAGTGTTTAAGGGGTCAAGGGTTAATGGGTTAGAGGTTTAGGTGTTTAAGGGGTTGAATGGGTTATGGGTTGGGAATAAGGGTTTAAGGGGTTATAGGTTTTGGGTTTAGAGGGTTAAATGGGTTAGGGTTGGTTTAGAGGTTTAGGGGGTTAGGGATTTAGCAGTTAAGGATTTTAGGGGTTAGAAGTTAGTGGCTAATGGGGTTAAATGGGTTAGGTTTTTAGGGGTTTAGGGTGTCTAATTGGTTAGGGGTTGGGAATTAGGGTTTTAGGGGTTAGGGGTTAAGGGTTTAGAGGTTTCGGGTTTAGGGGGTTAAATGGGTTACAAGTTTAGAGGTTTAGGGGGTTAGGGGATTTAGCAGTGAAGGATTTTAGGGGTTAGGGGTTAGGGTTTTGGGGGTTAAATGGAATCCACACTTAAATGGGTTAGGTTTTTAGATGTTTACGGTGTTGAATTGGTTAGGGGTTGGGAATTAGGGGCTTAAATGTCTTAGGGGTAGGGGTTAAGGGTTTAGAGGTTTAGGGTTTAAGGGTTAAATGGGTTAGGGGTTTAGAGGTTTAGTGGGGGTAAATGGGTTAGGGGTTAAGGGTTTAGAGGTTTAGGGTTTAGGGGGTTAAGGGTTTAGGGGTTAGGAATTATGGTTTAAGGTGTCAAGGGTTATGGGTTTGGAATTAGGGTTTAAGGGGTTAGGGGTTAAGGGTTTAGAGGTTTAGGGTTTAGGGGGTTATATGGGTTATAGGTTTATAGGTTTAGGGGGTTAGGGGATTTAGCAGTGAAGGATTTTAGGGGTTGGGGGTTAGGGTTTTTGGGGTTAAATGGAATCCACACTTAAATGGGTTATGTTTTTAGGGGTTTAGGGTGTTGAATTGGTTAGGGGTTTTGGGGTTTAGGGGCTTAAATGTGTTAGGGGTTAACAGGTTAGGGGTAGGGGTTAAGGGTTCAGAGGTTTAGGGTTTAGGGGTTAAATGGGTTAGGGTTTTAGAGGTTTAGTGGGGGTAAATGGGTTAGGGGTTAAGGGTTTAGAGGTTTAGGGGTTAGGAGGTTAAATGGGTTAGGGGTTAGGAATTAGGGTTTAAGGGGTCAAGGGTTAAGGGGTTAGAGGTTTAGGTGTTTAAGGCGTTGAATGGGCTATGGGTTGGGAATTAGGGTTTAAGGGGTTATAGGTTTAGGGTTTAGGGGGTTAAATTGGTTAGGGTTGGTTTATAGGTTTAGGGGGTTAGGGGATTTAGCAGTTAAAGATTTTTGGGGTTAGAAGTTAGGGGTTAACGGGTTAGGGGTAGGGTTAAGGGTTTATAGGTTTAAGGTTTAGGGCGTTAAATGGGTTAGGGGTTAGGAATTAGGGTTTAAGGGGTCAAGGGTTAAGGGTTAGAGGTTTAGGTGTTTAAGGGGTTCAATGGGTTATGGGTTGGGAATTAGGGTTTAAGGGGTTATAGGTTTAGGGGGTTAGGGTATTTAGCAGTTAAGGATTTTAGAGGTTAGAAGTTAGGGGTTAATGGAGTTAAATGGGTTAGGTTTTTAGGGGTTTAGGGTGTTGAATTGGTTAGGGGTTAGGGGTTAAGGGTTTCGAGGTTTAGGGTTTAGGGGGTTAAATGGGTTACAGGTTTAGAGGTTTAGGGGTTTAGGGGATTTAGCAGTGAAGGATTTTAGGGGTTAGGGGTTAGGGTTTTGGGGGTTAAATTGAATCCACACTTAAATGGGTTAGGTTTTAGGGGTTTAGGGTGTTGAATTGGTTAGGGGTTGGGAATTAGGGTTTAAGGGATTAGGGGTTAAGGGTTGAGGGGTTAGGAATTAGGGTTTAAGGGGTCAAGGGTTATGGGTTGGGAATTAGGGTTTAAGGGGTTAGGGGTTTTAGGGTTTAGGGGCTTAAATGGGTTAAGGGTTAACGAGTTAGGGGTAGGGGTTAAGGTTTTAGAGGTTTAGGGTTTAGGGGTTAAATGGGTTAGGGGTTTAGAGGTTTAGTAGGGGTAAATGGTTTGGGGGTTAAGGGTTTAGATGTTTAGGGTTTAGGGGGCTAAGGGTTTAGGGGTTAGGAATTAGGGTTTAAGGGGTCAAGGGTTATGGGTTGGGAATTATGGTTTAAGGGGTTAAGGGTTTAGAAGTTTAGGATTTAGGGGGTTGAATGGGGTATAGGTTTAGAGGTTTAGGGGGTTACAAGATTTAGCATCGAAGGATTTTAGGGGTTAGCAGTTAGGGTTTTGGGGGTTAAATGGAATCCACACTTAAATGGGTTTTGTTTAGGGGCTTAAATGGGTTAGCCCAGTTAGGAATTAGGGTTTAAGGGGTCAAGGGTTAAGGGGTTAGAGGTTTAGGTGTTTAAGGGGTTGAATGGGTTATGGGTTGGGAATTAGGGTTTAAGGGGTTATAGGTTTTGGGTTTAGGGGTTTAAATGGGTTTGGGTTGGTTTAGAGGTTTAGGGGGTTAGGGGATTTAGCAGTTAAGGATTTTAGGGGTTAGAAGTTAGTGGTTAATGGGGTTAAATGGGTTAGTTTTTTAGGGGTTTAGGGTGTCTAATTGGTTAGGGGTTGGGAATTAGGGTTTTAGGGGTTAGGGGTTAAGGGTTTAGAGGTTTAGGGTTTAGGGGGTTAAATGGGTTACAGGTTTAGAGGTTTAGGGGTTAGGGGATTTAGCAGTGAAGGATTTTAGGGGTTAGGGGTTAGGGTTTTGGGGGTTAAATGGAATCCACACTTAAATGGGTTAGGTTTTTAGGGGTTTACGGTGTTGAATTGATTAGGGGTTGGGAATTAGGGCTTAAAGGTTTAGGGGTTAGGAATTAGGGTTTAAGGGGTCAAGGGTTATGAGTTGGGAATTAGGGTTTAAGGGGTTAGGGGTTTTGGGGTTTAAGGGCTTAAATGGGTTAGGGGTTAACGAGTTAGGGGTAGGGGTTAAGGGTTTAGAGGTTTAGCGTTTAGGGGTTAAATGGGTTAGGGGTTTAGAGGTTTAGTGGGGGTAAATGGGTTAGGGGTTAAGGGTTTTAGAGGTTTAGGGTTTAGGGGGTTAAATGGGTTAAGGGTTAGGAATTAGTGTTTAAGGGGTCAAGGGTTAATGGGTTAGAGGTTTAGGTGTTTAAGGGGTTGAATGGGTTATGGGTTGGGAATTAGGGTTTAAGGGGTTTTAGGTTTAGGGTTTAGGGGGTTAAATGGGTTAGGGTTGGTTTAGAGGTTTAGGGGGTTAGGGGATTTAGCAGTTAAGGATTTTAGGGGTTAAAAGTTAGGGGTTAATGGGGTTAAATGGGTTAGGTTTTTAGGGGTTTAGGGTGTTGAATTGGTTAGGGGTTGGGAATTAGGGTTTAAGGGGTTAGGGGTTAAGGGTTTAGAGGTTTAGGGTTTAGGGGGTTAAATGGGTTATAGGTTTAGAGGTTTAAGGGATTTAGCAATGAAGGATTTTAGGGGTTAGGGGTTAGGGTTTTGGGGGTTAAATGGAATAAACACTTAAATGGGTTAGGTTTTTAGGGGTTTAGGGTGTTGAATTGGTTAAGGGTTGGGAATTAGGGTTTAAGGGGTTAGGGGTTAGGAAATAGGGTTTAAGGGGTCAAGGGTTATGGGTTGGGAATTAGGGTTTAAGGGGTTAGGGGTTTTCAGGTTTAGGGGGTTAAATGGGTTCGGATTGGTTTAGAGGTTTAGGGGTTTAGGGGATTTAGCAGTTAAGTATTTTAGGGGTTAAGAGTTAGGGGTTTTGGGGTTTAGGTGCTTAAATGGGTTAGGGGTTAACGTGTTAGGGGTAGGGGTTAAATGGGTTAGGGATTTAGAGTTTTAGTGGGGGTAAATGGGTTAGGGTTTAAGGGTTTAGAGGTTTAAGGTTTAGGGGGTTAAGGGTTTAGGGGTTAGGAATTAGGGTTTAAGGGGTCAAGGGTTATGGGTCAAGGGTTAAGGGGTCAAGGGTTAGTTTTCTGCAATAACATAATTCTCCAATCCCATACACTTCTGCTTGGAATGTCACACTTAACATTCATTTCCTTTTCGGATAATATTCTTTATCCCCTTACATCCATACCTAGGAAAATAAACTTCATTTCAATTTAATCTCGTGAAACTAAAGTGGAATATAGGAGGACCCATTCCAAGAAGGGCATCTCACTCAATGTTCAAATAATATTGTTCATTCCCTTACATCCATACCTAGGAAAATAGACTTCCTTTCAAGTTAATTGTGTGAAATTGAAGTGGAAGATAAAGTGACCCATTCCGAGAAGCTCATCTCACTTCAAAAATTTCTCGAGATTTCCAAGAATTTATAACGATATTAAGGTGCTATGCATTGTCTCCTTTATCACCTCATTGCATTTAGTCAATTGTTTTTTAAATTTAAATTTATTCATTAATTTCAAAAAAATATTATATAAATTATATATAGTTGTTTTTATTTTGATTTATGTTTTAGAATTTTATTTTATTTATATTAATATATCAATTAGTTTTATATAAAAATATTTTTAGTTTTTTATATAACATTGATATTACAAAATATTGTAACAAATTTTATTTAATTAAATCTTCATGTATTTTTTATCATTAATAATAATAAAATTATAATTTTATTATTTTATATCATTTTTTAATTTTAATAAAGTACTATTTAAATTATATAACGTACCAATTCTAAAAACTTAAATTTTTTTGTGTTTTATTATAGGAATAAAACTCTCGGACGAGAGTTTTCTAAACTCTCATACGAGAGTTTTCTAAACTCTCGGCCGAGAGTTTTCTAAACTCTCGGCCGAGAGTTTCATCAGGTAAACTCTCGGGCGCAAACTCTCGTCCGAGAGTTTTTTAAACTTTCGGCTGAGAGTTTGGTCATGCGTTTAAATGTAACTTTAGGTGGTTTAAACTTTCGGTCGAGAGTTTTATAAATTTCTCGTCCGAGACATTATCTCGGCCGAGAGTTTCTGGTCAACGAAAAACATAGAAAATTCTGCAGTTTTCAGGAACCTGCAACTTTGGAGGGGTAGAACACCTACAAAAACAAAATGTTATATGTTGGACAAAGTACCATTAGATTCATCTCTGAATCTAGTTTCTGATGATATGAGATTTGTGGAGTTTCATTAAAAAAATCAATTTTTTATTAATTTTTTACTAAACTGTGTCACTGTGGAATTTCATTGTTCGAAAAATTGCACTGAATGAAAATTCAATAACTTTCAAATGAGGACACCAAAAAATTCAAAAAAATCATACCGCACTTCCTCTCCCTGTCTACTTCAAAAGGGTACTCTCATTTTTCTTATTGACGATCACATTGAAAAGAAAATCAAAGGATGATAAAATGTACTGAAACATCACTGTTTTTTTTGTCTTCGTCCATTTCAAAAAATAATAAAAAATAGTGATTTAATCCGAAAATTACCGAAAAATAGTCTGTGCACTAGTGCAATATATGCATATTATGATGCTATGGTTTTTTTCCAAAAAATGAATAACCTTCCCTAAAAAAAGTAAAGGATAATAAAGTGACTATTTATGTTTGCCTGAAAATTTCAAGTATATGCAGTTAGTAAACAAGAAATTTACCCCTCTATATGTCAATATTTTTTTTTAAACAAAATATGGGTATGGAGGTAAGACAATTCTCTACAATTATTGTTTTTATGTCAAAGCATAATTTGCAATAAAAATATGAGTTTAGTGGAGTTGAAGTTGAAAATCATAGAAAATTACAATTTTCAATATCAAAAAAGGGCAAAAAGTGTTTCCCAACTTCACATTTAGTTAAAAGGCCCAACAAAAAAATTATCTACGAAAGTGGTGACTTACTCAAGTATAAAAATCATCTCGGTTTTTATAAATAATATGAAATTTCACATGCAATGGAAACACATTTAGTTACAAACCATTAACTCAAACTTTATTGTAAACATAACCATAAACCAAAAACCATAGGATATATAACAACCCTATTTGTTACCATTAAGTTTGATTAGTAAACTACCTAGGTTAGTAAGCTAAGACAACCACTTCTAACATTGAGAAAGTGATTTCATGTGCTTTGTTCTCTAGTAGAGCTAGTATAAGGTGATTCATCACTTGTTGTCAAAAGCATCACCTCTTTTCAACTTGCAATAGGTGATGTACATGTTTCCAATAACCTAGTGATACGATCATAGAGTGATGGAGGTGACAAAGATTCTAAACATGCTAGTTTCTAGGAGAAAATATCATGAGGATGGGCTGGCTAGTGATATGACTTGGAATTTTTTGTTATTTTCTAAACTATTTAGGATCTAGGTATCTTCGTCCAGCTTTTTTTTGTATATATATATATATATAGATGGAATAAATTCTTCAGCGAAAACATGCTCGAAGAGCAATATAGATAGTGAAATGGTGGTGAAATTTTGAGGGAGACTATTTGTATCATATAGCTAGACGTACTATTGATTTTTAGGAAAGGATTAATTAAGGAAGATAGTTTAAAAGGGATATCTTTCACCCAATGTATATTTTTAAGTTAATGTATTCTTATTTAATATGGATTTCAGAATTGATGCCGAATTCTTGTCATTTATTGTATGTATTTGATTGGATATTTTATAAAACCAGATATTCTAATATAGATCTAGTACCTAAATCTAACAAATATTTGGTAGGAGAGTGTATTTGGTTTTCTTATTATCTTGTGTGCATGATAGAAACATAAGTAACTCAAGAAAGATCTCTATGAGTTGGACTAGCATTATATATAGCTACACTAGTTAAGGTCACTATCAAACTTTAGAGGTAAAAGACATGCAGGCATCCTCCACTCTCTCCATATCTATTAAATAGTGTTATAGGCTAGTTCTATGTAAAATTGGTAAATGATCCACCATTTATTTTTACTAATCTTGTGCAAATATATGTAGTTATTATCTTGGCCATTAGAGGAAATCTTAAATGTCATTACCATATGCAATAAGAGACAACCAATATTAAGTTTTGGACATGGTTAACGCAATGAAATATAAATAGATGATCATCTAAATCAATTTTTATGACAAATACATGTTAATATTTTGGCTCTATATAGTGACACATATTGCACCATTATGTTGAAAAGTTATTTTTGAAATACACAAAACTTTCTTGGACTCTTCTTTCTCTTCTACAATGCACAAATGATTCCTAACATCAAGCCACACTAAAACCCATGATTACAGTAACAACTTAATTAGTCTTTTGTGTATAATTCCATACCACCAACTGAGTCTCAACATGCATTCCATGCGCATCATGGGATGTTAGATTAACTTTTGGTAGTATGGTTTCTACCTCTACATCATGTTATGTATGCGTTGTATGCTTTGGATATAAATAGATTATGGATCTTAACACATTCATGGAATTCAAGGGCCATATTTTCTAGGGCGGTGTTGTTGTGATGAAATGAGCCCTTAAGAGAATTTTTTTGGTCATTTATGGTTTGGTCTTGACCCATGGTTTTATATCCATTTTATGTAAAACTTTGGTAGCGTATTATATATAAATAATGTTGTACAATATTAATATTGTATTATGAACTATTTAAATAATACAATGAGAAATAAGTTTAAAGGCTAGGGTAGGTAGAAATAATATAAAAAGCATAAAAAATAGTTTTATGTTTTTTTATTAATTTCCCCTTGAAAGCATGTGATTTTGCTAATTTTCATAATTAAATGTTTCTTATCAAATATATTACATTTTATATACATACTTGTTATTTTTTACTTTTATTTTTTCTTTAAAATGTATTATAGATATGCATTCCTTTATATATATATATATATATATATATATATATATATGTGTGGATTGTTATTTATTTTCAAAAAAAAAAAATTAATAAAGAAGTGGAATTATTATATGTTTTTTTGGGAGATATTTCTATTCAACTTTGTTTGTAATTATGTAGGATTTTCTTTTATGACTAATTTGTAGAATTCAAGTCCCTCAAGTGTCCTAGGGTGGAACTAAATCTATTAATTATTCATTCATAAACTCATTTTAAAGAACTAAAATTCACAATGTTGTCAAAAATGATATCACCACATTAAACGAAGTTTTTTAAATAATAATTTAATTTTTGTGTTTCCCATTAAATTTTGCAAAAATGGAACAAATTTTGACTATATAATTTAGAAAATTAAACTGATTTTAACTTTATAGTTTAGAAAATTATATTAAAATATAAATTATTTTTTCAAAAAATTATATATATATATATATATATATATATATATATATATATAACCAAAAATTATATCAACCAATTTTAACCCAAAAATAAAAAATCAAACTATTTTACCTAAAACATACCCATTTAAACTGTATTCGTTTAACTAGATTAAGCAGAACCTAAATATAATTGTCAATAGTCTTTTTGAACCTTGATAACACTTTTTATAAAACCTTAAAAGTATATAGGTTTTTATAGAAACTTTTAACTTCATTGAACTTAAAATATATCATTGTAATTCATCTTTTAGAAGAATAAGTCTATTTGTAAAAGTATATAGGTTTTATAGAATTTTTTAACTTCAGTGAACTTAAAATATATCATTGTAATTGGTGTTTTTGAATAATAAAATTCTTTATAAAACTTTCCAAGTGTGTAGATTTTATAAAAACTTTTAATTTCACATGTACATAGGTTTTAAAAATAATTTTAATTTTCTTTTAATTATAATAAATAGCATATCTAATCATTAAATAAATAAAACTATTTCTTAAAATTTATCATAAAAATAAAAAATATTTCAAAATAACATCCCAATAAACCATCCAACCACTAAAAGACTTCATTGAAAATAAAGCACCTTTCAAAGGTGAATAAGGCTACCCAATTGAAATTACGCACACGTGCTGACACATTCAAATTTCAAATCCACGAACGTCTCCTCTATACAAAAACATTAATGATAGATTTGGTCGATCTTTCGGATTTATAAGCGGCCAACCACGTAATTTTTTCTTCTTGAAGCCCAAATCAGTACTGATGTGATGATTTGAATGACAGATCGCTCTGCTTATTTTTTGTTTGACTCTATCCTTCTAGAATAAGTAGCTGTGGCTAGTATTATAATGAGAACTGTGCCACTTCCAATGAGAAAGAAGAATAATTACGCTGTCACGTGGCCATTGTCGGTGCAAGATTCCCTTAGGGACTTTTTAACTATTTGTTTGTTGGAATAATGTATAATAAAAACCTTTTCTTCTTACCATGTGTAAGATTTATATTACTCATCTCAAATAATTATATTTTATGGTATCTTCCCAATCATGAAAGAGGAAATTACATCTTCAACTACCTCAGAGATAAGTATAGTGATGGTATCCTCTTAACCGTGAGAGAAGCAATTACGTTTTCAACTATCTCTCTGCACCTCACCAGAGTAGGATTGATCAATAGTTCTCCTGGAGGTAGACTTCAAGACCTCTATCCAACCTCACCTCCAAAATCAGGTATAAGAGTTCTACTGATTCTTACCAGCTCTGTACATTCTTCCCTTCCATCTCTCTACTTGTTCCTTTTGGTTTGCACAAAACCTTTTTCCTCTCTAAAATTTCCTTCTTATCCCAGAAGAAAAGTAAAAACTTTTACTATTAATTTCTTGAAATCACACAATAAATTAATCTTTATTCAAAATGAATCTTGTTCGTAATTTTACTTAACAAACTATTTAACCAGGTATAACTTTAAAAATCAGATGCATAATTTAAAATAACATAGAAAACGTAATTCCAGGTGCTAAAACATATTTAACATTTAAAACGTAAATAAAAAATATCATTTACAATTTTAATGTTTATGAACCTTTACTCGTATAGATTATGAACCTTGATTCGTATAAACCTAATATGGATAATTATTCGTGTTAAGCTTGAAGGATTTGTTTTTTGGGATGACTAGACGGTGATGGATGGAAACTGAACGGTTCAGTGAAGACCACATAGGCACGAATTATATAGATGCAATTAAAAGAAAATAATGGACTCGCGATTGTGGTAGAGAATTCAAACGAGAAATACACGTTTTATAAGATTAATGTCCTTCACATTGAAGTTTGCCGGTGACATTAGTCTCTGACGCAACGATTAATCATTAATGATGCTTAAATGGTATTAAAACAAAGACAGCCATAGCTAAGGAAATATATAAATAACGTTAAATATTGTATATTAAATAGTTAATTTATTGTATATTAAATTCTTAGTGTTTTTTAAAATGTAATATGGTACTTTTAATTTTAGTTCAAAGGATATATTAGAACTATATCGTATTTAGAGTAATGATATTTAATATAAGGGGATGCTATCATGTCAATTAAGTTAATTTTAAAATAGTTGGGAGGAATGAGTACTAACTTATCAACCTTTAATATTCATGAATAACATAATAAATATAAATAAAATTAATATGTGATATAAATTAAATGATAATATTTTTTATAATTTAAAATATTCAATTTCTTTATATTTTAAAATATATGTTTTTAAAGAAAAAATCAAATTTACACCTATTATATTTAGATAGAGTTTGGTTTGTTTTAAAAATAATCATTATTCTTAAAGGAGGTGTTACAATTAATATTGCAACTTTAGCTACTTGATCACCTGAAAAGCTCGACGAGAATTTCATAAGAGAAATTGAAAAAATTCAATAACTTAAGTATAACATTTGATTATTGAAATATTAAATGAAAGTTGATTACTAAAATATATGAAATGAAAGTTCTAACACAATGGAAAATTCAAAATTAAAAAATAAATAACTAAAAATTTTAAAATGTAATAAATAATAATAATAATAAATTAATGGTATATTATATATTTTTAATGAATAGAGTTCCAAACGAATGGAATCAGGGTTTTAGGGGTTATGTTTTTCTCTTTTCTTCCCAAATCCATGATGGATGTTGACTAAATCAAAGTCTAACAACCTTTATTATTGTTATCAAACTTAGATTCCCTTTTGTTTTACCCTCCATGTAAACTCTGGCTGTGTCGCTCTGCCAAACCTTGGTCGATGATCCAACAAGTTCTTCTTTTGAAACCCCTTGTGGTCCCTTGTCATCTCCCTCTACATGTCCAACTCTCACCCCTCGTGCCCATCTCCAGTTAGACTCTCGCTTTGTGATCTCCCCCTTCCCCTATTGTTCCATCTAGCATGAAACTCTTGTTCCCTTTATCATGACATGTCCTAAACATGGTTTGTTTGATATTTTCAATATTGTGGCCTCAGTTGTTCTAGTACCCCCGCCCCCCTCCATTTTCCTCCCACAACTAAAATTTTGTGAAATATACTTACGATGAAACTTCTTTGTGGTGACTCTTCTTTGATTCCTCGATTTCCTTTCTTGTTGCTACCTCATAAAACCACATTGAAATCTAATAAAAAAAATTTGATGACAAAGGCAGATGAGCCAAGTTTAGTCCTCATAGTAGATATCAAAATTGAATGACATTTCCAAGATGGAATAAGCCACATTATTGGGAAATTTTTCCACTAAAAGGATCAAAATCTCTATTGTGTGAAGATGGATGGCCAAACATTTCCCTCTGGCTGTATGATACTCATCGAGATGCATAATATTGGAAAAAGGGTGGTTAGGGTGTACCACTTGTTAAAGGGATTATGTAGATACACTTTTTCTCTGGTGCTAGCAGTGGGGTTACCAAACCCTCTTTCTCAAAAAATTGTTGGTGCAATTTGATGCTCATTCAAAGTGACTCTCGATTGTCCCAATTTATGTAAGACCTCTTGTCCTCCCCTTACAGTATTGGTCTAAAGAGGTATTCTAGAAAATTGACAAAATCCATGGTGTTCATTATGATGTCGATTTATCTTTGAAGTTATCGGGTTATATGGAGATGGCTCAAATTCTGGTTAGACATAATCTAGTATTGGCTCTGGCATAAAAATTCACGAGCAAGTCCTTTATTATGAAGGAAACATGTATAAATGTGCTTGATGATGTTCATACACACACATGGGAGAGGATTTCCCTAGCGGTAAGATGAAGAAAAAATAGGTTTCAAAAATGCAGGAAGTTATGGAATCTCACAAATAACCCTCTCATAATTCAAAATCTACAAGGGATACATCCATATATACTACATCGACCCAAATACTGAGACATATGGAAAAATGAAAAACTTTGTGAAACCATTCAAGGCGCTTCAACCAAAACAAAGGGAGTGCACAAAAGTGAATGTACTCTCACTTTGGAGGGCCCTCTCAAAGATGTTCATCTTGGTGTTTTAGCTGACTTAACCTCTTCTTAGGGTATGTTACATACATGCACCCCTTCCCCTACTTTTTCTAATTCTTTATCTCTCTATAATTCCCCCCCTTCGAATCTACTAAATATTTATGTTGCCATCCGTTCTCCCTCTACACCCTTTCCTTCGCCTTCATCACCTACTATCCCCCTTTCTCCTATTAACAACCGTTCACTCTTCTTAAAGGTTTCCTTTCCTCATCTCCCTTCAGCCTCTCACAAAAAGAATTACAATCTCTTGTCCCTTTCGTTTGACTCAATCAAGGATAGTTCTTCACTGTATTGAATATTTATGGTAATTATGGGGATATAAAATTATTTTGACACAACATCATTAGTCTAAAATTAATATTTGGAAAATAATTAAACCTTTTAAATTGTATATATTTAACACTCTAAAATTAATATAATCTTAATTACTAATTATTTATGAGGTAAACATATCTAAAAATAATCTATCTATGGGAAAAATAAAAGCACATATTTTTAGACCACTGCATTCGTTAGGAGGAGCTTTATATGAAATTTCACAAGAATGTGACATAAATAGATCTTTGGGGAAACTTAAAATTTATTTTTCTCATGAGTGCTATATAAATATTGATATTCATTCCTTTGGAAAAGCTTTATACTAGCCTTAGATCCATCTTAACTCTGGATCTATCAAGTGCCAAGAGGGATCAAATCTCTTGATGTGCAAACGTGTTATTTTAGTGCAAAATTTGAGGAAAGATTTGCACATCGGGAGATCTAATCCCTCTTGGTGCTTGATAGATCTGACGCTAAGATGGATCTAGGCTAGTTTCAGTCATGTGCAGCCAAGGAAAATCTATCGAACATATGATTAATTTTATCAATAATATGTAAATACATTTAATATTAATATAAATATTTCAAATATTCTAAATATGTCTAAGATTGATCCGATCATTTTAATTTTAAATTTTTTTAGTTACCTGAATTTGTTGAGATGATAGATATTGTAAAATAGCTTTAATGATGAAAAATAATGAAATAAAAGTTTTGAATGAAAAGTGACAATGTAATAGTGTTGAATGATAGAAAAGTGAGTAATAATAATGTAGTCAATCACAAATAGTCTTCATTATGATCAATCTCAAGCTATTTTATTCTACTATTCATATTTTCACCCTTGCTAGTTTTGTCATCTTTTCATATCAATTATATGAAAATAACAGTTGAAATCGTAAACCATTTAAATATTTAGTTCGAGCTATTGTAGTAAACATCATACCTTGTCTGCCTTGGTCTCCAATATTAATAGGTTTAATTACTATAACACAAAAATCAATGTACATTGTCAATAATGTTTTGTGCTTACACTAAAATGAATGCACACTATTAATCCAATGACTTTAAATTTAATGTACGGTGATACATCCAATTAAATCAAATCGGAAATAAACATATACACTAAAATCAATGCATATTATGCAAGAAATCAAATAAGATTAGAAAAAAACATCTACACTGAAATCAATGCATCCAATCCAAGTAATCAAATAGGATCAGAAATCAACAACTACACTAAAATCACTACATTTAGTGAAAGTAAGGAAATAGTATTAGGAACCAGCATCTACGGCTGAAATCAATGCATCTAGTGCATGTAATCAAATAGGATTAGAAATCACCATCTACACTAAAATAAATGCATTTAGTGCAAACAATCAAATAGAATTAGAAATCATCTACATTGAAATGAATGCATCTAGTGCAAGAAATAAAATATAAGTATAAATAAACATCTACATTGAAATTAATGCATCTAATGCAAGTAATCAAATAGGATTAGAAATCACCATATACAGATAAATCAATGCATTTAGTGCAAGAAATAAAATAGGATTATAAATCATCTATATTCAAATATATGCATCTAGTACAAGTAATCAAATCTCATTAGAAATCAACATTTGCACTAAAATAAATGCATCTAGTGCAAGCAATCAAATAGGATTAGAAATCACCATCCATGCTAAAATCAACGCATCTAGTGCAAGAAATATTCTTCCCTCTCTCCCCCATCTATCAACCTTTGTATCTCCCTCAATCTCCATCTCCATATCTCTTTCCCTACCTATCTCCACTCTCGCACATCCTCTCTCTCTCGCTCTCTCGCTCTCTCTCTCTCTCTCTCTCTCTCTCTTCACCTTGTAATTGTGTTACTATATGCATCTCTCTCTCCTTCTCTCCCGAATTCTTCCCATATCTCCTTCTTTGTCTCTTAATCTTTCCCCCACACATGCACACTCTCTCTTTATCTCTCCCTTGTCACTCCCTCTATCTCTCCACTTCTCACTCTCTATGTCTTTCTTCTTCCCTCCCTCTCTCCTCATTTCTCTGAAGTCCTCCCCCTTGTCCTTCGTCTCTCTCCCTTTCTCTCCTACCTCCCTCTCTCATCCCCCATCACCCTCATCCTCTCTCTCAATGTCCTCTCTCTCTCTCTCTCTCTCTCTCTCTCTCTCTCCATCACTCTCTTCCTCTCTCTATGAAGTCCTCTTTCTTGTCCTTCCTTTATCTCTCTTCCCCCGTCACTCTCTTCCTCTCTCTCTCAAGTCCCATTTTTTGTCCTTCCTCTCTCTCCCTTTCTCTCTTGCCTCCCTCTATCTCCCCCCCTCAACCCCACCTCTCTATCTTAAATTCAATACTCTCTCTCTCTCTCTCTCTCTCTCTCTCTCTCTCTCTCTCTCTCTCTCTCTTCCCCCATTACTCTATCTCTCTCTGAAACTATGTTACTATATCTCTACTTTTATCCTTCTCTCCTCCTTTTCTCCAACTCTCCTATTATGTATCTTTATCTAAACCATAAACATACAAAATCTCTCTCCATCTATCCCTTGTAACTCTCTCTCTCTCTACACTTCTCACTCTCTATGCCTTTATTCTTCCCTCCCTCTCTCCCCCTCCAACTCAATCTACCTATCCCTCCCTCTCTCCTCCTCCCATCATCCTTCCTCTATCTCCCTTTCTCTCCTACCTCACTCTTTCTTCCCCTTATACATCTCTCCCTCTTTCTACCTTCCAATCCTCTCTCCTTCTCTCTCTCCCTCCTCCATATTTATGTATCCATATCTCTCTCTTAAACTTATATACCTCTCTTAGCCTTCTTTACCTCTCTCACTCATCTCCCTCTCTATCTCTTCATTCGTCATATCCCTCTCCTTCAATTTATCTCTATTTCCCACCTCCATATTTATGTATCCGTGTCCCTCCGTGAACCTTCTCTGCCTCACTTACCCTTATGTACCTCTCTCACTCCTCTCCTGGTCTCTTTCTTCATTACTCATCTCCCCTCTCCTTCATTTAATCTCCATCTCTCCCTTGTCACTCCCCTTATTTCTCCACCTCTATCATGTCTTTGTTCTTCCCTCCCATATATATATAGAGTTAATATATATACCATGATATATTAATACATATTATAATGTAACACAATTAATATTCTATTAATCAAAAGATATTAAATAAAATAATATTAATATTATAATATATTAATATGAATATTAGATTTAATAATAATAATAATAATAATAATATTAGGATTAATAATGTTTTTTTTTATGGTATTAATAATAATTTGGTCCATGGTATTTGACCATAGACTTGGTATAAAATTAAATGTTAATTTCTAATCCTATTTAATATATTTTTATTTATTTACGTGACATCTTTATACCTCTTTTATAAATATGGTATTTGGCCCATGGTATTTGAAACATAAATTTCACCTAAATAAAACCTATTTTTTGAGTTTTTGTAAATATAAAATTTTTTATGGAGTAAATATCAAAAGAGGTTTTATTTATTTACCATACCTTTAGTTTATTTATATTTATATTTATTTACCATACTTCTTGACTAAGTATAAAAAGAGGTTTTATTTATTTACCACACCTCTTGGTTTATTTATATTTTTATTTATTTACCATATATGTTTTTTTGAGTGTTCTTAATTCTCTTCATATTTTAAACCTATATTGTTTAAATTAATTTTTAATGAATTTTTAATTGGTCATTTATATAGTTATGTAAGTTATTGTTTCATTTTTAATTTTTTTAGTTAGGCACAATTAAAAATTTGTTGTATCACTAGGGAAAGTTATGTATTGCATAGGGAGAAAGATAAAATATCATAAGGGAGGCACACACATCATTGATTGCCGGATATTTTGGTATAGACAAGACAATAGTAAATCCCTAAATGTATTGTTATTGGCCACACATGATTCATAGTGTATCTAGTTTTATTAGAGGATGTTCTTTATGTGCAACAAGTATCCTAACAATAGGAAGCTTGGATTGTACACTCCACTTATGGTTCCTTCACATCCTTGGGAGAGTATCTGAATGGATTTTGTAGGTGGTCTTCCTATGTCAAGGAAAGGTCATGATTATTTGTATGTTGTGGTAGATAGTTTCAGCAAAATGTTTATTTTGATGTCATGTAAGAAAACCATTACAACTGAAAAAACTGCTAATCTTTTCTTTCAGAAAGTTTGGGCTCATTTTGGTCTTCCTAATTCTATTGTAAGTGATCAAGATTCTTGATTTGTTGGTAATTTCTGCTCAAAATTATGGAACATCATGGACATAATGTCGAAAAAGAGTACGACATTTCATCCGCAAACAGATGGTAAGATAGAGGTGGTGAATAGAACCGTTATTCATCTTCTTAGAGGTTATTGTAGCAAGCATCTCAAGTTGTGGGATGAATATTTGAATTAGCGGATGTTACATCATTGGTTCAACGAATAATTTGGTTTCATAACTCACTAATTGCCCAACTATAGTAGTGGTAGGGCCTACCATTATAGAGTATGGAGAGAGAGGGATTCGAACACTCAGTATGGATGAATCCTTACTCCAATACTGTCTCTAATTTTTTACTCACTCCATTCGCTTCAAGTGTGGACATCCTGGTGAAGAGAGTATAAGAATAAGACTATGAAAAATAATATTGACTATTTCAAGTTTTCACTACTTCTGTCTAGGGAGGTCCTTGAATAGACAGCCCCAGGAAATTCCTTGAATAGCCCCAGAGTATGCATACAACAGGGAAAGACATTCTTCCACAAACACATCGCCAATTGAGGCATGTTATGGTTATTTGCCAAGATCACCATTGGACTTCATCTTTGAGAAAGATGTCACTATATATGGTCATATTGACATAGACAAGGCAAGGAATTTCATTGAGCAAATTTAGTTGATACATCACACCGTGCAAGAGAAACTTGAGAAAAGTCAAAGCAACTCTAAGGCAAGGCATGACAAACACCGAGGTTGATCACAAATTCGAGGTTGGTGATGAAGTTGGGTTGTACATAAGAAAATAAATATTGCAAGGGGAAGGTAAAAATCTCAAACCAATCCGTTATGGTCCATTTAAAATTTTGGAAAAGATTGGTACAAATTCATTCAAGCTAGATTTGCCTCCTTATATGAAAATTTGTTTTGTCGTTACTGTTGAGAATTTGAGATTGTTTGAGCCTCCTTTGATTGATTATAATTAAGGAGAACATGTTCAGCTACCATCAATAGATGATTTCTCGGCAAAATATCTTGATGAACTTCAACAAGATCTCATACTTGACAGAAGAATCAGAACTTTAAGAAGAGGGAATGTTGAATACCTTAGAGTGAGACTCAAGGGTCAAATTCATTCAAAGGCCAAGTGGTTGGAGATTAGAAGAGTGAGGGAGTTTTACCCTCACTTGTTGAACAATTTCTAGTATCTTTTGGGGCCAAAAAGGCTTCTAGTGGGGAGGAATGATCTAAGGCTTAGTATTTAGCTCAAAATTGGATGTGATCAGAAATGATTCAAACCTAAACACTTGGATAGAGTTCATCTCCAGGATTCTAGCGCAACTCATTTCATCGAATTCCGAGTTCGTATGATGTAGTTATGGCCTGATGTTCGTTTTCTCAAACATGCAAAAAACTGAGCGGAATAGGTACAAGGATTATGTGGCATGCTATTTAGCTTCACAGGGAATATTCTCTAGAAACAACCAATGATATTGTGCCCAGTGGCACAATCAGATTCGCCAATGTTGACTAGGAAGGGAAATTTTTTTATGTTAAGTCTAAGGGTGAATTTTTATTATTATTGGTGCAATGTTATTATGGTACAATTATGGGCCGATGGGGAAGGGCCACATGGCATGCCACATACCCTCCTCCATGGCATGGCAAGTGGGCACATATTATGTTTTACACTATGGTTGGAACTCTGGAGGGTTTAGCGCTTATATATATATATATATATATATATATATATATATATATGTGTGTGTGTGTGTGTGTGTGTGTGTGTGTGTGTCTGCGTGTGTCTATACCTAAGTTCAAACCTGACAACTTGTTGAATATCTCTACATTTGGAGGAGATCTAACTAACAATGGTGGACAAGTATGGAATGGTGGAATGGCTAATTCAGTGAATGGAAATGCACGTTGGAACAAAAGTTTATAGCAGGGGTCGGGGTCAAACCCTAGACCCACCACCCACCAACCATACGCCTGACCATCTTCGCTCCTACCGTGGGTCTTACCCATAATGATTTCCACATATATTTGAATTAATCTGTGCCAATTAACAGGGGTCCAGAGGGGGCCAGCCCCTCCCATGTGGTCATGTGCCCAGAACTAGGGCCTTCAAACAACAATCAACAGATATTTGAAATTAGGATTAATTACGTTAAACCGTAATTAAGTTATGTTAAACTGCAATTAAATTACATTAAGACCGCGATAAATACTAATCAGTGCTAAAAGTGCTTAAATTTTAAATTGCGCTTCTCTTATTTCTAACTACATTTATCTTAAGCGTTAGGCATAATTAAAGTACCAGAGAAATTGGCGGAGCACGCCAAATATGGCAGCATTTCTAAATTTGGAATTTTAACTGGCGGAATCCCCGTTTTAAAGGAGAAATTGTAGGAAATCATGTTTTTTCCATAAATGAGGCAACTGTTGACCAAAATGAGCTCAGGAAGAGTCATTTATGGTATATTTTGACATTTTGGAGCTATTGGAGTAGGTTGCAAAGCCAACATGAGACTATAAAGAAACATTTTGCACATTTGAAGTTAATACAAAGGCCCACACTATGAAGTTGGACCAAGGATATGTAGCCTAGGATGGGTAAAATCCATCAAAAACTTGTGTATTGAGCTCTGCTATTTGTGCTTGTTGTGTTCTTATTTTATATTTTTTAGCAATTAGTTTTCATGTTTTTGAGTTCATGAAAAACACTAAATTTGACCAAGTTTAATGAATTTACACTCACATGCTCATGGATAAAATATTAATGGATAAGCAAGCCAAAGAAATGTTTATTTAAATTTGAAACTGATATTAGAACAACAATAACTAAAAATTAATTTAAAATCACTAGGATCCAAAGTCTACCTGTCATCCAAAGCTTAAACCAAAACAAGGAACCCACAATGTCATGGATATCTAGGAAATAGAGAGGCAAGGCAAAAAGCCACTATCAATGTAGGCCATACCAATGAAAACTAAGTAATAAAGTAACCAAATTCATGTACCATGCACCCATGTCTCATCAATGAAATCACACATGCAACTTGTTACCTGCAATTTCTTTGTGTTCTAGCTACTCTTCCAACATTTCCTTGTGCTCCCTTGCTTTCCTTTGCTTGTCCTTTTCTTGCTTGCTTGTCCATATTTTTCCTTTCTCTTATCTTAGGCTCTATTTCTAAAAGTGATCAAAAGCTAGAACTAACAAAATATTTCAATTATTTATTTGATGCATTTTTATCATTGATGTCTAGTCTCTTCCTTTTCTTTTTCCTTTTTTCTTCTTTTACCCTCATTTTCTCTCTAATTTCCCTTGCATGGATATTTTTGACTCTTCATATCCATTTTCACCTATTTTCCTTTATTTCTCATATTAAATTGTCATTTTTTTCCTCTTTCCTTTTCCAACGCCTTTTCCAATTTCCATAGCCATTAATAAACGAAAAGTGATGCCCACTATAGTGATTTTCCCTCCATACAACTTATAATATGTGTCCCATGACCTTCCTTTTATTTTATTTACATGGAATTTCAACTTGGGGTTGTTACATATTGGCATTATTAAAAAAAATTTGATCTTCCAATTGGTTCATATTTGAAGATCTTATTTCCACCATCACTACACATGCATTGGAAAATCATTCATTCAACCACATTTTATGCCATCACCAAGGTTTGTAATTCTAGTGTGCCACAACTTCCCGTGTCGGCCTTATATCAACAACCAGTGCACTAAATGAAGGTAGTTTTTGGCGGTAGTAGTAAACCCACATGATAGAGCTCATGCTGTGAAATCCTTAGAATTTCATTTTTCACACTGACAACCTACATATTTAGCATTGAATCAATCCTTTTTCAGTCAATGTGGAGTCCAATTTAGGCCAAGCTTCATTTTGTGCTCTTTGGGACAGACATGGCCTCCCTTCCTTTCAAGTTCAATTCCTCCATGAGGAAGATGAATGTATAAATTAATTTAGTTAAAAGGCCCCACAAAGAAATATCTAAGAAAGTGGTGACTTACTCAAGTATAAAAATGATCTGGGTTTTTCTAACTAATATGAAATTTTACATGCAATGGAAATGCATTTAGTTACAAACCATTAACTCAAAATTTATTGTAAACATAACCGTAAACCAAAAACCATATGATCTATGACAACCCTATTTGTTACCACTAAGTTTGATTAGTAAACTACCTGATTTAGTAAGCTAAGACAACCACTTCTAACATTGAGAAAGTGATTTCAAGTGCTTTGTTCTCTAGTAGACCTAGTATAAGGTGATTCATCACTTGTTGTCAAAAGATTCACTTGTTGTCAAATTGCAATAGGTGATGTACATCTTTCCAATAACCTAGTGATACTATCATAGAGTGATGGAGGTGGCAAACATTCTAAACATGCTAGTTTCTAGGAGAAAATATCAAGAGGATGGACGGGCTAGTCATATGGCTTGGAATTTTTCGTTATTTTCTAAACTATTTAGGATCTAGGTATCTTCATTCATATTTTCTTATATGTATATATATATATATATATATATATATATATATATATATATATATATATATATATAATAAATTCTTCAGTGAAAACATGCTCGAAGAGCAATATAGATAATGAAATGGTGGTGAAATTTCGAGGGAGACTATTTTTATCATATAGCTAGACTTACTATTGATTTTTAGGAAAGGATTAATGAAGGAAAATAGTTTAAAAGGGATATCTTCCACCCAATGTATATTTTTAAGTTAATGTATTCTTATTTAATATGGATTTCAGAATTTACGCCCAATTCTTGTCATTTATTTTATGTATTTGATTGGATATTTTATAAAACCAGATATTCTAATATAGACCTAGTACCTAAATCTAACAAATATTTGGTAGGGGAGTGTATTTGGTTTTCTTATTATCTTGTGTGCATGATAGAAACATAAGTAACTCAAGAAAGACCTCTATGAGTTGGACTAGCATTATATATAGCTACACTAGTTAAGATCACTATCAAACTTTAGAGGTAAAAAACATGTAGGCATCCTCCACTCTTTCCATATCTATTAAATAGTGTTAGAGGCTAGTTCTATGTAAAATTGGTGAATGATCCACCATTTGTTTTTACAAATCTTGTGCAAATATATGTAGTTATTATCTTGGCCATTAGAGGGAATCTTAAATGACATTACCATATGCAATAAGAAACAATCAATATTAGGTTTTGGACATGGTTAACGCAATGAAATATAAATATATGATCATTTAAATCAATTTTTATGAGAAAGGCATGTTAATATTTTGGCTCTGTATGGTCACACATATTGCACCATTATGTTGAAAGGTTATTTTTGAAATACACAAAACTTCTTAGACTCTTCTTTCTCTTCTACAATGCACAAATGATTCCTAACATCAAGCCACACTACAACCCATGATTACAGTAATATCTTAATTAGTCTTGTGTGTATAATTCCATACCACCAACTCAGTCTCAACATGCATTCCATGCACATCATGGGATGTTAGATTAACTTTGCGTAGTATGGTTTCTACCTCTACATCATGTTATGTATTTGTTGTATGCTTTGGATATAGATAGATTATGGATCTTAACACATTCATGGAATTCAAGGGCAATATTTTTTAGGGTGGTGTTGTTGTGATGCAACGAGCCCTTAAGAGAATTTTTTTGGTCATTTATGGCTTGGTCTTGACCCATGGTCTTATACCCATTGTATGTAAATCTTGGGTAGTGTATTACATATAAATAATGTTGTACAATATTAATATTGTATTATGAACTATTTAAATAATTCAATGAGAAATAAGTTTAAGGGCTAGGGTAATTAGAAATAATATAGAAAACATAAAAATGGTTTTATGTTTTTTTATTGGTTTTTCCTTGAAGGCATGTGATTTTGCTAATTTTCATAATTAAATGTTTCTTATTAAATCTATTACATTTTATATAGATACTTGTTATTGTTTACTTTTATTTTTTCTTTAAAATGTATTATAGATATGCATTCCTTTGAGAAAGTTTTATATTAAAATTTTGATGAATGCCAAATAAATATAAATAGATCTTTAAGGAATTATATATATATTTAAAAAAATAATAATAATAAAGAAGTGGAATTATTATATTTTTTTTTGGGAGATATTTCTATTCAACTTTGTTTAGAATTATGGAGGATTTTCTTTTGGGACTAATTTGTAGAATTCAAGTCCATCAAGTGTCCTAGGGTGGAACTAAATCTATTTAGTTATTCATTCATAAACTCATTTTAAAGAACTAAAATTCACAATGTTGTCAAAAATTATATCACCACATTAAACAAAGTTTTTTAACTAATAATTTTTTTTGTGTTTCCCATTAAATTTTCCAAAAAATGAACAAATTTTGACTATATAATTTAGAAAATTAAACTGATTTTAACTTTATAGTTTAGAAAATTATACTAGCAATTGCACCAAATGTTGCAAAGGAATTGCAAAGGAAACGCCCTAAGGAAAATTCGAGAAGAATTGTGACATATAAAGAATCATTGAAGATAAAATATTGTATGGAGATTAAATGCACCTATAAAACTTAAAACTTCTCATTTTATCAAAACTTAGATAAAGCAATAACAATAAATTGATATCACCATATAATTTTAAAAAAGAAATCTTGTCGTAATTTAAGAGGTTTTAAAGTAATATGTCCATCATTTTCATTAAATTTACATGGGAAATAATACCATATCACAACATTTTCATCCAATGCCTTGCATATATCATCGACCATGCCAATATTAATAGCGCCAATAGTAATAGCACAAATATGGTATTCTTCAAAGTTTTGGCTCGAGAAGAATTGTGACATATAAAGAATCATTGAAGATAAAATATTGTATGGAGATTAAATGCACCTATAAAACTTAAAACTTCTCATTTTATCAAAACTTAGATAAAGCAATAACAATAAATTGATATCACCATATAATTTTAAAAAAGAAATCTTGTCGTAATTTAAGAGGTTTTAAAGTAATATGTCCATCATTTTCATTAAATTTACATGGGAAATAATACCATATCACAACATTTTCATCCAATGCCTTGCATATATCATCGACCATGCCAATATTAATAGCGCCAATAGTAATAGCACAAATATGGTATTCTTCAAAGTTTTGGCTCGAGAAGAATTATGACATATAAAGAATCATTGAAGATAAAATATTGTATGGAGATTAAATGCACCTATAAAACTTAAAACTTCTCATTTTATCAAAACTTAGATAAAGAAATAACAATAAATTGATATCACCATATAATTTTAAAAAAGAAATCTTGTCGTAATTTAAGAGGTTTTAAAGTAATATGTCCATCATTTTCATTAAATTTACATGGGAAATAATACCATATCACAACATTTTCATCCAATGCCTTGCATATATCATCGACCATGCCAATATTAATAGCGCCAATAGTAATAGCACAAATATGGTATTCTTCAAAGTTTTGGCTTGTGTAACTTGCGTTGTGGAGTTTTGTAAGGTCGTGAGGGTACACAAAGCTCATTTCTTGTTACATAAGAAAAAATCTACATTATCTCAGTAATTTACATTATAGGCATATCAACTAGAAAAACCACACAAAGAAAGGAAAGAATCAAAGGAAATTTATTTCTAAGTTGTTGCAAGTGACATGTAAATTGAAAAAAATCAAAAGAGTGAACATTGTCGGTCATAGTTTTATGCATCCTATTGTTAAACACTCATTAGTTCTCTTTTGCAAGAGATATTAAAGCCAATATTAGACTTATTACCATTATAATTAGTTTCCAAATAAATTTTATCCAACAAGAGTAGACACAATAGGCAAATCTTAACTTAGTAATTACACACACACTCATTAGTTCTCTTTTGCAAGAGATATTAAAGCCAATATTAGACTTCTTACCATTATAATTAGTTGCCAAATAAATTTTATCCAACAAGAGTAGACACAATAGGAAAATCTTAACTTAGTAATTACACTGAATCTTTAAGCGCCAAGATTACAATATTATGATCACAAGACCCAAATAATAAACGTAACGCTTCAAGAAGGATTCCATAGTTATGTATTTTACATCTGGATAAAGCTCTAAGGCTTCTCCCTTTTTAGGTCCAATCTAAAAATGGGCATTGGAAATTGCAATTTGCAGTCCAAGAGGCTTACTTGCAACCAAAATTTTAAAATTCAAAACCCAAAAATGCTACATGATAATCTAATCTCATATCTTGAAATAAATCATAAGCCCATTAATATGAAGTAGTTCTATTGCTTATTAGCCCTTTTCACATTGCCTTTTGAGACAATGTACACATATAAAAATTATGGATTCAAGTTTTTTCAAAAATCATGAATGAACCTATAGTTAATGAGTTTTAATAGGGTACATAAAATTATGGATTCAAAATTTAGTGTTTGTAATTGAATGGAAATGATAATCATAGGTAAATATAAGTGTTTGTAATTGAATGAAAATGATAATCGTAGGCATATATATATATATATATATATATATATATATGGACTGCATTAATATAAGTATTATTATATAGATAAATTTAATTTAAAAAATTATATAAGGAAAAAGAATTTAAACAATAAAAATAATTATACAGAATTTCTTTGATATAAAAAAATTTAAAAACTTTTAATTTATTTACATATTAAAAAATATTATAAACAATAATGCCAAAAAAAATTTATTACTGAATTTGAGAAAAAGAAAGAGAAGTTATTTTAAACAATAAAAAAAATTATGAAAAAAAATTTCACTACCGAATTATAAAAAGAAAAGCATAAAAATAAAAAATAAAAAATTGTAAAACTAAAATTTCTAACCAATTTCTTGTAATCTTACTGGTATGACTCATGCTAAAAATGTAAACAGAAAATAAGAATGATTGAATTAAAATCGTGGTTTTAAGTATCTTATGAAATGAGAACAAAATTTTCAATATTTGTCCCCTAACTTAATTTTTATTTTTCTATAATTTTTTTCTTTATAATTAAAACGAAAACATGTTTTCATTGACAACTTTCATCATCGAATCACTTCTGGATGTTTTATGGAAACGATTATTTTTTATTTTACAATAAAATCTAGTATCTTAGATATCCAAATAGTCGTCGTTGTGGGGCCAAATTTAATAAATTTTTATACCCACCTAAATATGTTTCACAATCATTTTCATCCTCTTCTTCATAAAGGGTTGGAGCTTCAATTATACTAAGCACATTCTTCAGCTTTACTTCTTCCCCATTCTTGAGAACCTGGAATTTGAATCACATCAAATAATCATAATAAAATAATCAATGTGCGAGTTTGAATCGAATCTCTCAATTCAAACAGCAGAGCGATTTTGATTTTATCAGTTTATCCATGCACTCTTTGCTTCATCTGATAGGATGTCTAGGGCCTTCCAAGAATAACAGATAGTCAAATAAAAGAATGATAATAAGGTAATAGAAATTTCCATTACCAAAATTCCATGTGAAGATTTTGAATATGTGAAGATTTTGGCATTCCGCTGCAGCTTTATTTCTTCCCCATTCTTGAGAACCTGAAATCTAAATCACATCAAATAATCTTAATCTTCACTGGCATTGTTGTTTCGGCTGACAGTTTTGGAGACAGACCGAACTCTAGGATTTCAGGGTTTTTGTTTAGTATGAGTAAAAACCAGTTCTTGCATAGCTAGGAGACGAGATCAATTAAATGGAGGCCCAGGATCTAATAAGTATTAGTAAAAACCAGTTCTTGCATAGCCAGGAGATGAGATCAACCAAATGGAGGCTAGGAATCTAATAGGTTTTGGTGAGTTAGTTAGGTAGTTAGGTAAATGGAGGCAGAGGATCTAATGGCCTAAATCATTTCAATCCTCTAACATTTGATCCAATAGTGCAAACATAGACACTATGGCAGCTAGGAAAGTTGTTTTCAATGGCTCGTTCTGGGGCCAAATTTAATAAATTTTTATACCCACCTAAATATGTTTCACAATCGTTTTCGTCCTCTTCTTCATAGAGGGTTGGAGCTTCAATTACACTAAGCACATTCTGCAGCTTTACTTCTTCCCCATTCTTGAGAACTTGAAATTTGAATCACATCAAATAATCATAATAAAATAATCAATGTGCGAGTTTGAACCAAATCTCTCAATTCAAACAGCAGAGCGATTTTGATTTTATCAGTTTATCCATGCACTCTTTGGTTCATCCGATAGGATTTCTAGGGCCTTCCAAGAATAACAGATAGTCAAATAAAAGAATACACTAATTTGGTTAGAACAGAGTGGGAAAGTGTACAGGCCGACGACATATCAAGTCATTGGTCACGTTTTTATTATAAATTACAGCACATTAAGAGAAAGACTAAGACCTGGGAGATTGAAAAGAAAGAGTCACTTAAAAAAGAGCTTCATGAGATCAACAGGCAGATGGAGAATATATACGCATCTTACTCACAGGCAGGTCCGGGGATACACTCAATGGAAGTCATGGCCAATCTTAGCAGGCGCAAAAGAGAAATTTTGAAAATAGAAGAGGTAACATGGAAACTGAAAAGTCGAATTGCCTGGCTTAAAGAAGGGGACCTTAATACACAGTTTTTTCATAAGACTGCTAATGATCGACGATGCAGGAATGCCATCTGGAGGATTAATAGACAGGATAATAGCATCGCCCTATCTACAGAGGAGATACAGCAGGAGGCCTTCTCCTATTTTTCTGAATTCTACAAAAAAGACCCATCCATCGATGCACATAACCAAGCATGGGTTTTGGAACATGTGGAGAGGATCTTTGAAGAAGATGACATTGCAGGGATGGAAAAGAATATCGACAGAGAGGAGGTGCTTGAGGTGCTTAAATCTTTTCCACATGACAAGTGCCCTGGTTCGGACAGGTGGCTGGCCGAATTTTTCATCCACTTTTTTGATCTATTGGGCAATGACCTTACTGACCTCGCGGAGGGTTTCAGAACTCAAGGCCACATCCCTCCAAATCTCAATTCCACTTTCATTGCCCTCATTCCTAAAATATCAGATCCAAAAAAGTTCTCAGATTTCAGACCCATTTCACTATGCAACCTGATCTACAAGGTGACATCTAAGATTATTGCTAATCGGATGAAGGGTTGCCTGTCTAGGAATATCTCTCCGGAGCAATATGGATTCCTAGAAGGACGTTCTATACACGATGCCATCGCAATTGCTCAGGAGGTGCTCCACTCTATGCACTCGGTGAAGAAAGGGGCGCTGATGATGAAAGTGGATCTACACAAGGCTTACGACTCGGTGGACTGGTCTCTCATTAGAATAATTCTGCTCAAAATAGGACTGCCTATCAGGATTATTCGTTGGATAATGTCCCGTATCACTTCTGTTCGGTTCGCAGTAATAATAAATGGCTTGCCTACTAAATTCTTTGAGGCTGGACGAGGTCTTCGACAGGGATGTGCCTTATCACCGCTGATCTTCATCCTGGTGATGGATGGATTCAACAAGATTATCCACAGGGCTGTACAGAGGGGAATCCTAAAGGGATTTGTATTTTCTCGTACGGTATCAACTACACACTCCCTTTTTGTTGATGATTTACTGATTTTTGGGTACCTCATTAGGAATTATTGGTTCTATTTTCATATCATCTTCACACGTTTTGAATCTGCTACTGGACTACACATTAATAAGGGTAAGTCTTTTCTCATATATGATCATGGTGACTTAATGGAGATTCAGTTTATAGCAGAGTTCCTAGGGGTGGAATATAGACAGGCAGATGCAGGTTTCAAATATCTGGGATACTCCCTCAAGCCATGTGGGTACAGGAACAAAGACTGGCACTGGCTGGTGGACAACATCAGATCCCGCATTGAGAGATGGACACACAGATGGCTCACTATGGGGGGGAGACTAATAATGATCCAAGCAGTTCTGTCTCAGATGGTTGTATACTGGGGACACCTCTTATATTTTCCAGAGGCCATCATTAAGAAAATCAACCAAATCATCTCTAATTTTCTGTGGGGAGGTGTCAAAATGGAGAAGAAATATCATCTATGCAGTCTTCACACCCTCTGTCGTCCAAAAGATCTGGATGGGTGGGGCATCCTGAACGCTCGGGTGTTTAATATGGCCCTTCTCATGAAAACGTTTTGGAGAGCCATCACGGGAGATAACATATGGTCGGCGATCATAAGGGCTAAATACGTTCATGGAGACATTCTATACAACCTCAGCTGTCATGCGATCCAGCTCCCCAATAAACTATCTGTAATATGGGCCAGTTTCAAGAGAATAATGCCGCATATAGAACATCGACTGGTATGGCTCTTCAGAGATGGGAACAACATTCCAGTGGGCTGTCGGGGATTGATTAATATTCACTGTGGGCAGGGGCCATCGATACAACTGATCCATTCATTGGCACACAAAGGAATTCACTTTTTAGCTCAGGTAATCCGGGAGTGGTATTTCTCGGCCCCCATATTTAAAACATCTGATCAAATAGGTTTACATGGCGCGGCGGCAGACGAATGGGAATCTGTCCGGGATATGCTTAGAGGGGCAGGTTTATGCTACGCTACAGGTGGAGATAGTATGGTATGGAACGGCCCAATGAAAAATAAATCCATCATTGTAAAAGAGGTGTACAGAGACATCATAGGCAGACAAGCTGGCGCAATTCCAACGGATTTCCAACCATTTTGGGGGTGGAAAATCCCCACTAAAATAACCATATTCGGATGGCTCGTATGGAAGGGTAAAGTCCTCACCTGGGAGAACCTGATTAAGAGAGGCCACCAGGGCCCTGGAAGATGTGCTTTATGCTGCAGTGAGGAGGAAAATATAAGTCATCTGTTCTTCTTATGCCCTGTCTCTAGAAGACTGTGGCGTTTTTTCAGTGATTTTCATTTGGAACCCCAATGGATTCCCCAAGACTTTTTATCGGCAGTCATAGAATGGGGTAAGCTGAATTCAAATTATTATGTTCTCCCTTTCTTTCTTATCTGGGAGATATGGGTGGCTAGGAACCGATTGAATTTTGAAGGGGTTCCTTTCAGACTAGACAATATATACACTAACATTAAAAGTTGGATAGATGAACGCCCTCAGAAGAAGGAGATGGAGTTTGACTGTTCTATTCGACTCATACCTCATGCCATTTCCGTTCCGGCAATCTTTTTTGATGGGGCTTCCGTGGATAACACTACTGGCTGCGGGGTATGGATTAAACTATCTGCAAATGAACGCATCCACTTTTATTGGAATGGAGGGCCCGGTTCAAACAATAAAGCAGAGTTAATGGCACTATGGGGGGGTCTATGGGTAGCTTCGGACCTATCCCTACAGGATTTTCACATATACGGGGACTCGAAGCTAGTGATAGGATGGGTTTCCAATAGTTTTCATCTTCTATCTCCACATCTTCGTGGATGGCTGGATCGTACACAGAGTTTATGGAAAAGGATGCAATGCCCTAGGATCAATCATATATACAGAGAGAACAACACACGAGCAGACGGATTATCTAAGAGAAGGCTCCAGGCAGTATATGGGGTTATACAGTTCTCTCGGTATTGGGAAGGAAGGGTGATACAGGAACTGAAAATTCCCATACCCTGATTTGGCTGGATCTAAACTTTTTTGTATTCGGAATGATGTTTTTTATGTTTTTTTAGGACTTCTTTTTGGGATCAAAGATATATAGCTTAAGTAATTTCGTTCTCAACCAGTTTTGAAGATGCAGAGGTAATAGAAGGAACACCTGGTAGATTGTTGTTCAACTGTCTTTTTCTCCCAAATCCCCCTGCTACAAGAGAGCCTGATATTATTAGAACTACTTAGTTCAGAGGACAGGTCGACCTACAGGTCTCCTCAATATATACACAGTGACTACGTTTAGCAGCACAGAATTACACAGGCGAGGCCGAGTATCTCCCCTTTCAGCAAAACATACAAGATAACATCTCCAATATACACAAGGGGTTACGGGTATTCTGTCTTTTTTTCTCTGATGCATAATATTATTGGAGAAAATGACCTCTTTGACTTGGAACTGGACTGTACGTGCATATGAGTGCAAAGGATTTCAAGCGAGCCAGTGATATTAAAAAGCGAGGCTGAATCATCTCAAGCGAGCGGGATAAGCAAAGGTTTTCAAGCGAGCCAATGATATTAACAAGCGAGAATGATTCATATCAAGCGAGCTGGATATATTATATACGGGACTGTTTCTACACAAATATCAGTCTACTCCCGTATCTGCAAAATCTTTCTTTTTTACATTTCTGCATTTATGTTTAACACGGTCCAATAGGAATGTTTTAAAACATAGTTTACCGGTTAAAGGCATGTTAGGATATCAGAGGACCATGATGATCAAAAGCCTTTGCCTTTTTTTATATGATCTTAGTAGAATTGTAATGAATATGCTGCATGGGGTTGATTATATCCCCCTGAATGATGTGCCAGTCAGCTTTCCGACTGCTTATTCACCAATCAACAGTCTACATGATGACGATGCAATGAAGATTACTCATAGAACTAGTTTCTAATTGAGAATGTATAGATCATGAACTGATATATATTAATATATGCAGCGTTTTTTTTCTTCTGAAAAAAAAAGGTAATAGAAATTTCCATTACCGAAATTCCATGTGAAGATTTTGAATATGTGGAGTCCAAGTCACTGGAATTCCGCTGCAGCTTTATTTCTTCCCCATTCATGAGAGCCTGAAATCTAAATCACATCAAATAATCTTAATCTTCACTGGCATTGTTGTTTCGGCTGATAGTTTTGGAGACAGACCGAACTCTAGGATTTCAGGGTTTCTGTTTAGTATTAGTATGACTAAAAACCAGTTCTTGCATAGCCAAGAGACGAGATCAACTAAATGGAGGCTGAGGATCTAATAAGTATTAGTAAAAACCAGTTCTTGCATAGCCAGGAGATGAGATCAACTAAATGGAGGCCAGGAATCTAATAGGTTTTGGTGAGTTAGTTAGGTAGTTAGGTAAATGGAGGCAAAGGATCTAATGGCCTAAATCATTTCAATCGTCTAACATTTTATCCAATAGTGCAAACATAGACATCATGGCAGCTAGAAAAGTTGTTTTCAAATAATAACCCTTACGGCGTAATTAAAATATAAATTAATTTTTCAAAAAATTATATATATATATATATATAACCAAAAATTAAATCAACCAATTTTAACACAAAAATAAAAATAAAAAATAAAAAATCAATCTATTTTACCTAAAACATATCCATTTGAATTGTATTCGTTAATTAAAACATAAATTAATTTTTCAAAAAATTATATATATATATATATATATATATATATAACCAACAATTATATCAACCAATTTTAACCCAAAAATAAAAATAAAAAATAAAAAATCAATTTATTTTACCTAAAACATATCCGTTTGAATGGTATTCGTTTAACTAGTTTAAACAGAACCTAAAATATAATTGTAACCACTCTTTCTGACCCATGATAACACTCTTTATAAAACCTTAAAAGTATATAGGTTTTATAGAAACTTTTAACTTCATTAAGTTTAAAGTATATCATTGTAATTGATCTTTTTGAACAATAAGTCTATTTGTAAAAGTATATAGGTTTTATAGACACTTTTAACTTAAAATATATCATTGTAATTGGTGTTTTTGAAAAATAAGATTCTTTATAAAACTTTACAAGTGTGTAGGTTTTATAAAAACTTTTAATTTCACATGTGCATAGGCTTTAAAGATAATTTTTATTGTCTTTTAGCTATAATAAATAGTATATCCAATTATTAAATAAATAAACCTACTCCTTAAAATTTATTATAAAAATAAAAATATTTCAAAATAACATCCCAATAAACCCATTGAAAAATAAAGCAGCTTTCAAAAGTGCATAAGGTTCCCCTGCTTATAAAAAGTTTTAATTTCACTTTTAAAGAAGTTCCATTGAAAGTTTCAGCTGAATAATATATCCAACCACCACATAAAAGAAACCTAATCCATAAACTTCATCATAAAATAAAAAATATCTGCAAAAGAACATCCCAATAAACCACCCAACCATCCCACTAGAAAAACTTCATTGAAAACAAAGAAGCTTTCAAAGGTGAATAAGGCTACCCAACCTACACCGTCGGGAAGTCCTACCTAAAATATTGAAATTACACACACGTGCTGATACATTCAGATTTCAAATCCACGAACCTCTCCTCTATGCAAAAACATTAATGATAGATTTGGGCGATCTTTCGGATTTGATAAGCGGCCAACCATGTAATTTTTTCTTCTTGAAGCGCAAATCAGTACTGATGTGATGATTTGAAGACAGATCGCTCTGCTTATTTTTTGTTTGACTCTATCCCTCTAGAGCAAGTAGCTGTGGCTCGTATTATAATGAGAACTGTGCCACTTTCAATCAGAAACAAGAATAATTACGCTGTCACGTGGCCATTGTCGGTGCAAGATTCCCTTAGGGACTTTTTAACTATTTGTTTGTTGGCGATTTCAGAATGTATACGTCACAAAGGAACACACGCTATTTGAATCGGAGTTGTGCAAAAAAAATCTGAAGACTTCTCCAAGTATGAGTAAATTTCTAAACCATTATTATTATTTTTCTGAGTGGTCCAAAATAAATCTTACAATAAAAATAATTAGTACACACAACAAAATAAATGTGAAAATCCAACATTTATTTCTTTATATATACGCACCGTATTTGCTAAAGAACTGTCTCTGTGTAATCAGAGCAGAGGAGATCATCTGCGGTGGAGTTACAAACGAGGAATATCGATGATGGGTAGATCTCCTTGCTGCTCAAACGAGGGACTCAACAGCGGGGCTTGGACCGAAAAGGAGGACATGATTCTCTCCGAATACAAACAAATTCATGGGGATGGTCGATGGAAAAAGCTCCCCCAAAAAGCTGGTGAATCTCAGGGAATCTCTTACATTGATTTATTAATGCAGGTCTAAATATGTATTGGAGAGCAAATAAGCCTAACGGTTTTTTTTCGCAGGTCTGAAGCGGTGTGCAAAGAGTTGTAGATTGCGTTGGCTCAACTATCTTCGTCCCGACATTAAACGTGGAAACATTTCTCCCGATGAGGAGGATCTCATTGTGCGGCTGCATCGCCTTCTTGGCAATCGGTATGTAAAGAGTGACTGAAAATTTATTCACTCACCAGAATTCATTGATGACCCAGGTCGGAGATTGGAATTGTTAATGGCATGGTAATAAGTTCAACTGTGATGTAATTGTGTATATATGCAAGCTGCGTGCAGGTGGTCGTTGATAGCAGGACGACTGCCTGGACGAACAGACAACGAAATCAAAAACTACTGGAACACTCATCTCTGTAAGAAGCTGCCGTTATTGAACCAACCTCAACCCAAATGGAGACAGCGAAATCTCGAGCCGAGGTCAAAAGATACTTCTTCCCCACAAAATCCTGTGTTGAAAACCACCCCCATAGAAACAACGACCGCAGTGGAACACTTTGAAATTGTAATTCCAAATGGCTGCAATAATAGTGCAAATTCAGATTGTGGCTTCAAATTGTGTAATATTAAAAACACTGCAAATTTCTCCATGTCAGGGTTTGACCTACTTGTGAACGATTCCATCCAACAGCATGGTTCTGAGCCCCTCGCCTCTATGATGGCAGGTGTTAATGATGTGGAAGAAGCAGTAACAAATTCTGTTTGCTCCATATCAACTTTATGGGGCGACGATCCTCTACATTCGGATCATTTTGTAGGAGCAACAGCTACTTTACCTGAAAGTTTATTTGATATTAACGAGCTCTCATATCCTGACTGGAAGCTGTTCTTGTCTGCTGTAACCTGTTCAACAGATTTAGAATTAGAAGAGTTCTACAGGGAAGCAAATCAGTTTGAGCTTTGAAGATATGTCTTGTTATTAAAAAAAGATATGCAGCGTTTTGACAGCTTTCCAGTCATTGAAACTAAAGGAATGGAAGAACTCTACAATAACATGCAACAGGGAAAGCTGGATCATTTATAGAAATTAATGGCACAGTCGCTGAGCTTCCCACTGTTGGAATCGGGAGATAAATAAGGGCAGAGGCGTAAAAATAAAGATCAGCTGAAGACCGTAGACATGTCCCGTAAGAATCATAATTGCTTGTATTATTTCTCAGGAATCATGATGACTAGAATTTCAACTATGTTGGTTTAATTTGCATCCATTGTAAATTAACCTAAAATAATTTAAATATTAATTATTAATGAGCTTAAGCTTAATAAGTGTGTGGGTTGTTTACCGGCAGTCAGATAGATGGTGACCTGGTAGGCTGAAAAGGCACTCCTATGGTTGATATAAATGCTATTCACTATTTCCTTTTTTATTATTATGATACTTTATATAATAATTTATTGAAAAAATTAAATTTAAAAATATAAATAATTTTGTCATGAATATAAATTATATAGTTCATAAATATTTATGACATTGTTATAATAAACATCAAATTATTTGTTTCATAATATATCTTATATAAACCTGAATTCAATTATTTGAGATAGTTAAAATTAATACAATCATAACAACTCACTATATTATTATTATTATTTATAAAAATAATTAGATATAACTTAAAATCATATAAAAAAAAATCACAAATTTTTTAATTATAAAAATTTAATTGTATTTTATTATGAAGATTCTCAACATGTAAATAAGATTTGATACAATACAATAGCTTAATATTATGATACTTAAAATATATCATAATTCACTTTTTATGACAATGATATTTTTTAATCAATTAATTTAATTAGAAATATAGAATTAAAAAAACTACTTTCTTTTTTGATGATTTTATATATGAGAATATTTTAAAGCATTTTACAGAAATTAAATTAGCAATGTTCCTCCAATAATTATAAATAATTAAATAAAAAAAATTAAAACAGCATACCTGTCAGCATCATTAACATTTAAATTCCATTAATTAATAAAACAAATAAAAAAAATCATTTACAATATACAGTAATTAGTTTATGAAGCTTTACTCATATAAAACTAATATGGATAGTTTATGAACCTTTGCTCGTATAAACCTAATATTGATCATTATTCGTGTTAAGCTTGAACGATTCGTTTTTAGGGAGTTTCTTCGTAGACGCTGATGGATGGAAAGTTCTGTGAAGACTACATAGGCACGAATTATATTGATTTAATTAAACGAAAATAATGGACTCGCCATTGTGCTACGTTTTATAAGATTAATGTCCTTCACATTGAAGTTTGCCGGTGACATTAGTCTGTCACGCAATGATTAATCATTAATGATGCTTAAATAGTCGTAAAACAAAGAAAGCCATAGTGCTAAGGAAATATATAAATAACATTAAATATGGTATATTAAATTGTTAATTTGATTTTTTAAAACGTAATATGTTACTTTACATTTTAGTTCCAAGGATATATTAGAACTATATTAATGATATTTAATACGTGGGATGCTATCATGTCAATTAAGTTAATTTTAAATTGGGTAGAATGAGTATTAATTCTTCAACATTCAATCTTCATGAATAACATATTAAATATTAATAAATGTCTCGTATTTAGTAAATATAAGTAAAAGTGATATGGAAAAAAATAATATAAGATGTAAATTAAATGATAACTTTTTTTTTATAATTGGGCAATAATAGACGTATGTCAATTATTATTATCTCTTAATAGTAGTTGGGCAATAAATATTAATCTATTCTCAATGAGCACTTGTAAATAGTTAACTGAAGTGACAAATGAGTTAGCTATAGGAAATTCAAGTTCAAAGGTTGGTTGGTGGGAGATGCAAGTGGAATTAGTTGTAACTGAGTGATTCGAAGTTGTAATAGAGTTGGATGTGTAGATATGTGAGCTGTAAAGTAGTTTAACTTAGTTAAGTGAGTTAAACTCAGTTGTGCTAGTTGTAGCAGAAGATACACTAGTGAGAGATCAGTGAATTAATTATTAATTAATTCACAATCAGTGGTCTCACATGCAACTGAATATTTACTATTGTTAACTACATGCATGCCACATCCAGTGGAGAACCAATTGAGATGTAGGTGAAAGGGACAATTTGACTATCAGTTATGACATTAGTTGGTGCACTCATGCAACCACACACACATTGGATGTGCCCATGAGGATTGTGCAGTCAGGGCAAGGAGGATTACATTCATTCAGGGATTGTTATCAGCAAGGATTGCGCAGTGGAGGCAAGTTGTCAAGAGGCAATAAATTGGCACATGTATTTGCCTATTTTTGTATGACAGTGTGAGAGAATTGTATATTGTACTGAGAGCTCTTGTATTAGAGTTTTGTATGAGATTGTTTCATAATCGATGATATATATATATATATATATCATAGTGGGGTTTTTAGCTTTATTATTTTCTGGTAAAAACATCTGTGTTATGTGTGATTGATCTTTCCTCTTGATATTGCAATTGGAAATCGTGTTTTAAATTCCGCAAGAAAATTTTGTAGAAGAAATTATGTATTTAACAATGGCGTATAACTATTAGTTCAGGAGAATCCAGGAAATACATAATTATATTAAAATTTATACATGGTATCAGAGCTAAGAAGATTGCAATTTTGAAGCAGGAGCTCATTTTGTTGCTGGAAACAATTCAAATTTGCTGCAATATTTTATTGGTGCTACAATTGAGTAAACATCAAAATGGCTTACAATGGCTTTTTGCTAGAGTATGCACTCGAGTGCAGTTAAAACTACATTTCCTGGAAGGACAGAATGGAGGTGGTGCTCGAAGAAAATGTCTTGAATAAATTCATCGATAGTGATGTTCCTAAGCCCACTTCGACAGATACTGCATTACTTGATACATGGAAAAATAAATTGGTGAAGGGGAGAAGGATTCTGTTGAAAGGTGTACGGGGCCACATTGTCTGAAGCCTTCATGGGAAAGCCACACCATATGCTATGTGGAAGGCTTTGACGAATCGTTTCCAAAGCAGCAGTGATCATAGGAAATTGGCGCTGAAAGATAAACTCAGGAAGATCAAGATGGAAAAGGCTGACAATATTCCAAAGTATCTCACAAAGTTTGTCTAATGTCGGGATGAATTGGGGAGTGTGGGAATCATTGTTGTTGATGATGACTTGGTGAGCTTGGCTCTCTTGGGACTTCTTAAGAGTTGGCACATTTATGAAGACTCTATCACGGAGGAGAAAAACTTCCAGATTAGGAACAATTATGGTTAGATCTAGTGTGAAGAGGAATTTTCTTTGGCTACCAAGGCAAGGAAGGGGAAGGGGAATAAATTCCATTAGAAATCTGAGTCTAAAGGAAAGAATTTAGATTTTTCCAAGGTGAAGTGTTTTCATTGTCACAAAAATGGGCATCTCGCTACTAAGTATCTGCAGAAGAAGAAGAACAAGAAGGTTGCTGGAGCTACAACTGGTGAGGCCCTTGCCTCGCAATTTTAACTTGACTTTTCCTTGATTGCATGCATGGTGTCAAGTGCATTGGGATCGGAGTGGTATTTTGAGAGTGGTGCTTTCTTCCAAATGACTGGAGATAAGAAGATTTTTCAGTGACTTGGAGAAGAAAGATCTCCAAATGCATATAGGGATGGGTGACAATGGACGATACAGTGCAACTAGAATTGGTACCATTACCTTTGAGAGGGAGTCAGGTAAACCATTTCAATTGAAATATGTTATGCATGTTCCAGGTCTGAAGAAAAAATTGGTCTCAGTCGCAATGTTGGAGGAAAGAGGTTGTGACGTTGTTTTCAGCGATGGAAAAGCTTTCCTGTGACATTAAAAAAATGGTCAAGCCAAGAGGATAGGGATTCGAGTTAAGAATCTCTACAAGCTAGAGGTAGATGGTCGCACTGCCATGATGGGAAAGGCTGAAAAAGTGATGAGCCAGGATGAGGGCGAATTATGGCATAGTGGATTGGGCCATATTAATCATGGAGCCTTGAAAGTCATGAAGAAAATATCTATTGTACTTCCAATGGGAACACTTTCTTAGTTAGATGAGTGCAAGGGTTTCAACATGGGGAACTATGTAAAGTCCACCTTTCATGACAAGGAGAACCATGCTTCGGTGATCCTGGAGAGAGTTCACATAGACGTGTGTGGACCATTCTTGGTTTCTTCAACAATAAAAAAATAGGTATTATGTTATTTTTGTTGATGTATTTTCTCGTAAATGTTGGATCTTCTTCATGCAGAAGAAGGATCAAACATTCTCAAAGTTCTGTGAGTTTAAAGAACTGGTGGAGAAAGAGTCGGGGAAGAAAGTTTAGGCTCTAAAAAGCGATAATGGTGGAGAATACATCTCTAAAAAATTCAAAGACTTCTGCAGCAAAGAAGAAATTCGAAGAGAACTCATAGCGCCTCATAACCTGCAGCAAAATGGGGTCGCGAAGAGGAAGAACAGAACAATCATGGGTGCAACATGAGCAATGTTGCATGATCAGGGCCTACCAATGCATTTGTGGGCAAAATCATGCAACACTGCGGTTTATGTGTAAAACCGTTGTCCTCATAGAGTACTTGGCATGAGTACACCTAAAGAGGCTTGCATTGGTAAGAAACCATGTGTTTCTCACTTTAAGATTTTTGGCTCATTTGTTTATGTGCATGTGACCAAGAATGCCAAGAAGAAGTTGGAGCCAACTGCTGAAATTGGAATATTTGTGGGGTACACAAAAACACCCCATAATTATCTTGTGTATTTTCCTAATAGTAAGATTATTTTTATGCAACGAGATATAAAATTCGATGAGGGGAATGCCATGCGGTTGTTGCTTGACTGGGAGCTAGACTTGCATGCATAGGAGGAACTGTTGGTTCCCAAATTAGATGAGTCTCTAGATGTGGATCAGCCACAGGAGGAGGTTCATATAGTGGAGGAGTCCACTCATGTAGAGCCAAACATCATAAATGGTAGAAGGAGAACCAAAAAAACTGATAGCCTGAAACTTGGTGATGCGTAGAATGTAGGATCCCCTACTTCACAGCGTAGACAAAGACAATCTCCTGATTGATTTACTGAATACATGCTCTCATGAGGAAATACATTGTGACTGAGCCATCTTCCTTTCAGGAAGCAGTGTAGTAGCCCACATGGGTAGATGCAATGGTGGAGGAGTATGACTCCATTGTCAGAAAAAGTGCTTGGATAATTGTTCCAAGGCCGATTGATAAATCAATGGTAGGTTCGGGATGGATCTACAAGGTAAAGCAAGCTATTGATGGGAGTGTTGAGAAATACAAGGCCAGATTTGTGGTCCAGGGCTTCTCACAGATCGAGGGGATTGATTATGAAGAAACCTTTGCACCTGTCCCATGGTATTCTCCCATAACGAGCATCCTTTCTCTCTCAGCGCATATGGGTTGGCACATTCATCATATGGATGTGAAGACTGTGTTTCCCAATGGGGTCATTAAGGAAGAGGTGTACATAGAGCAGCCTAAAGGATTTGAGATCTTCAACAGCGAATCGCATGTGTGTCGACTCAAAATAGCACTGTATGGGCTGAAGCAAGCACCCCATGCTTGGTACACTTGGATAGACATCTATTTCACCGAACTTGGCTTCATCAAGAGTGAGGTGGATGCAAACCTATACCAAATTGTTGTAGAGGGTAAGATTTTAATCATTGTTCTTTATGTTGATGATTTAATACTAACTCGTGATGAGCAGTTGAAACACTCATGCAAGGAGGACCTTGCAAAGGAGTTCGAGATGGAGGATATGGGCCTCCTTCATTATTTCCTTGGATTGGAAATATGGCGGCGAGATGGTGAAATTTTTGTGTCTCAAGAGAAGTATGCAAGGGAGATAGTGGGTAAGTTTCACATGGAGGGCTGCAAACCCATGGATACTCCTCTTCCAAGAAACTGGAGGAAAGAGGATGCTACATCTATAGAGGTAGTGGATGCTACTATCTATCGACAATTAGTAGGTTCGCTAATGTATTTAGTGAATACGAGACTAGACATATGCTATGTGGTTAACCAGCTAAGTCAAGCTATGGACCATGGTTAAGCCTACCAAGCTCTTTTGGAAGGTGGGCAAGCATGTATTGAGATACCCGAGGGGCACATCTAAGTACGGTTTATGGCACAGATAGACAGATGAGGTGAATTTGCATGGCTTCAAAGATGCAGATTGGGCGGGCAACCCAATAGAAAGAAAGAGCACATCAGGGGGGATCTTTAGTATTGGATCTACAACTCTTTCTTAGTACAAGAAGAAACAGATATCCATGACACTCAGTTCAACGGAAGAAGAATACATGGTAGCAAGTCAAGCTGCATGTGAGGCTATCTGGATGAGAAAGATCTTGGTTGGTTTTTTTGGTTCTCATTTACATCCGGCAATGATTCATTGTGATAATCAGAGTTGAATTAAACTCTCGATTAATCATGTGTTTCATGATAGATCTAAGTATATAGATATCCGATATCATCATATGAGAGATTGTGTGCAGCAGAAGATCATGTTGCTTCAGTACATTCCTACCGAAGATCAGGGTGCAGATATTCTAATGAAGGCACTCACCAGGAGAAAATTCAAATACCATAGAGATAGGATCGGGGTGAAGGATAATCCATTTCTTGTTGAGAGGGAGTGTTGAGATTCAACAAGAATATCCTAGTGAAAATTATGCACCTACACTAGGATGGAGCCTCATGCTATTTTTAGGTGGAAGTCTATTTTTAGAATGCATGAGAAAATTCTATTTATAGATGATGTCTATTTATATATGGTGAGGAAAATCTATTTATAGATGATGTTCTATTTTTAGGTGTATCTGCAAGTTCTATTTATAGATCGCATGTCTATTTATATATACATGTCGACTATTATTATCCCTTAATAATAGTTGGACAATAATAATTAATCTATTATCAATGAGAACTTGGGAATAGTTAACTGAAGTGGAAAATCATTTAGCTATAGGAAATTTGAGTTCAAAGGTTGGTTGGTGGGACATGCAAATGGAATTAGTTGTAATTGAGTGATTCGAAGTTGTAACAAAGTTGGATGTGTAGTTATGCGAGTTGTAAAGTAGTTTAACTTAGTTAAGTGAGTTAAACATAGTTGTGCTAGTTGTAACTGAAGATACACTAGTGAGAGATCAGTGAATTAATTATTAATTAATTCAAAATCAGTGGTCTTACATGAAACTGAAGATTTAATATTGTTAACTACATGCATGTAAGATCCAGTGGAGATCCAGTTGAGATGTAGGTGAAAGTGACAGTTTAACTATCAGTTGTGACATTAGTGGGTGCACTCATGCAACCCCACACACATTGGATGTGCCCATGAGGATTTCACAGTCAAGGAAGCATTCATTCAGGGATTGTTATTAGCAGGGATTGCGTAATGGAGGCAAGTTATCAGGAGGCAGTAAATTGGCGCATGTATTTTCCAATTTTTGTATGACAATGTGGGACGACTGTATATTGTACTAAGAGCTCCCGGATTAGAGTTTTGTATGAGATTGTTTCATGATCCATGATATATACATAATATATGATAGTTGGTTTTTTAGATTTATGCTTTCTCGATAAAAACATTTGTATTATGTGTGATTGATATTTCTTCTTGATATTGCAATTGGCGATTGTGTTTTAAATTCGGCAAGAAAATTTTGTAGAAGAGATTATGTATTTAATCGTGGCATATAGTTGTTAGATCAGGAGAATCCAGGAAATAAATAATTGTATTAATTTATAGACATAATTCAAACTTCATGAGGAATACATCCATAGTTACTACATCTAACCCAAATATTCAGCCATATGGAAAAAGGAAAAACCTTGTGAAACCTTTCAAGGAATTTCAACCACAACAAAGGGAGTGCAAAAAAATGACTCTAATGTGGTTTTGGATGACCCTGTTAGAGATTTGCATACTGGTGTTATAGCTTACTCAACCTCTTCTTAGGGTATGTTAAATACATGGACCGCTTCCCCTACTTTTTCTAATGCTTTATCTCTCTATAATTTCCACCCTTCGAATCTGCTAAATATTTATGTTCCCGTCCCTTCTCCCTCTACTCCATTTCCTTCTCCTTCATCCCCTACTATCACACTTTCCCCCATTAACAACATTTCACTCCTCTCAAAGGTATCCTTTCCCCCTGTCCCTTCATCCTCTCACAAACACCATTAAAATCTCTACTCTCTTTCCTATGACTCAATCAAGGATAATCTTCAAAAAGGGAATTTCATCCCCAAACTTGGATTAGGTTTAGAATCAATATATGTATTTTTACCTTTGAGCTTGAGTAGTAGGGGAAAATGACATATCTCCCTTGCCAAGGAAGAAGCCTCCTTGAAGGTGAAACTTAGGAAGAAACGATCCATTTTGGAACTCTTAGAGAATCTCATCCTAGAAGAGTTTCCAAATGAGACTCCTATCATTGAATATTCAAGGGTTGGCCAAACCCTCAAAATCACTAGATTTCAAGAGCCGTATTGTATTCCACTCACCTCACGTTATAATTATGCAAGAAACTATGATCGACGAAATAAACAATGACTCATTTCTACCCCCTATCCTTCCAAACTATTCCTTTCTTCATATTGATGCATAGTGAAAATTAGGTGGAATAACCACGAGTTCGAACTCAAATTTTATAAATTGTTCCTTGGCTTGGCCATCGACGTCATGTCTTTCTACTTCTTTCACTTTCATATATGATAGATTTTCTTCACTCTAATGACTGTTTGTGGTAATTATGGGGATAGAAAATTATTTTGAGACAACATCATTAGTCGCCACTATTTTGGATTGGATTTTAATTGTTTGTGAGGTGACTTGAATTTTTCCTTAGAGAAATTGAGAGTTTGGTCTCCTTGTGCACACCTAGACCCAACAATAGAATATTTTGTGAATAGAATTAAATTTTTTGGGCCTACAAAGATTCTTCGTGCTTGGATGAATAATAGGATTGTTCTATAACACCTTCCTTCCACATTTACCCAAGCTAACTCGTTCACTAGGGTAAACATGTGAGGAACAGTTAATGTGAGATGATTCAACTCCCCAAGTATATTTAAGGAAGTGGAACTGAAAAGACAAGACCAATTTGACCTTCCTTAGATGTTATGGACTCTTTAGGAACTAACCAACACTTCTAGGTGACCAACCCTTGACACAACTTGTTTTTTTGTTGAACTAGAGCCTTAGTCACACTGGTGACAAGCCCTCCATGTGATTTAAACCCTCCACTTGCATGGAAAAAAAAAATCCATTAGAATGTAGCCTTTTTCAGGCAGTTTTGTGCTAGCGAACCTAAATTATGAGCCACTATTTTAGGGCCATGAGTTAGGCCTCTACCTAGAACTTGATGAAACTCTCATAAAGGATAAATAACAATATGAAAAGGCCTCGAAGGACAAAATTTGAACAAGGACATGATCCGAAAAGGCCTATCCATGACATAAATTTCGTCCAACACTTCATGAACATGTAATTTACAAGTCATATAAACACATCTCAGCATAATGACTACATATTTATTTGAGAATTTCCAAGAAGGACTAATCTCCTCTCATAATAGTTGCATTGCAATTTATTAGGTCATACATTCAATATCCATTAAATTACTAAATAAAACATTATGAGATCCATGACCAATATTTTTCATAAAACCATGCTTCTAACCAACATATAACCAACAAAATAACAATTATAAAACAACCATAAATGTCACATAATAAAAAATACATATACCCATAAAATAGAAGACGAAAAGAACTCTTATTAACATATGCAAAATGCAACCAGGTATGAGACTCCCACGTACCACCCAACCATAGATTGGGATGAACCAAACCTTTCTTTCAGTCAATTACTCGCATGCCATATTCCAATCATTTAGGTGGGATCCCATTGAGTAAACAAAAAAAAAATCAAACAAGGGCTTCCAGAGGAAAAACTACCTCAACCCTCAACTAATGATTCCACCTCACGATAAAAAATCACTAACCATCGCCACAGAGTTCTCTAAAAAAGCTTTCTAGGGCTAGAGAATGTTTGTTACAACTTGGGCTTTGAGGACTACTAACTCAACCCATAGTTCTTGTTGGGGTTCCAGATCATTTGTCTAACCATGGATTGTAGGACTAGTAGTTGTAAACAAGTTGTTACACGACTTCCAAAGGATTTGTCCAACCAAGGCTTGATAGAACTAGTAACTCAACCCACAACAGTAAAGAACATGAGCACCAACCAAAAAACAAATTTAAACCCACAACAACAAGGTTATCCAAGAAATGGAAAGGCTAGGAAAAACCATTGTCAATCTTGGAAACCCTCCATGCCAATGACAAATAACAATCAAGAAACCACATGCACATGCTATACACGCCAAAACTAGCAACGAAACCATACATGCAACTCAGTACCCATAGAGAAAATTCATTGTAGCTTCCGATTCAACTTCCCTATTTCGCTTCTGTGCTTTCCCTTTGCATCCTTCCTCCAAATCCCAAGTATGCCACACTCATCCAAGATTTCTACAAGAAAACTCTAAGTTTCCAAGAGTATGAGAGATAGATAATAGAATGAGAGCTCCAAAACTGAACTAACATAAAATTGCAAATTGATCATCAAAAGCCTTGTTATTAATGAGGCCTCTATTTTTCTTCAATTTCCATTATTTTCCTTCATTTTACTCCTCACATGCAACCCGTGACCATTCAGCTTCCTTTTCTCCTATTTTCCATTATTTTCATAAATAAAATTTCGATAAATGCCAGTTTTTCAATCTAAAGCATTTTCCATTTCCTTTGCCAGTTTCCCTATCCATTAATTAATCATAAGTGATCCCCATCACTATGTTTTTTTTTTCCGAGCATCCAGATTTGGAATACGCGTCCCATGACCACGGTTATTACTTTTCCTTTATTAACTTTATTACATTATGTTTTAACCCAGGGTTGTTACATACCCCTCCCCCTTAGGGGAGCACTGTCCTCAACATTCAATGACACCTACAACCAGAAAAACCATTGAAATACAAAATATACTGCTTATAGAGGTTTATAACTTATTTCGTTGCAATATTTACAATTATCATCCTATTGATAAACAAACCAACATGAGAAATATAACAACATGAAAACCATACCTCTTATTGGAGCTTTATAACATATCTCTATGTGATATTTACATCATACATATGCAAATAGATGGACATGACCAAAACAAAACATCAAAAGATATACCAAAATTGCTTTTCTTCAACCCATAAAAAAAGTAAGGATACATAGTCTGCATCTCATCTGTCGTCTCCCATGTAGTTTCAACATGCCCAAAGTGCTTCCACTACACTTTAACCTGCTTGACTACTCGGTTCTGGATCATGAGAATTTTTGTCTTCAAAATTCACTGATATTCTGGCTATAATTCTCCTTTTCGCTCCACCTACAATATAAAATAGTCAATAAAATGATCAACATCATTAACATACTTCTTAAGCAATGAAAAATGGAAAAAATCATGGAGTTTCACTTTTATAGGTAGTGCAAGTCAGCAGGATATTGTTTCAATCCTCTCATGATCTCAAGAGGCCTGCAATACAGAGGTTTCAGTTTCCCACATTTCCCAATCATCAAGGAGCTCATTTTTGGATTCATGCACAAATACACATGTTACCAAACTTGAAACTCCTTAAACACCCTATGATGAGATGCATAGCTCTTATGTCTATCATGTGTTGCTTTTAAATTCTTCTTGATAACATACATTTCTTATTCCATCTCTACCAACATGTTTGGTCCAATCAATACCTCGTTAACTAGACCAATCCAGCTGATAGGAGTATTACAATTCCGCCCATAGAGTGCCTTAAATAGACACATCTTCAGCGACTCCTGATATCCATTGTTGTAAGCAAACTCAACCGGAGATGGATAATCTTCCCACTTTCATTTTTGATGCATCACATACATCCTCAACATTATAGGAAATTTTAGCCTAAAATTTCCCATGAAATTTTCATATACATAATATGTAAAGCAATCAAAATCCTTTAAATTTAAAAAGAGGTACATGTAAATATTTTGGAGGAAAAAAAAACAACTTTTTTTAATTGTATTTTTGGCTTATCTCCTTATAGGTTTACCCAAATTTCAAGTGTAGAAATTCATTGGATACATAATTAAATTCCGCATCCAACGAGTACCCATTATGCATACTTTTGAGAATACCTGCCTTGATAAAAAATTGAAGATAGATTAAAAAAACATGTTAACATGATTTTTTAATGTATCTTCATTTTTTATCAATGCGAGTATTCTCAAAAGTATGCATAATGGGTGCTCGTTAGTTGTGGATTTTAATTCTGCATCCAACGAGTGTCTACACTTGAAATTTGAGCAGACCTATAAGGAGATAAACAAAAAATACAATAAATAAATAGTTTTCCTCTTTTCCCTCCAAAATTTGTAATTGTTATTTTATCATTTTCCTATTATTTTATTATTTTTCTTTAGGAGGCCACCTTTAGGATGAAATTTCCTCTAATTCACGTCCTCTAGAATCATGTTGAACCTCTATGTATGTCCATCTATTTGTGGATTACAATTTGTGCCGAAGGCCAACTTTGTACCCAAACTTGCAAATAACTCCATCCAAAACCTAGAAGTGAACTTGGCATCCATGTACGACATAATTTCTGTAATATTCCTAATTAACCATCATCTAATTAGAATATTAGAGTTCTTAATTTTCTTTATTAGTTAAGTAAATAATAGGGTGGTGGGACCCATAAATCCAGTAGATGAATAAAATCGACCTCTATAGTGTCAATGTGGGTTAGCTGAGTAGTGGAGTATCATTATAGAGTAATGGAGCAACATAATAATGAAGAAAGAGTGAAGGTCATGGAGCAATAATGACGAATATGATGGAGATAATGGAGGAATAAATGCAAAATTATGGATATAGTGGAGAATTAATTGGAAAGATGATGGGGATAGTGGAAGAGTAATTGCAGAGATGATGAAGATAATGGAGGATAGTGCAATCTTTATGGAGGCTAGTGGCCAGATGTGCAGCACAATTATGAGGTGGGCCAAGGCTAGGGAATGTTCACAACCATAAAAGGAAGATGAGGGTAGCAAATAAAAGGGAGTCTGAATATTATTATTGTTTGGTCTTTACGACTTTCTACACACTTCATATGTTTAGCTCAGTCTGTTGTGTTGTTAAGCACACGGGTGTCTCCGAGCAGAGATCCCACTATTATCCATGGGGGACTTCGAGTGCCTACTCTGGAAAGGTTTTATTTGAGAAGTCATTAATCATCTGAAAACAATGCCACATTTAGCCCCTCTCTTCGGCACTTCCAACTACAGGAATTGTGCATTCCTGCACTAGGGTTTGAGAGGTGGAAGGTAGTTCCGAATATTTGAGCTAGGAAACATGTGGAGGGATCAACCCTTTAACTTGTGCATAAATTGCAGTCTTCCGAGAGTAGCATTGTACCATCTAGCATTAGGCCATCATTTTACTCCTTTATGCAGTAGTAATTCCTATAGGAATTACACTTTCCAACAGTGTAGTTTGAGAGGAGGAAGGAAGTTCCAAGCATCTCATCTTGGAATCCTATGAGGGATCAGCCCTTCACTTGGTGAGATCATTTCCATCAGTTATGAGAAACATTTCATCATATAAAAGTAGGCTACAACATCAGCCCTCTTGACAACACAGTCACTTCCAGCAGTTGTGCAATTCAACAGCTGCATCTTGAGAGGAGGAACTAGAACTCAAGCTTTCAGCTCGAGAATCAAGAGAAGGGGTAAGCCCTTCATTCATTGAGCTAATTGGATGCTATTGCAATAGTTAGATAATTAGTTCAGCCCTAGCTGAGCAGTTACCTAGTAGGAGTGCACAAGTGAGCCAGCATGGGAGTAGTTTGCAACCCAAAAGGGTTGAAATTCCAAACTCAAAATCTGGCAAAACCGTTTCTTGATTTTTCGAGGTTTTTCGAGTAGAGTCCGTGGTTAAAATCCTGGATATTTTTTAGCACTCCAAAAACCTCTCGTGCATTGATCTTCTTTCATGCAGTAGCAGTTTCGAGCAGCAGCAGAAGTAGCAGCAACAACGTTTCCAGTGCTAGGATTTAGAGTTGTTCCACCCATCTTTGGTTTGCTTGAGTGCATTATTTTTGGAGCACTTTGAATATTAAATTATTGTGATTATAATGATATGGCTCAAATTTTTCTGCTCATATGTATGATGTCTTGATGTATTCCAACATTTTCCAGTTCTATATGTTTTAATTCTTATTTTACTGTAGTTGGAATTGTGCATATGTTCTATATTCCTGTCATTCCCATTTTGGGATATTACAGTGGTATCAGAGCATGATCTTTGGCTCAACTTGTGGGCATTTCATGACATCAGAAGAATAAGAAGAAGAAGCAAAAGAAGTTTGTAATGGCGGAAGGGATTAGTTTTTCCAAACTATGTAGGATCTCAATATGGAGATCAAAGAAATGAGAGTAGAGAGGCAAAGGGAAACCTCAAGAGGGTTTTAGAATGGAGAGAGTCCCAATACTTCATATCAGTGGTGTAAGCAACCGACAGTGCAGCCACTTTCAGAATGCCCCACTATGCCCACTTTTCTTGCAAAAGGAAATAAAGGACATGTTGATGGATGATATTTGGAGCAATAATTTAACCAATAATTTAACTTTGGAGTGATAACACTTAAAAATTAACAATTAAAATTCACAATTTTATTAAAAATTATATCATCACATTCAAACAAAATTTTAATAACTAATAATTTAACTTCGGAGCGATAACACTTTTTGTAAAACTTTATAAACAACATGTAGATTTTAGAAAAACTTTTAAACAAATCTCATAAAAAAAAAATTTAATTTTTTTTAATCAAGTCTCATAAAAAAAATTAAATTTCTTTTAAATATGGTGAATAATATATCCAACCACCACATTAAAAAATAAACCTACTCCTTAAATTACATCATAAAAATAAAAAATATCTCTGAAATAACATCCCATTAAACCACCCAACCATCCCACTAGAAAAACTTCATTGAAAACAAAAAAGTTTCCAAAGGTGAATAAGGCTACCCAACATACACCCATTGGGAAGTCCTACCGAACATATTGAAATTACGCGTACGTGCTGACACATTCAAATTTCAAATCCACAAACCTCTTCATGATAGGTTAGGTCGATCGTTCGGATCTGATAAGCGGCCAACAATGTAATTTTTTCTTCTTAAAGCCCAAATCAGTGATGTGATGATTTGAATGACAAGGTCGCTCTGCTTATTTTTTGTTTGACTCTATCCTAGTAGAATAACTAGCTGTGGCTAGTATTATAATGAGAACTATGCCAATTTAAGTCAGAAACCAGAATAATCACGTTGTCATGTGGCCATTGTCGGTGCAAATTCCCTTAGGGACTTTTTAACTACTTGTTTGTTGACTATTTGAGAATGTATATGTCACAAAGTAACACAGTATGATACAGTATATTTGAATTGGAGTGGAGTTGTGTAAGAATTTGGTGGAAAAATCTGAAGTGAAATTTTGATAATAAATTTAATAAAAAAACAAAATTGAAAAGACTTTTACGGACATGAGTAATTTTCTAAACCATTAATAATGAGTGATCCAAAATTAATCTCAGAATGACAATGAGTCCACAAGAAAATAAATGTCAAAATCCAATGGTTATTTAATTATATATACTCCCCCTATTTTCTAAAGAACTGTCTCTGTGTAATCATCTTTGCGACGGAGTTACAAAGGAAGAATATCAATGATGGGTAGATCTCCTTGCTGCTCAATGGAGCGACTTAACTGCGGGGCTTGGACCGAAAAGGAGGATATGATTCTCTCCGAATACATTTAAATTCATGGAGATGGTCGATGGAAAAAGCTCCCTAAAAAACCGGGTGATTCTCAGGGAATTTGTTACATTGATTTATTAATGCAGGTGTAAATATGTATTGGAGAGCAAATGAGCGTGATGTTTTTTTTGGCAGGTCTGAAACGGTGTGCAAAGAGTTGCAGATTGAGATGGTTGAACTATCTTCGTCCAGACATTAAACGTGGAAACATTTCTCCCGATGAGGAGGATCTCATTGTTCGGCTGCATCGCCTTCTTGGCAATCAGTATGTAAAGAGTGACTGGAAATTTATTCACTCACCAGAGTTCATTGCTGACCCAAGTCGGAGGTTAGAATTGCTAATGGCATGGTAACACATTGTATTGTGATGTAAGTGTGTATATATATATGCAACCTGCGTGCAGGTGGTCGTTGATAGCAGGACGACTGCCTGGATGAACATACAACGAAATCAAAAACTACTGGACCACTCATCTCTGTAAGAAGCTGCCGTTATTGAACCAATTTCAACCCAAATGGAAACAGCGAAATCTCGAGCCAAGGTCAAAAGATGATTCTTCCCCACAAAATCATGTGTTGAAAACCTCCCCCATAAAAACAACGACCGTAGAGAAAAACTTCGAAATTGTGTACTGCAAATTCAACTTGTGGCTTCAAATTGTGTAGTATTAAAAAAACTCCAAATTTCTCCATGTCAGGGTTTTACCTACTTGTGAATGATTCCATCACAAAGCATGATTCTGAGCCCCTCGCCTTTGAGATGACATGTGTCAATGTTGTTGAAGAAGCTGTTAAAAATTCTGTTTGCTCCATGTCAACTTAAGGGGTGAGGATCCTCCACATTCAGATCATTTTGCAGTAGTAACATCTACTTTAGCTGAAAGTTTATTTGATATGAACGAGCTCTCATATTACGACTGGAATCTGTTCTTCTCTGCAGTAACCTATTCAACAGATTTAGAATTAGAAGAGTTCTACAGGGAAGCTGCTGCAGGGACAGATCCGTTTGATCACTTAAGATATGTCTTGTTATAAAAGAAAAAATATGCAGTGTTTTGACATCCTTACAGTCACTGAAAATAAAGGAATGGAACAACTCTACAATAACATGCAACAGGGAATGCTGGATCATTTATAGAAATTGCGGGAACAGTCGCTAAGCTTCCCACTATTGGAATCGAGAGATAAATAAGGGCAGAGGCGTAAAAATAAAGATTAGTTGAAGACCATAAACATGTCCCGTAAGAATCATAATTGCTTCTATTATTTCTCTGGAATCATGATGACTACAATTTCAACTATGTTGGTTTAATTTGCATCCATTGTACATTGCAGATATCGTTCCCGGCAAGAATTTCCATCTCACCAAACTAGAAATTGGCCTCAACCTAAATTAATTATACAACTATATTAATAAGCTTAAGCTTAATAAGTGTGTGGGTTGTTTACTGTTGACGGATAGATGGTGACGCCGTGGGTTGTTAAGGCACTTGTAGATATTTATGGTCGATATATATAAAAATGTTATTCACTTTTTTATTCTTATTATTATGGTAATTTATATAATAATTTTATTTAAAAAATGGATTTCGAAATATAAATAATTTGAGTATGCATGAAATATAAATAATTTGAGTATGCATATAAATTAGATGGGTCATAAATATTTATATACATAAATTTATAATAGACATCAAATCATTTATTTCATAATATATCTCATATAAATATCAAATTAATATATCTCATATAAACATCAAATCAATTATATTAGACAGCTAAAATTATAAGAATTATTATTATTATTATTATTTATAAAAATAATTAAGATATAAATAAAAAGATATACATTAAAAAAAACAAGTTTAATCAAATAATTTAATTAAAAATATAAAAACATAAAAACTACTTTCAATTTTTTTGATGATTTTATATACTATTCAAAATATTTTATAGAGTGTAACATTCTACCACAATTTACAAGATAAAAAAAGAAAATTAACCTTATGGTTTGGACTATAACACTAAACACTTTTACCATAATTAACTTCATGATTACCAATCACCAAACTCATTATAATACTATGCAAAGCATACCCAATTTACATATATTAACTCTTATGAATGTTCGGATAACAAAAAGAATTATAGCTGTCTCTTAAGGGATTAAATACCCATCCCAAGTCCTCAGACGAGCACCTATCATCGTATATGCTCTTGTAAATTGAATGTACTATCTTTGTATCACTACAGGATCTTGGAAATTAATTGGAATTTCACTTTTCATTAAAGTTACACTTATGAATTTTTGATCCTTTAAACGTTTGGTTGTGGTTTAATGTTTGCTATGGTAACCTTGCAAATGGATTGAATTTATTTGATTTAACCTGCACAGCCTAGTAGGTAGACAATTGTAGTCCTTTCCACCGTCGATTAGGACGAGATCTATGGTTGTAATTCATTTTAGGGTTTGGGTTGGTTAGGGTAATGACTAGCCTAACCCTAACTGTGCCCATTGATTTCTCGAGTTGCTACCGCAGAGCTCTGCAAGTCTGTTTCCATGGACGTAGTAACATGCGTTTCTCACCGGTTTCATTCATGTTTCGTTCTGAGAACCTTCACCGAAGGTAGGTGGCTCACTCTAGTTGCTTAACACCGTGTTCATTAGTGTATTTTGTATGCGGATAGTCTCTGCCTCTGAGTATTCTGCGGGATCGCCTCTTTTTCTCGTTTACGTTTCCTTATTGGCCTCATTCTCTAGCTCATTTTCATTTCTTCTTGTTTCTTATTTGTTTTCTTATCGGCGAAGCACTAAGTTTGTTTTTTTATCCGTTTGCTTGGCCGAAGCAAGGGTTCCGGCTCACAACTCTGGAAGATGTACCACCATTTTCCTCACTGCTCCCTCGGATATTCTCACAAGTAAAGTGGGGGTTTATATATTGTGAATATGCAAGTCTGGGCTAGCTTTCCTCTCTTTTATTCAATCGAATATAATTTGATATACCATCTTTTGGTTTATTCGCAGAGTAACTTTGTAAAACTCCACGGAAATAATAATATACAGGTAAGGACCATACGCCTTATTGCATTTCCTATATCCAGTTTAGTCACAATATCAGATCCATATTCCTTACGGTTTCTCACTCTTGTTTTCTTTGCATAGGTATGCTGGACCACCTGAATCTATGGATTGAGGTTCCTCTGGTTTTCTTGTTTCGAGTTATTTCCGACTCGACCTTTCTATCAACCAGGTAGTCTCCTCCATTGATGGGTGAGGTTACAACCGTCCTGCTTCAAACTAGTTAACAGTTTTGTTTTGGGGTTTTGCAATGGGGCCTCACGTAGCCATTCCAATTTCAGTCATTCTCTTGTTTGAATTTTACGGCCTATGCACAGTTTAGAAATTTCCATTGGCAAGAGTTTTCAAAAGTGTATTTGTACAGTTCCATTCTAATTATGTGGTACTTGGCCTTCGAGGCTCCTTATTCCAATGTTCCAACATTTCACTTAAGACTTGTTTAATTTAAGCTTTGGCGTTGTCTCTCTCTATGGAGAAGGTGAACATTTCGTAAAGATCCTTATTTGCAGTATTTCTAGTTTTTCGTTCTACCATTTTCATTCATGTTATTACGAAAATAAATCACCATCTTGAACTACAAAGTTCTATTGCTCATGCAATTTCGTTATTTCCAGTATGAAATAAAAATTTACAGTGATAGCTGTCTCGAAGATTGAGTATATCTATATACATTTTTCCATATTCTATATACTGTCCTTTATTCCTAAAAACTCTATTTTCATGTATTTGTATGACACAACTCGGGTTTAGTTTATAATAATAGCTTTCAGCTCCAGGGCTTACTTGCATCTTTTACATATCTCCTTTCTTGTAACAACCTTTTGTTTATGTTACCTTTTCTCAGATATCCTGCTATTTTAGAATATTGTTATACTTACTTTACTTTTTCAACTGTTTTCTACAGATTCTTCTTTCTGTGCATTTAAGGTTCTGCATTTAATTTTTGTTCAATTTTGTTTTCCATAAGAATGTCTGAACCGTTATGTCTGCGTTTATCATAGTTGCAAAGAACAACCAATTTGGAGCCTTCGTCTTGAACGCTTTGACTTAAAAATTCTCTGTTGATAGATACTAAAAGAGTAGTTTAAAACTTCATTCGAATCATATTTTGTTTATCACATGTTTTGTTAATTTTAAGATAGATACTTGGCTAGCAGTTCTATAATTTTAAGGAAAATAATCATAATTTTTCCTCATTTCATAAATAAATTACAGTAATAGCCACATTCCATTAAAGATAACTAATTACTTGTTTATAATCAACAAACTCAATTACTTATCTAACTTTCAGATACTACTAATGCTATCCTCCCTTCCTCGAGAGAGGCAATTACGTCCTTGTCTCTCCCCTGTGATCCACACCTGAGTTAAGTGAGTTGACAACAATTCCATAAGAGACCTCAGGACTACCAGTCGAGTCTTCTATTCCAGGAATTTTAGAAATCTAAGTAATTCCATTGGTCTCTACTAGCTCAGGAAATCTTTACTTAAATTCCTATCCTCAGTTACCGGACATAACCCCTCTCCCTCACTGGGATGCACCTATATCCTCAGAAGGTAGGGTAACTCTCTGAACTGTTTTTTTATTCAACTACTTCTCAGTTCTTTGAATAGTTTTACATAGTCTTTTACCTTTTATGGAACCACTTTCGAATATTAAATTTTATTTAATCAAACAAAAATACTTTCTATTTATCTAGTAATATTTCTCAAGAAATAATAAATTTCTTAGTTTCCTTAACATAAAATAATATAACCATTAATTAGCACTTAATGTAACTATCACATAGATAATTAAAAAAAAAAAAACCTCTATTATAAAATAAACATACCTATCAACATCATTAACATTTAAATTCCATTCATCACTAAAAACAAATAGAAAAAAAAAAATATCATTTACAATTTTAATATACATTAATTAGTTGATGAACCGTTACTCGTCTAAACCTAATATGGATAGTTTATGAACCTATACTCGTACAAACCCGATATGGATAATTATTTGTGTTAAACTTGAACGATTCGTTTTTAGGGATGGCGTTTCTTCATAAACGCTGATGAATGGAAACTGAACGGTTGAGTGAAGACTACATAGGCACGAATTACGAATTATAAAGATGTAATTAAACGAAAATAATGGACTGGCCATTGTGGTAGAGAATTCAAACGAGAAATACACGTTTTAGAAGATTAATGTCCTTTTACCTGAAGTTTGCAGGTGACATTAGTCGGCCCTGCAATGATTAATAATTTTTTGATGCTTAAATAGTCGTAAAACAAAGAAAGTCATAGAGGCAATGAAATATATAAACAAGGCTACAAGCAGCGACCACTTGCCACTTAGTTTAAATATAGTAATGTTGCAATGTGATGTTGGAAATGTCTATGGATAGCTATTATGACTATTACATGTCGCTTAATGCAATAATAGAGACGTTGCAATTTGAATTTGAGCATGTTTATGAAGTTTTGTTTTGTGATAAAGTATGGTTAAACTAAATTAGAAATAATTGTTGCAATTTGAGTTTAGTAGTAGTTTAAATCTATCTAAATTATAGTGAAACAAATTTTGTATTGGCCCATGAGCATATGCATTTGATGTGTAGATTAGATTTGCTAGGTATGCTTACCTTATTTTTGGAATCAATATGAGTATGGCAGAGTAGCTACTACTTGTTGCTTAATGTAAATATAGAAATGTTGCAATTTGAGTTTCAACATGTTTATGAAAATTTGCTTTCTAATAAAGTTGTTGCTTTGTTTAGTATAGTTAAATTAAATTAGAAATAATTGTTGCAATTTGAGTTTGAGCGCGTCTATGAGGATTTGCTAGATGTTGCCATTTGAAAGGTTTAGCATCTTTTTTTACTAATATTTTGTTAATCCAATTTGACCCAAGTACAATTGCAATGCCATATTGTCTAGAATCTGAAGACTTTTACATTTTTTGTAAAGTATATGTATGAATATGAAAATTTATAATGCTAAAAATAAAAAATATTATTATAAGAATTTATAATAAAGAAAAATATAAGTTATATATATATATATATATATATATATATATATATATATATATATATATAAAAGGAATTTATTGTTATTATTCAAAAAGTTGCATGTTATTTTTATTTAAAATTACATGCCATGATATATAGCAATTAAAATTGTTTAATATTTTGTATATTTATATATTTGATATATTTAATGTATATTCCAAAATTTAATAATGTAATTTAGTTAACCAATTTGAGTTTTTAGATATTGGGTAGATTCAATATTTTACTCATTAGGAATGTGGTTTTTTGATTACATTTTTCAATTTCAAATGTTATTTTTTTTTTGTATAAAATAAATTGAAAAATAGTTTTTTTTTGTGTTGGGGGACAAACTTTGTATTTGGTAAAACACAGTATTTTAATATGAAACAGAGAAATATTTTGTTTTAATGCACGGAAGATTTTTTAGTTAAAACTGCATCGTACCCACAGTGTCTTGTTCTTGTGGCGATGTTCCGATGCGATCATCGCAATGGGAACTGACATAAGTCACGATAGCAATGGCCCGATGCTTTCATGGCATCAGAAGTGTTTTGAGTTATGTCGCCATTGCACAGTATGAACTCTGGAGCCCATCTTGTTTACTATGGCGGAGTTAAATTTGTCATCGCATCCATTTTTCAATCGACATCGGAGATTTTTGTAATGGGTCGTTTGCATTGTTTTAAAGCGGACCTGATGCATCTTATTCAACGCATTTGATAAGCAGGTTTTTGGGTTTTTAACCTTTGGTCGTATATGTTATATGGAATTTTTGCAATGTTCATGCACAATTTATAAATGGTCGGAGAGGCTTTGTAATAGATTTTTTATGTTTTAACATAGGCGAGTTAATTCGCTGATGGGCCCAGAACTTAAAATATATCAGTGGTTGATATTTTAACCTTAGTCCATATGTTATTGTCGCAGGTATTATGGTTAATTATTTTCTTAGGTTTCAATGTAAGTGTGCGGGGTCGTATGCTGATATATCATAGCTGGTGCGCGATATATAAAGGTAGGGTATAATGCATCGTGGACCGGACGAGTGGTGTTGGTTTTTAAACCATTGGCAAATGCATAGATTATAATAAATCGAATGGACATAAGAATTTATTAACCTTGTGGGACCCTCACGAATCGCATCAGAGAAAATCATAACAGCAGAAGATGTTAATAAAAGTCCCGATGACGATTGCGGAGCTGATGTCTTTATGAACTGTGATTTATATGTGTTTTAAGTTTGGGCTTAAAAGGAATTAATCGCATCGGAATGTTTGTGAATGGATCAATCGCATAGGAGGAAGGGCATCGCATCGGAACATTGGCAAATGCATTAATCGCAATCGGAAGCATTGAGTTGTGATTAATCACATTGGCAAATAGAAAATAAAGGTTTATAAAGCTGCGGCGCCCAAACTTTTCAAAGGTTAACGTTGGGGTTAGAATATGAGAGAATATTATATGCGTAGTCTGCATTGTTTTAAAGCGGACTTGATGCATATTATTCAGCGGATTTGATAAGCACGTTTTTGGGTTTTTAACCTTTGGTCGTATATGTTATATGCAATTTTTTGCAATGTTCATGCGCAATTTATAAAAGGCTCGGAAGGATTTGTAATAGGTTTTTTTATGTTTTAACATAGGTGAGTTAATTCACTGATGGGCCCAAACCTTAAAATATATCAGTGTTTGATATTTTAACCTTAGCCCAAGTGTTATTGGCGCAGGTATTATGGTTAATTATTTTCTTAAGTCTCAATGTAAGTGTGCAGCGTGGTAATGCTGTGCTTGAGCAATACATTCAAAGGTTGAGTTATATCCGAGGTTGTAATGTATGCTGATATATCATAGTTGATGTGCGATATATAAAGGTAGGATATAATACATCGTGGGCCTGACGAGTGGTGTTGGTTTTTAAACCATTGGCAAATGCATAGATTATAATAAATCGAATGGACAGAAAAATTTATTAACTTTGTGGGATCCTCACGAATCGCATCGGATAAAATGATAATAGCGGAACATGTTAATAAAAGTCCCGATGGCGATTGCGGAGCCGATGTGTTTATGAACTGTGATTTATATGTATTTGAAGTTCTGGCTTAAAAGGCATTAATCGCATCGGAACGTTTGCGAATGCATCAATCGCATCGGAGTAAGGGCATCGCATCGGAACATTGGAAAATGCATTAATCGCAATGGGAAGCATTGATTTGCGATTAATCGCATTGGCAAATAGAAAAGAAAGGTTTATAAAGCTGTGGCATCCGAAGCTTTGAAAGGTTAGCGTTGGGTTTAGAATATGAGAGCATATTATATGCGTAGTACTATTTTAGGTTGAACCATAGAGTAGGCTGTAATATAGCTCTGAAATTAATTTAAAACATTGATTGGGTTTATTACAACAACATTTTATATCCATTGCGTGATAAAGTACAACGTATCAAATGAACCTTTTGCAACTGTGGACCCCGCTGAACGTGAGAAAACTTAAACCAAATATGGAAAATAAATTTTCCTTATAAAACTTATTGGGTCCGAGACTTTCCATTGCAATCGGGCAAAGACAAAAGAACTTGCGATTTGTGATTTCAATTGGGCGAATCACATCGCATCATTGAACAGTAGCAAAGAAAACATATGCCCAAATTGTTACTCGATGTGGAAATGAGATCCGCCTTATAAAACTTATGGGATTGGAGACTTACGATTGCAATGAGTGCAAAACAAAAGAAGTTGCGATTTGCGATTGCGATTGTGCCAATAGCATCATTCAACGGTGGAAAAATAAACAGATGCGGCGATCACATTGCAATCTTCCACATCAACAAGACACTTAATTTTAATACAATTTGCGATTTCAATTCAAAAGTATATCAAATGTTTTATTGATTCATAGCATTGCAATTGGACCATAACAAAAGAACTTGAACTTGCGATTTGTGATTGCGATTGTGCCAATCGCATCGCATCATTCAACGGTGGCAAGAAAAACATATGCGGTTGTATCATATAACTTGTGATTGCGGTTGCGATCTTATCACAATGTTCCACATCAACAAGACACTTAATTTTAATACAATTTGCAATTGCAATTCAAAAGTACATCGAATATTTTATTCATTCATTTCTTTTTTACTTTCTATTTGTCATTTATTGAAAAAGATAATAGTATTTGAGGATGTTTATGAAGATTTGTTTTGTAATAAAGTATAGTTAAATTAAATTAGAAATAATTGTTGGAATTTGAGTTTGAGCATGTCTATGAGGATTTGCTAAATGTGTCCATTTGAATTTAAGGATGTCTATGAGGATTTTATTTGTAATAAAGTTGTCACTTAGTTTAGTTTAAATATAACTAAATTAAAATAATAAAATAAAAATTTATGTTAGTATTAATTGCATATAATAATATAATTTAGTTAATTAATTTGATTTTTTTAGATCTGAAAACTTTTACATTTCCCTAAAGTATATATATGAATATGAAAATTTATAATGCTAAAAATATTATTATAAGAATTTATAATAACAAAAAATATAAGATATATATATATATATATATATAAAGAATTTATTGTTATTATTCAAAAATTTGCATGTTATTTTTACTTAAAATTACATGACATGATATATAGCAATTAAAATTGTTTAACATTTTGTATAGTTATATATTTGATATATTTAATGTATATTCCAAAATTTAATAATGTAATTTAGTTAGCCAATTTGAGTTTTTAGATATTGGATATATTCAATATTTTAATCATTAGGAATGTGGTTTTTTAATTACATTTTTCAATTTCTAATTTTTTTTTTGTATAAATATAATTATATGGCATAGTATATAGCCATTAAAATTGTTTAATATTTTGTATAGTTATATATTTCATATATTCATTATATGTTCTAAAATTTAATAATATAATTTAGTTAAGTAATTTGACTTTTTTAGATATTGGATAGATTTGATATTCTATTGATGAGGGATGTGTTTTTTATTAATTATGTTTTTCAATTCGTAATGTTTTTTTATATAATATACTTACACGTGTTTTATAATAGAATTAGATATGGCTAAATTAAAGCAAATTTATAAAATTGAAATTAGTGCTATGATTTTAGGTGTTAAGTTTCAACATGGCTATGAGGAATTGCTCTTTATATATATATATATATATATATATATATATATATATATATATATATATATTGTTATTGTTCAGGAAGTTGCATGTTATTTTTACTTAAAATTAGATGCCATGATATATAGCAATTAAAATTGTTTAATATTTGTATAGTTATATATTTGATATATTTAATGTATATTTCAAAATTTAATAATGTAATTTAGTTAACCAATTTGAGTTTTTGGATATTGGATAGATTCAATATTTTACTCATTAGGAATGTTGTTTTGTAATTACATTTTTTAATTTCTAATGTTTTTTTTATATATAAATATAATTACATGGTATAGTATATAGCGATTAAAATAGTTTAATATTTTGTATAGTTATATATTTGATGTATTCATTATATATTCTAAAATTTAATAATATAATTTAGTTAACTAATTTGATTTTTTTAGATATTGGATAGATTTGATATTCTATTCATTAGGGATGTGTTTTTTGATTAATTATATTTTTCAATTTCTAATGTTTTTTTATATAATATAGTTACACTTGTTTTATAATACAATTAGATATAGCTAAATTAAAACTTATAAGATTGAATTTAGTGTTGTGATTTTAGTTGTTAGCTTACAGAGAAATAATATGGCGATCCATCTCATATTAGATATTTTATAAACATTGCTAATCGATATCAATTTATATATAAACTGTGATATTTTGTTTAAATATATAATTTATAAACTTTGGGTCTACTTTAACTTATAAATATGTAATAATAAAATGTAAAAAAAATATTTCATAGTAATGGAAATGTATAATAATATAATATATTTTTAAAAATCTATTGAAGTAATTATTTAACTAAATATTGATCTACAGAAAAAGTATTCCATTATTAATATATGTATGGATTAATTTATTAAATATAGGTTTTAAAAACAAAAAAAAACTAATTTTAAGGAGCTAAATACATTGCTATATATAGAAATGTTATATTTATCAAAATAAATTATAAAAGAAGCAACAATTTGAATATATAAATCAAGTCTAAGTTTAAAAAATTAGTAAAAATAAATAAATATTATATATATATATATATATATATATATATATATATATATATATATATATGGATTAATTTATTAAATATATAATTTGTAAACTTTGGATCTACTTTAAATTATAAATATGTAATAATAAAATCTAAAAAAATATTTTACAGTAATGGAAATGTATAATAATATAATATATTTTTAAAAATATATTGAAGTGATTATTTAACTAAATATTGATCTATAGAAAAAGTATCTAAGTCAAATTTAAGCTTAAAAAATTAATAAAGATATATATATATATATATATATATATATATATATATATATATATATATATATATAATGTGGAATATTGTACGTTTGAGTTGATTAATGCAACTTGTGAAAGAGAACGAAAGAACAGATGGAACTGCAAGCTTGGGAAATAAAAATTGTAAGTTGCAACAGATCGAATTGCAAGGTTGTTTAGTTTGCAATCATCTTCTTTGAAAATAAAAAATTAAAATTAAAATAACTATAGTTGCAAGGTTGTTTAATTTGGGATCTTTAAATAAAACTTTATGTATGAAAAGGATTAAGTTCAATTTTCTATTTAAATTATGTAGAAGAATATGTATATAAATAGTTAAAAATTATAATAAATTTTTTGAAAATTAACTTAATTTAATCACCAATTGATCTGAATAAAAAAAAATAATAAATATTCCAGATTTAAAAGAATAATAACTAAATAATCCAAATTAGCAAGCATTATATACATAGGAATATATATATCAATTGATTTGGATATACGGTGGAGTCACTACCTAAGAAAAAGCAAGATGGCGCTAAGATGCATAGCTGTACCACTGTTTCAGCATTTGGTAGATGTTAAACCAGGCCAACGACGCGTCTTGTACCGGGAATCAGTTTATTGACTCAGAATTTTCCATTCAATAGCGATGATCTGCTTGATTCGAGGTGATTTCGGAAAGTTTCATCACCTTTGCCGCATCTTGAGGATTCCTCGAGAACAGAGCGCCGTATAAAAAGAAAAACAGATATTTCACGCTTAAACAAAAAACAGGGTTTGTATTTAAAAAATAGAGCATTCGTATGTTATTGGTTTTTGTTTTATGCGCAGGAGGTTTTTGTTTAAACAGCAGGGCCATGGCAGCAGTGGTCCCCACTGCCAGTCCATACAGCATCCACGGAACCACGGTCCCCATGCCAAGTCAACCAAACAGTCAAAAGACACGTGGCTGAAGTCAATTGGATCAGATTTTTTCAATGGGCCGATTTGCATTGCAAATTCGGACCCGAAAGGGTTATAAAGCAGATTTTAAAATGTTTCGGGTCACAGTTTGCCCCCGTAAACAAAGAAATTTTCCAGACCCGATATTGTTTTATCCACGTGATTGTATATTTCATCGCGCATCCATAAGGTGACGTCACGACCTTTCATTTGTAATGCGAAATGTGTTATTGCATTTCAGTTTCAACAGGTTTGAAGTCCGAGGCAGATGTTTTGCGATGGTTTAAGTTTTATTAACATTTAGTTATAATGTTTGTCATTGCGCGAACATAAATTTGTGTAATAGTTGACATATATATGTTTTAACATATATATAGTGTATGCATTTTTGTTGGTGGGCCCGAAAGGGCACTATATATTTTAAAGTCTTGTAGTTTAGTTTTTAAGGCTTGTGTAATGTAATTTGTTTTTATGTTTTGTTTGAACTATATAAAGTGTAAAATCCCGAAAGGCTTAAGAGTAATGTCTTATGGTGTTTTTTTGAGGCGTTAACCCACGGAGAAAAAAAAAACGCGATATTCGGTTAAGGTCGTTCGATCGAAGTTTGGGGATCGATAGATCGTGGATCGTTAGATCCGTTCGATAGATAACACAAGGTCCGTTGTAAAGCATTGTGGGCCGGTGTTATGTGCGGAGATTTCATCTAAATATAATTTGGTTAAGGTATTGTGAATGTCTTATATGAGCTCGAGACTTTATTGTAATATGGTGAACTGGCTGGGCTATAACATATGTCAATCTACCGTAATGAATGTTGATACGTTGTAGCTTCTAATGAATGATGTGGGTATAAGATTTGCATTGCGTATAAATATAAAAATTAATTTATAATTTTATTAAAATATTTAGAAAATATAAATTAATTAATCTATGATATTTATCAGGTTGGAAAAAAAATTATATGAAGTGATTGACAAATTAATTATTAACTAATATATGTGGATTAATATTTATTAGGTTGGCATAAATTTATATGAAGAGATTAAAAAATTATCTTAAAATTTATTTTTATATATTTATCCTGTGGTGAGGAATTGTGAGATGAATGAGGGTGAACTTATGCTTTCTGTATATAGTTAAAGGGGTCTATTTTGAATGAATATTTGAGGAATGCCCGAGTAGTTGGCGCCTTGGTTGGTCGTGACCTTAATGAATCTCAGGTTGTCCTGAAATGTTAACTCTCTGCATAGAAAGGAAGCCGAAGTATCGAGCCCTTGTCCATTTCTGGAATCGACAGAGCTAAATCATAAGCTGTTGAATTTCTGGTGTTAGAGAACTTATCTGGACGCGATGCATTTAAATCCACGAGTTTTTATTTCCCTTGGACGAGCCCTGCAATATAGGTTTAATGCATTTGTTGCATTAGAACAATGATAGCACAGTTATAATGCGGAGGAGTCGTATTAAAAAGGAATAGAGCAGAACCTTGCGCGAGGGAAGAAACGAAACCCCGAGGAGAATGAACAGTAAACGTGGTTTTTGCGCAAGTTCACGAGCGGTAAGCTGTTTTCCTAAAATCAACGTGATATTTCCCATTGACCGACGTGTGGCCTCAGGCAGTTTGGCAAAACCATTTTCATCGCGCTCCTTTTGAGCGTTAACGCTCGAACCACAAAATTTTGCGAAACTTCACGAGGAGCATCGGATCATCCAAACCAGTGCGATGCTCCACCAACCATCGGATTTGGGAGGTGTTAATTCGGGCTCAAATATGTGATTAAAAAGGCGTGAAGTCGTTGGCTACTTACCCTCTCGCATAATATACAATGGAGCGTAAAATTATTAAGGTGCATTGTTAAGTGCGTATGGTCGAACATTGCATTCAGGAATATACATAATGTTGATATATATATATATATATATATAGTAGTGCGGGAATGTAAAGTGAAGGGCGTTAGAACCTTGGAAACGCGCGCATAAAGTTTGGATTATGGGTCTTAACACAATGTCACATTATATGCATCAGGTTTATTGTATTGAGTCGTGATATAACACTGGGAGGCAATTGCAATATGCATAGAGGGTGTAACCATGAGTTAAACTTTGGAAGAAATACTAATACGAATATTTGTCATCCCGATTCACACGCTGCTCAAAGCCAGCTGGAAATCAATTTGACAAGGTCTCAGGAGTTTAGGTATACAATTTGTCAGAGACCATAAATGGTGACTGATACAGAGAAAGCGCCTCTCTCTATGCATGTGCGTGCTATGTCACAGACCATAATGGGCGGCTCGTATGGGGAAAACGCGTTCAGCGCTATAGTTTGCCCAACAGAGAAATCCAGAGAATGTAACTCCAGATAAGGTACAAGACTTGCAGGATAGATATCAATGTTTTTGTAATGACAGTACAAATAATGGTGATAAAATCTAGGTATTTTGCAATAACAAGTGAAAGTTTTTGGCCAATTAGATAACATATAATTCAAATTAAAATAATTAAAACAAATAAACAATAATAAATCTTATAGTGAACCATGGCAATTTTTTTTTTTTTTTGAAAACATATGTCTAATCAAGGTGAATTAATGTCACAATCAGGAAAAACCTGATGCGTAGTATCCTGCCAGCGGCAAGTACAATAACATTAAATATTGTATATTAAACTCTTAAATTGTTTTTTAAGATGTAATGTGGTACTTTACATTTTAGTTCCAAGGATATATTAGAACTATATTGGATTTAGAGTAATGATATTTAATACAAAGGGATGTTATCATGTCAATTAAGTTAATTTTAATGTAGTTGGGAGGAGTGAGTACTAATTCTTCAACATTTAATCTTCATCAATAATAGATTAAATATTAATAAATGTATTTTAAACTGGTATTTAGAAGTAAAAGTGATATAAAAAAAAATATGTCATATAAATTAAATGATAATTTTTTTTTATAATTTAAAATATTTAATTTCTTTTTATTTTTAATATATATGTTTTTTTAAGTTAAAATTTATGTTTATTATATTTAGATGGAGTTTGGTTCATTTTCAAAATAATCATAATTTTGCAATTAATATTACAACTTTAGTCACATGATGATCTAAGAAAATAATGTTATGAATATAATTTCATTAGTAAAATTTAAAACATTGAATAACTTAAGTACAACATTTGATTACTAAAATATGAAACAAAAACTTTAACAAAAATATGAAACAAAATATTCAAAAATGTAATGAAAATTTGAAAATAAATAATAATAATAATAATAATTAATGATATATTATATATTTTTAATGAATAGAGTTTCAAACGAATGGAATCAGGGTTTTAGGGTTACATTTTTCTCTCTTTTCTCAAATCTAAGATGGAAGATGATCAACTCAAAGTCTAATAACCCTTATCATTTTTATGAAATTTGGTCTTCCTTCTTGTTTTACTCTCCATGTCAACTCTCACTTTGTCGCTTTGGCAAACCTTGATTGTTGATTCAAAACCTCTCTTTTTTAAAACTTCCTTGGGTCCTTTATCGTCTCCCTCCACCTGCCCAACTCTCACCCCTCATGCCCATCTCCAATGATATTCTCACTCTGTGATCTCCCTCTTTGCCTTGTTGTTGCATCTAGCTCCTTGCATGAAACCATTGTTTCCTTTGTTGTGACCTATCCTCAATATCATTTGTTCGACATTTTCAATAATGCGGCCTCACTTGTTCCAGTACCCCCCCTCCATTTTCCTTCCACAACTAAATTTTTTCATACTTACGAGGAAACTTCTCTGTGGTGAATCTTCTTTGATTCCTCGATTTCCCTCCTTCTTGCTACATCATAAAACCGCATTGAAATCTAACAAAAAATGTGTGAAGAGGAAGGAAGATGATCCAAGCTTAATTCTCAGAGTAGATATCAAATTTGAATGACATTTCCAAGATGGAATAAGCCACAATAGTGTGAAAATTTTCCATTAAAAGGATGGAAATCTCTATTATGTGGAGTTATATGGCCAAAAATTTCCCTCTCGCTATAAGATACTCGCCTAGATGCATAATATTGGAAAAATGGTGGTTATGGTGTATCACTTATTCAAGGGATTATGCAGATACACTTTTTCTCTGTTGCTAGCAGTGCCATTACCATGCCCTCTTTATCAAAAAATGTTTTGTGGAATTTGATGCGCATTCAAAGTGACTCTCAGTTGTACCAATTTAGGTAAGACCTCTTGGCCTACCCGTACAATATTGGTTTGAAGAGGTATTCCAGAAAATTGACAACATGCATGGTTTTCATTATGACGTGGATTTATCTTTGAATCTATTGGGTTATATGGTGATGATTCATATTCTTGTTTGACTTAATCTAGCATTGGGTCTTCCTGATTATATTACTATTACAACTGACATAAAAAATCACAAGAAAGTCCTTGATTATGAAGGCATCATGTATAAAAGTGCTTGATGCTACTCATATATACACTTGGGAGATGATTTCCCTAATTGTAAGATGAAGAAAAAATAGGTTTAGAAATCGCATAAAGTTATGGAATCTCACAAAGACCCCTCTCATAATTCAAACTCCACAAGGAATACATCCTTAGATACTACATCTAATCCAAATATTGATCCATATGGAAAAAGGAAAAACCCTGTGAAACCTTTCAAGGCACTTCAACCACAAAAAAGGGAGTGCAAAAAAACGACTCTAATGTCGCTTTGGAGGACCCTATCGGAGATGTGCATCTTGGTGTTCTAGATGAGTCAGCCTATTCTTAGGGTATGTTATATACATGGATCTCTTCCCCTACTTTTTCTAATCCTTTATCTCTCTATAATTTCCACCCTTCGAATCTACTAAATATTTATGTTCCCATCCCTTCTCCCTCTACTCCATTTCCTTCTCCTTCATCCCCTACTATCCCACTTTCTCCCATTAAAAACCTTTCACTCCTCTCAAAGGTATCCTTTCCCCCTCTCCCTTCATCCTCTCACAAACACAATTAATATCTCTTCTCCCTTTCATCTTAGTCAATGAAGTATAAACTTCAAAAAAGGAATTTCATCCCCGAACGTGGACAAGGTGTAGCATTAATATATGTCTTTCCACCTCATATATTAAGTTGGGGGGGGGGAATCAAATATGTCCCTTGCCAAGGAATAAGCCTCCTCGCAGGTGAAACTTAGGAATAAATGGTCCATTATTGGCACTCTTAGAGAATATTAGCCTAGAAGAGTTTCCAAATGGGACTCCTATCATTGAATTTTCAAGGGTTGGCCAAACCCTCAAAATCAATAGATTTGAAGAACATTATTGTATTCCACTCACCTCATGTTATAATTATGCAAGAAACTATGATCTATGAGACAAAGGATGAATCATTTCTATCCCTTATCCTTCCAAACTAGTCCTTTCATCATATTGATGCTTAGTGAAAATCAGGTGGACTGACCACGAGTTCAAACTCATTTTTTCTAAATTGTTTCTTGGCTTGGCCCTTGACGTCATGTCTTTCTACTTCTTTCATTTTCCAATATGATGGGTTTTCCTTCACTGTAATGAATATTTGTGGTAAGTATGGGGATAGAAAATTATTTTGAGACAACATCGTTAGTCTCCACTATTTTGGATTGAATTTCATTTGTCTGTGGGGTGACTTGAATTTTTCCTTAGGGAAATCAAAATTTTGGTGTCCTTGTGTACACTTAGACCCAACAAAGGAATTTTTTGTGAATAGACTTGAAATTTTGGGGCCTGTAAAGATTCTCCTTGCTTGGATGAATAATATGATTATTTTGTAACACCTTCCTACCACATTTACCCAAGATAACTGGTTCACTAGGGTAAACATGTGAGGAAGAGTTAATATGAGATGATTCAAATCCCCAAATTTAGTTAAGCAAGTGGAATTGACAAGAGAAGATCAATTTGACCTTCCTCAGATGCTACATACCCTTTAGGAACCAACCAACACTTCTAGCTGACCAAAACTTGAGACAACTTGTTGTTTTGTTGAAATAAAGCCCTAGTCACACTGGTGACAATCCCTCAATGCGACTGAAGCCCGCTACTTGCATGAAAAAATACATCCATTTGATTGTAGCCTTTTTCAGGCAATTTTGTGCCAGCGACCCAGAATTCTGAGCCACTTTGTTAGGGCCATGAGTCAAGACTCAGCCTATAACTTGATGAAAATCTCAGAAAGGGTAAATAACAATATGAAAATGCCTCTAACGGAAAACTTGAACAAGGACCTGATCCAACAAGGCCTATCCATGACATACATTTTTTCAAACACATCAACAACATGTAATCTACAAGTCACACAAACACATCTCAGCATAACGACTACATACTTATCAGAGAATCGCCAAGAAGGACTAATGTCCTCTCATAATAGTTTCATTTCCATATATTAGGTCATACATTCATTATCCATTCAATTAATAAACAAAAAATTATGAGATCCATGACTAAGATTTGTCATAAAACCATGCTTCTAACCAACATATAATCAACAAAATAACAATGATAAAAAAACCATAAATGTCACATAATAAAGAATATATATACCCATAAAATAGAAGACAAAAAGAGCTCCTATTAACATATGAAAAATGCAACCATGTTTGAGACGTCCACGTACCACCCAACCATAGATTGGGATAAACCAAATCTTTCTTTCAGTCAATAACCAGCATGCCATATTCCAAGCATGTATGTGGGATCTCATGGAGTAAACAAAAATAAAAAATAAAACAAGGGCTTCTATAGGCCAAACTTCCTCAACCCTCAACCAATGATTCCACCTCACGGTCAAAAATCACTAAGCATCACGAGAGAGTTCTCTAACCAAGCTTTCTAGGGCTAGAGAACATTTGTTCCAACTTTGGCTCCAAGGAATACTACCTCACTCCATACTTCTTGTTGGGGTTCCAGAGCATTTTTATAACCATGGATTATAAGACTAGTAACTCAACCCACCAAGGGCTTCTAGAGTGTTTTTCCAACGAAGGCTTCTAGGACTAGTAATTATACCCAAGTTGTTAGATGAATTCTAGAGGATTAGGCTAACCAAGGCTTCGAGGAACTAGAAACTCAACCCACAACCATAAGGAACATTAGCACCAACCTGAAAACTAAGGTAAACCCACAACAGCATGGTTATCCAGAAAATGGAAAGGCTAGGAAAAAGCACTGCCGATCTAGGAAATCCTCCATGTCAATGAAAAATAACAATCAAGAAACCACGTTCATGTTCCATACATTCAAAAAATAGTAAGGAAATCATACATGCAACCTAGTACCCATAGAGAAAATTCGTTGTAAGTTCTGATCCAACTTCCCTCTTTCACTTCTATGCTTTCCCTTTGTATCCTTTCACCCAATCCTAAGTATGACACACCCATCCAAGAGTGCTCTAAGAAAACTCTAAGTTTCCAAGAGTATGAGAGATAGAGAATAGAATGAGAGCTCCAAAACTGAACTGACATAAAATTAAAAATTGATAATCAAAAGCATTTTTATTAATGAGGTCTCTATTTTTCTTAAATTTCCATTATTTTCCTTTATTTTACTCCTCACATGCAACTTGTGACCTTTCACCTTCCTTTTCTCCTATTTTCCATTATTGTCATAAATAAAATGCCAATAAATGCTAGTTTTTCTTTCCAAAGCCTTTTCCACTTCCTTTTAAAATTTCCATATCCATTAATTAATCACAAGTGATCACCCTCACTATGTTTTTTATGAGTGTTCAACTTGGAATACGTGTCCCATGACCATGGTTATTAATTTTTATTTATTAAATTTATTACATTAAATTTTAACCCAAGGTTGTTACATACCCCCCCCCCCCTTAGGGGAACACTGTCCTCAATGTTCAATGACACCTACAACCAGAAAAGCCCATGAAATACAAAACATATTTCTTATGGAGCTTTATAACTTAGCTCGTTGCAGTATTTACAATGATCATCCTATTCAGAAACAAACCAACATGAGAAACATAAAAACATGAAAATAATAATGAAATGACACCCATACCTCTTATTGGAGCTTTATAACATATATCTATGTGGTATTTACATCGTACATATGCAAATACATTGACATGAACAAAACACAACATCAAAAGATATATGAAAATTTCTTTTCCTCAATCGAAAAAAGAAGTAAAGATACATATCCCGCATTTGATCAATCATCTCCGATGCACCTTTATCAGGCCCAAAGTGCTTCCACTACACTTTGACCTGATCGATTACTCGGTTCCAGAGCATGAGCATTTTTCTCTTCAAAATTCCCTGAGGTTTTGGCTATAATTCTCCTTCTAGCTCCAACTGTAATACAAACTAGTCAATCACATGATCAAAATCATTAACATACTTCTTAAGCAATGAAACATGGAAAGCAACATGGAGTTTCGCTTTGATTGACAGTGCAATTTAGTAGGATATTGTTTCGATCCTCTCAAGATATCAAAAGGCCCGCAAAACCAAGGTGTCAGTTTCCCACATGTCCTAATAATCAAGGAGCTCTTTTTTGGATTCATGCACAAGTACACATGCTCCCCAACTTGAAACTCCTTAAACACCCTATGATGATATGCATAGCTATTATGTCTACCATGTGCCGCTTTTAAATTCTTCTTGATAACCTACATTTTCTGTTCCATCTCTGCCAACATGTCTGGTCCAATAAATACCTTGTTAACTGGATCACTCCAATTGATAGGAGTATTACAAGTAATTTTTAATAACAAGTATTACAAGTATGGGCTATTAAAAAATACTTGGAACAGGTTATTCCTCTATTTTGAAAACTAATTTACCTGTATGGATTCTCTCTTTAAAAAGGAGTTTTACAAGTCCACCCATAGACTGCCTCAAATAGACACACACACAGTGACTCCTGATATCTGTTTTTGTAAGAAAAATCAACGAGAGATAGGTACTCTTCCCACTTTCGTTGTTGATGCATTTAGCCTAAAGGTTCCCATGCAATTCTTGTGTAGATAATATGTAAGCCAATAAAAGTCCTTTAAATTTAAAAATAGGTACATCTAAATATTTTGGAGGGAAAATTAAAAAACAACTTTTTTTAATTGTATTTTTGGCTTATCTCCTTATAGGTTTACCCAAATTTCAAGTGTAGACATTCATTTGACACATAGTTAAATTCTGCATCTGACGAGTACCCGTTATGCATACTTTTGAGAAGACCTACATTGATAAAAATTTAAGATACATTAAAAAAACATGTTAACAATATTTTTTAATGTATCTTTATTTTTTTTAAATGCAGGGATTCTCAAAAGTATGGATAATGGGTACTCGTTGGATGTGGAATTTAATTCTTCATCCAACAAGTGTCTACACTTGAAATTTGATCAAAACTATAAGGAGATAAACCATAAATACAATAAATAAATAGTTTTCATGTTTTCCCTCCAAAGTTCTTAACTATTATTTTCCTATTATATTATTATTTTTCTTTAGGAGGCCACTTTTAGGATGATATTTACTCTAATTCATTTCCACTAGAATCATGTTGACCCTCTATGTATTTCCATCTATCTGCAAATGATAAATTGTGTTGTGTAGGTTTTAACCTTGTACAGAAACTATCTGCAAACAAATCTTAAAGACAGAAAATAAACAATAGCAAGAGCATAAAACATAAAAAAGATATACATAGAGATTTTACCTTAGATGCTAAATATGGACTACCAGCTTTATTTTTCATTACATTCGTTTGAGTGTTACAACATATATATATACATGCCGAGGGATTCATAAACCCAAATCCATTAACCCTCAATTAGAACATAACTGTAGTTCCCTTGACCGGATCTACAAAATACCAGGGGCCGAAAACCATCGTCACCAAAAACCATGTGAAAACCCATGCATAAAACCATGGGTGGGTCCGCCCACCAAAAAAAAATTCCCGAGGTGTTGCCCCCCCTGTGACCCCCCTGCTGCACTTGGCGAAACGTACAACACGTGACACTTATCATGGAAAGAATATAACACATACCCAACATTATCCCACTTGTTTTGTTTTCGGAGGGGTCCACAAGAGATCTTAATCATCAATCCAGCTCTACAACACCCCTTATTTCTGTACACCAAGAGAACTTTTGAGTGCTCATAGACTTCGTCAATGCATTTGCAAAATTCTTCAAACTGTCCACCTTTACCAGAAACACCCTTTTATTGTCAACCATATCTCCCACAAATTGATATTGAACATCAATGTGCTTTATTTTTGAATGATAAGCAGGGTTCTTAGCCAAGAAAATTGCACTTTGGCTATCACAGTCTATCCTTATATCTTGTTGGATCAACCCGATACTTAAACACAATCTCTGCAACCAAATTGATTCCTTGCTTGCATGAGTGGTTTCCATGTATTCTGTCTCTATAGTTGAAAGAGCCACTATAGACTATCTTTTACTCATCCAACTAACTGCACCTCCAAATAGGCTAAACACATACCCACTTGTAGATCTTCTTTGGTACAAATCTCCAGCCGAGTCTACATCAACAAAAACACGAATGTCCAAAAATCTTTCCAATCATGATCTTCCCTGGTAGAACAAACCATAATCAATAGTGCCACGCAAATATATGAAAACCCTCTGTACTACTATCCAATGCTCCTTCCCTGGTTTTGACATAAACCTGCTCAATACTCCCACTGCATGTGCAATGTCTGGTCTAGTACAAACCATTGCATACATCATGCTACCCACTGCAATTTCATATGGAGCATGGGACATATGCTCCTCTTCTTCTTGTGTCTTTGGACACTGCTCAGCAGACAACTTTACACCTACAGGAATAGGAACCTTCACCGGTTTACTATCCTACATATTGAACCTCTGCAATACAGTCTCGACATAATTCCTATGGTTTAAGCAGAGCTTCCTCTTTACCTGATCTCTCTTAATTTCTATGCCCAAAATATAGTTTTCAACACCAATATCCTTCATGTCGAATTTGGAGAACAATTGGGTCTTCAAATCTTGGATGATTTCTTTGTCATTTCCAATTAACAACATATCATCTACATACAAGACCAAATAAATAACATGGTCACCAATTAATTTAAAATAAACATAGTGATCCTTTTTTCTTCCGGTGAAGCCAATTCCCCATATATAGGTATCAAATTTACGATACCACATCCTTGGTGATTGTTTTAACCCATACCGAGATTTCTTCAACCTGCATACCAGTTCTTTCTTACCCTTTACCATAGAGCCTTCATGCTTCTTCATGTATATCTCCTCTTCTAGATCCCCGTGAAGAAATGTTGTCTTCACATCCATCTGTTCTACCTCAAATTCAAGTGCAACAGCAACAGATAAAAGTAATCTAATAGAAGTAACCTTCGCAATAGGAGAAAAAATATCACCAAAATCAATTCCTGGTACCTGGGAATAACCTTTTGCTACCAATCGAGCTTTGTATTTCTCGACCTTGCCTTCTATGTTCATCTTCTTCTTAAACACACATTTTCTCCCGATGGGATTCCTTCCAGCCAGCAAATCCACCAGATCCCATGCCTCATTTTTGTGCAAGGATGCCATTTCATCAACCATGGCATCCTTCCATATTTTCCCATCCTCTGAATCTACTACCTGCCTGAAAGTTCTGGGATCATCATCTGCTATGGTTAAAGCAAAATTTGAACATAAAGAAGATGGACTATACCTTTTTGGTTGCCTTCTTTCCCAAATTGATCTTCTAATAGTTAGATTTTGTGGCTCTTCCTCTTCTGAATCTTCTTATGTTGTAGAGTCTGATTCATCCTCCTTTAGCTCAAACTCTATATTCTTAGGTTTCTTTGGTAGTGTTGAAGCCTAGAAAATCTCTGCTTCAAACATTGGGGAAAACCACCCGGTCGGGACCTTAGGACAGCTCCTTTTCCGTTTGGTATGGTGGCTCTGACTGGATTTAAAGGACCAGTTTCCTTATAACTAAATGGGTTGGTTTGGATGGGTGAAAATGGGACTAAATTAACTGAAATAAAACTATCTAATTTAAACTAAATACTGATAAAGAAATTCTAACACTAACTCGGGTAATTATATGTGAATACAACTTAAGATTGTTCCAATTTAACAATAACCATGAAAATGTATTATTATTTAAATTGAAATATGCAGAAACAAATAAAGATAACTCTGTTTAAGAAATTAAACAGAGTTGTATTAACATATTGCATTCATCATTGTATACCATCTATATATACTTATGAAAGATAACGTTTCAATTATACTCAGAAATGATATATAAAAAGAAGCGTTGTGAAGACAAATATATATAAATGATAGCAAATTTTAAAGTGAATATCATAAGACAAAAGAAATCAACAGTGAATAGATAGAAATACCTTATTCATCTTGAATATTTTAAAATGAAATGTGATACTCTAATCCAGTAACTCTGATGCAAAATCAAATTCCAAGGTACAGAAATGCAACACTTCAAAGATAATTCCGCATAAAAATCATCAGATGTGATCATTTTAAAAAATATATAAGATAGTGGAGTACAGAAATGTAATCTCCAAGTCAAAAAATATTAAGATCCAGGACCCCTCTCTAAATGCATGAGAAGGGTTTAAATACTACTTAGTTAAATCTGAAAATAGTCTATTACAAAAATTGAGGATTTGGTTCAATGACCGTCCTTTTCCTAGGCTAAAATATAGTAAAATTAGAACTAAATCTAACTATCTATGAACTTGATCTTTAAACTTGCAGGCATCTAGCATATTTTTGAGAAGATGTGGTTGACCGACTTCAGCATTCAACTGTCTTGAAAAAACAGAGTCGACAAGTGTAGGCGCAATCTTCTCTGTAGCATTGATGATACAATTAAGCGCACTGTGCTGACTGTGTGGCTTCACTAAGTACGCCCAGTATGAGTCCCAATTTAATCTTGTCAGCCCTTGGATATATTTTTCTCTTTCTTCTGCCTTTTGCCTTCATTCTGTTTGCAGTTGATGTGCCTATGGGAGATATCCTGGAATAGTTTCTGAAATTAGATTTGCTTTGTGTAAATTATCATTTACACAATCAGTAAGAATGTTTGCCGCTGTAGCCACCTCTGCTGCTGCCTTCTCTTTGTGCATTTTCCTTTATTGGAGCTTTTTTCTCTGTTATTAATTTTTCAATTTCATCTTGGTTTTGCTTCACCATTTTCTCATATCATACTTCAGCCAAAGTAGTTTCTTTTTTATAGTTTTGACCTTTCGCAATATTTTTTCTCTGTGCCGAACACGCTCCACATCTTTTTTCTTGCTCAGCGTTAAGTGCCTTGAATTTGGTCAATGTTTCCACATTTTGCCTTACAGTTATTTCAAGTCTCTTCAACTCCCGACTTTTCTCAAGAAGAGCTTTATGTTTCCCTGAGAACTCCTGACCTCCAACAACTTCTTTAGTAACTTAAAAAACTCTATAGAGGATAATTTTGGCAAACTTACATACCCTATCTTGCGGTAGAAACTGTGTCAAATTGCCCACTTGGACATTTGAACTTGTGAACAGAGTCTAAAACATCCTTTTTTGGTACTGTCCACCCGTGTTTGTTTTTCTTCAATTGTTCATCTCTTTTGGTCCATTCCTGTGTGCATTTTGACAAATTCGCATGTTCTCTGGCAAATTCTTCCATAAATTGCTTATTATAAGTCGCATGAGGTTCCGACAACTTATATATCAGCCTCACATCTTCCGTGGTGAATGACCCGATTAGCTCTTGAGATGGAGTTCTAAATTTTTTGTCTGAAATATCGGTGCTGTCCAGCACCCATTTCACCATGTCCGTATACGGGAGAATCCTCGGCCTTGCCGCTATCCTATGCAGAAATGAACAAGCCAGTTCTTTGAGGGTTGCTTCAGACGTATTACTAGAACCTTCTGTAGCCGTAACTTTTAATACCACGGGATTTTCTTCCTCCAACAAATTATAAATTCCTTACCAAGTGGATATACCAGCATCCTTATTGCAAGCGGTGTCTGCATATAGTGAAGCCATTTCTCTGTTTTCAGAATTCGAGCTCTTCTCCTTCTTACCCATAATGTTCTGTGAAAGCTTTGTATAGACGTTTGCTCCTTCGTGCCTGCGTTTTACGAGTTAAATGAGAGTAATGGCATGAGAAAGGTGATGAGGCTGTTTTAAATGCAAAGGCGGATGAAATATATTATTTTAACGTGAAATGACTTTCAATCAAAACAAAATCTCATTTACCATTAATTGTCAATCCAATCATTTAATCTAATCATTAAAGCGCATAACAGATATTCATATATGGGAAGATTGCCTTTGAACAACGCGCCTACATGAATCTGCGACATGAATCGGAATATCGCAATGTCGCAATATTGCAATATTGAAAAATGAAACCATCGCAGTTATGTAAAATAGCGCAAAAGCGCAAATTGCGCAATAGCGCAAAAGCGCATATCGAAAATCTCGTAAAAGCGCAAAATTGTAAATAGCGCAAAAAGTATTCGTTTAACATTTCTATTTTCTACGCTATGCGACCTGCGACCAATATGTTTATTGTATAGGCTTTTTTGGATCGCATTATCGCAAAATCGCAAAATTGCATTTTCAGTTTCATAAAATATATATACCATTTTGCGATGGATGCGCTATTTTGTTTAAAGAACAATTTTATTGTAATCTATCATAAACTTAAGTGTTTCTTAATGTTCTTTCTAAGGTATTTCTCTAAGTTTATGATAGAAAGTTTTATTTGAAAAGGAAAACAAATCCTAATTGATTTTTTGGATTTTTTAACTAAGGGTCCCCATTTATTTAGTATTATTACTAATATTAAATAAAAGGGGGGTTGTTGCTGGTCACAACAATTGGCGATTCACTGAAAGAAACAGTTATCTCTGAAAAAATAAAATTAACACTATATCTTTAGTAAGTAAAGATTTTTAAAGATAATGAAAACTACCTTAGGATAATTCAAATAAAATGTAACTATAAAAAAGAAATAAAAAATCATTCACAATTTCTTTCTGATTCCTTAAGAATAAAAACATTTTTGGGTTATCTCAAGCTTTGAATGGTGTTAATAATGAAGTAAGTGGATTTCTCCAAGTTTTGGTTTTATAATATACTCTATTGCCATAGGTATTGCCTCTGCTGCCAGCAAACGTTCATAGTCTCGATAGGGTTACCTTTAAACGATTAACCATTCATTGTCCCATCCAACTAAAATTATGACTTTTTAAAAGATAAATTCATAAGACTTATTATCTCATGTTTTGGTCTTTTACTTATTTTTTATTTTAAGAGCCATTGTTCTGGTTTGGTAGCCAGTTAATAACAATGCCATTCACTAGTTATAATTAAACTGAACAAGCTGGCTCGTGATGAGACCCCTTGTCTTACATTTATAAGCCATTACCCTGTTTTGGTATGCAGTATTGGTAATGTCAGTTTTATTACTTCTTATGAACATGGTAAGTCGGCTCATAATGAGACCTCTTATCTTTTAAATTTTCATATAATTTCTTAGAATTACATTCTAAAAAATCACAACTTAAATGAATGGGGTGAAATAGTTTTATCCTTAAGAATCAATGGATGACAATTTTCAGAGTTTTTTGAGTTCCAAAACTTTGAAAAATCTTTACTTTGATAGATAACCTTTCTCTGCTTAATAAACTTATGATGATTTACATTCTTCTCAATTTTTCAAAAGATCATGCAAATGATTGAAATAATCTTTCAAAGTTTAACATCTTATTTTAAAATATTCAAAAACTGTGATCATTACTTTAAAAATTCTTATTTACACAAAATAAATATTTATAATATTCTTCATAAGAAATTTTCCTAAATAGTAAACAGTCAATTATAGACTCATCAACAACCTTTATTTGCAAAAAACAATCAAAAACTCTGCAGAAAGGAATATGTACAGTTTAAGAAGGGGTTACCTCCTTATGAAAAGAATTTCTTCAAGATAAGCCCATTTACAGGAAGAGATTCTCTCTTACCTGTTAGATCTTGGAGTATGAATGTATTTGAGCCTATCTTCTCAACGATATGAAATGGTCCAAGCCACATTTTCTGAAACTTGGTATGTTTACCTTTTTCTTCGTGTGCTTTATCCCATTTCAAAACAAGATCACCAATTGACAAAATTTTTGAGCCGGTAGAACTTGCATCAAAAGAAGATTTTACAAGCTGTTGATGTTTTTCATGAATAATTTTTACTTTATCTCTATCTTCTTCTAGTTTAAGGATTTGATCATATCTCAATTGAATGGATGAAGAAGGATTTTCTTCAATAAATTTGACTAGGGCTAGTGATGGAAGAGTTAAATTTGATGGTATCACAGCTTCTTTTCCATAAACTAAATTGAAAGATGAAGTCCCTATTGAAGCTTTTTCAGTGATACGATCAGCCCATAATGCAAAGATTAAATATTTGTGCCAATTCTTTTGATTTTGATCAACGGTCCTTTTAATGATTTTGATAAGGTTTTTGTTAGTGGATTCAGCCAAACCATTACCTTGTGGATAATAATTTGCTGAATATTTTAATTTAAAACCTCTTTTGACTGCAAATTCTATTAAACTATTTCCAGAAAAGTAAGATGCATTATCAAAGACTAGAGCGTTAGGTACACAAAACCTGGTTATGATGAATTGATCTATGAAATCAATAATTTCATCAGAATTGGCTACCTTCAACGGGATTGCTTCTACCCATTTTGTAAAGTAATCAGTTGCAGTAAGGATGTACTTGTGCTGTTTGGAAGAATGAGGTATTATCTCACCAATAATGTCAAGCCCCCATTGTTCGAATGGTTTCTCAATAGTCACTGGTTGCAAAGGAAAAGCTGGTTTCCTTTGTCTTCCACTTGCAGTTTGACAAATTCTGCATTTCCTTACATAATCATGCGTATCTTTAAAAAGGGTAGGCCAGTAATAACCAGCACGAATTATTTTGTGAGCTGTGGTATCACCTCCAGAATGACCTCCTGCTGGTCCATCATGCAACTCCTGCAAAACCTTTTCAGCTTCAGTCTTTTCAAGACATCTTAATAAAATTGAATCATAATTTTTTCTAAATAACACATTATCAATGATTTCATATTTAATAGCCTTTAACCTTAAAGCGCGTTTACTCTTATAGTTGAGATTAGAAGGAGCATACCCATTTTTCAAGTAATATATAAGATCAACATACTGAGATTCAGAATCTGTAACACTTATATCACTTACTTGAATATCTTGATTTGAATCTTGATTTTCTGGTATGTTATGAGCTCCTGCCAATAATATGAAAAAACCTTGTCCTCTAACAATCTTAGCTGGTTTAATATCAATATCATATTCTTGCAAGGCTGTTACCCAGTTAGCTCTCTTTTCTCCTACTTTTTTTTGAATTAATAATTGCCTCACTGCAGAGAATGGGACAATGATTTTTGTATGTGTTTTCAAGAGAAAAGGTCTGAAATGTTTGATTGTTTTAAACACAGCAAAGGCTTGTTTTTCAACCTCGAAATAATTAAGTTCAGCTCCCAGATTTGAGCTAAAGAAAGAAATTGGTGCTTCGATTTCTCGATCATTGAGTTGTCTTAAAACAGCTGCATAGGATGTTTCGGTGGCCAGAGTATACAAAGTAAAATCTTTAGAAAAATCCGGGGTATTCAATGCTGGTGCATTAATGATCGCTTTTTTGATTACCTCAAAGGCTTCTTTCTCTTTATGCCCCCATTTGAATACTGAATTCTTCTTGATCATATTTTGCATAGGTAAAACAATAAAAGAAAAATCAGGAATGAATCTTTTAACAAAATTGATCTGTCCAATAAATGATTGCATGGATTTTTTGTTATGAGGTAAAGAAATATCAGAAATTTCTTTCACTCTATCTGGATCAATATATATACCATATTTTGACACAACAAATCCCAAGAGTTTTCCTTCATCCAAAGCAAAGAAAGATTTCTTTGGATTTAAGGAAATACCAAACCTTCTACATCTTTCAAATATTTGCTTTAGGTCATGTAGATGATTGGTTCTCTTTTTTGAAAATACTGTTATGTCATCAAGATAGACAACAACCGATTTATTGATCAAACCTTTAAATGCTATGTCCATGGCTCTTTGGAAAGTTGCTCCTGCATTTATTAGACCAAAAGACATTTTCTGATAAGCATAAGTTCCCCATTTTGTTCTGAAAGTTGTTTTCAATCTGTCATCTGGATGAACTAAAACTTGATTATAGCCTGAAAATCCATCGAGAAAGGACATAAGTTCAGAACCAGCTACCTTTTGAAGTATCTGTTCCATGGTTGGCAATGGGAAATTGTCTTTTAAATATGCCTTGTTTAAATTTCTGAAATCAATACAAATTCTTATATCACCATTCTTCTTCCTGGGAAGTACCATATTGGAAACCAAATTAGGTGCACATTAGGAAAAATGATTACAGCTTTTAAAAGTTTATTAAGTTCTGAGTTGATTTGACTTTCGAGATTTGGATGAATCTTTCTCAACTTCTATTGAACAGGTTTAGTATTAGGAAGCATTGGAATTGTGTGCTGAATAACCGAAGTATCATACGTTTTTAAATCATCATAATTCCAAGAAAAAACGTTTTTATATTTGTTCAGAAGTTTAATGAAAGCATTCCTTTCCTCTGGTGTTAAATTGAGTCCTAAATTAACGTTTTGATGATTAGAGTCAGAACCAAGATCTACTAATTCAAACTTCAAAGTGGAACTTTGAAGTTTAGCATTAGTGACTTTCTTGAATCTTTCTTTAATATCATATAAGTCCTCTAATTTAACAACAGATTTCGGAATGGGATTTTCATTACCTTTTGAGGAAATTTGTCAATCATGATCATCTTCATCAATAATTTGTTCATCATATGATTTCTCTGAAGTCATGAAATTTAAAATATATTGATCATGATAGAATACTCTCCAATTTGTGACATTATCTGGGACAGATGGGCGAAAAATCAATTCTACAGAAAACCTAGAAAGGCTCAATCTTGACATGTAGGGTAGGTTTAGATGCAACATTAGCTAACATAGAGTCGGTGATGTATTCGGTTAAAGATAGAATATTGAATGCTAAAAAATGAGTGGTGAGATCTTTTTAAGTTTTGATAGTGTTTAAGATGTCTTGAAAAATGAATAGTATTCCTAACTTGTTTTGTAGCAATTTGAATCTACGAAGACTTTCAAGTATTTAACATCTAACCCTATAGCTTTATAAAGTCCTTGAACTAAGGAATCATATTTCACAGTATTGTTAGTACACTCAAATTCTAGCCTACATGACAGCATGGTTTTCTTTCCATCTGGATCAATTAAAATGCATCCTGCTCCAGCTCCATCACTAGACTTCGATCCATCAAAATATAACGACCAAAATAAAGACTTATCTATTGGCTTATCTACAATTACATTAGAAATATTTACAATTCTGGAAGGATCAGATTGTGAAAAATTTTCTATTTTAGAAACAAAAGTATTTACAGAAAAAGGTGATTGAGGTGCTTCGAAGTTTCCCAGAAATGATTCAGCATAATAAACTCCAAGAATATTGTTGTTGAATGCCACAGGCTCATTAGGTTGTTCGAATTCAGTGACAGTGTGCGTCATATGTTTTTCTCGTTCAATGTTGATTTGATTTGGTTTCCCTTTGTAGGGAAGCCACATATGTGAATAATCAGTTGAGATATAACCATTAAGTTTTGCAGACCAGTCCCTGCTTAAGATTAATCCATAGAATTCAGGAATATTAGCAATCAAAATATCAATTCTTTGGACAATCCTAGGATGGAAATGATAGAAGTAGTAACTATTAGATTAGTTTCTCTGACTTGAATTTTAGAGCGATCGATTGAACGATGAATTGCTGATTTAATAGTTGATGTTCAATTTAGCACAAACGGTAAACTGGTATATTGGAGGAAGCTCCAGAATCAATCAAACAATTGTGCAGATTTTTATTGTACATCTCATAAATCAAAAGAAAAGGAGGAGTTTGAGAATTTGACTTTTCTCCAATGAGCACTGTATCAGTAGCATCTACCTTATACGGTGGCTTACCAGTTCCTTTAGCTGCTTTTGCAACTACACCACTTGGTAAAGGAGCAATTGGTGTAGCATTTAATTCTTTTAATAGAAACTTCTGTTGGTGTTTTAGTTTGTTGAGTTCATGTAAGGAAATGTTCGCTTTAATATTTTTCATGTATTTAACAATGTTATACTCCATAGGATCTGATACCACTAAAGTCCTTGATGTCGATGTAGGAGGATTAGAAGAAGATGGATGATTTTGAGCAGGTAATGGAGAAATTTTCTTTGCAGGGGATTTGTCTTTGGTACTTGGAGTTGTAGTTTTCTTTTTAGGAAGCTTTGTTTGTGCGGTTAAAATTAACAATTCTCTCAATGCCCTGACATATTCTTCACTATCAGAATTAGGGAGAATAAAATCCCACATTCCATTCAATTCAGCTATTTCTTCATTCACATGTTCCTCATCTGATACTAGAGATGTATCTTCTTCTTCTTCCTCTTCTTCTGATTCTTCATTAGAGATTGCATTAGGAGGTTTAGATTCAACTTGGTTTCTTCTGAAATTATGGAATGGTTTTTTAGTAGATGTTTCAGCTACTTGTTTTTTAATTTCAATCATTTCATTTTACATGGTTTTAAGAACTTTCTGTAAACCTTCCATGTCGTATGGGTCTTTGGCCTTTTTCTTTGAATGATCTTTGAAGCTGACTTTCTTTGACTTCCTTTCCTCAATAGCATTTTTATTTTCTAGAGAAATAATTCGTTTTTCTACTGCAATAGCCTCTTTCATATTCTCAGCTAACGTAGGTTTTGCAGCTCTGTCTACAAAAATTTCTATGTTTGAGGGTAAGGCAGTTATGTACCATTCAATTCTGACTTGTTCACTAGGCCTTGAATCCGTGTGAATTTTGTTCAAGATTTTGTTGAATCTAGCGTTGAATTCGTTAATGGGTTCCTTGGGTTCTGCTTTCAAATTTGAGAGATCATTGATTAAAGTAGTTATCGATCTGTCATCTCCAAATTTGGTTAAAAAATGATCTGCAAAAATGGCCCAACTTGTTATGGATCCCGAAGGTAATGAAAAGTACCAAGATCCTGCTGCTCCTTGAAGAGTATAAGGGAAGAGTCTGACTACAACATCCTCATGTGTGACTCCATTCAAATTAATAGCCAACATAAAGTTATTGATATGTTCTTCAGCTTGAATGTTAAGATCTGGGCTAAACTTTGGAAGCCATTTTCCAGGTGATACAGTAGAAATCATGTAGTTGTCATGTTGACCTTGCAATTATCCATGATAGCCATACTTCTCACAATGACTGGAGGAGTAGTAGAGGCTGGTGGTGTTTGAATAGAAGTTGTTGGAATAAATGATGTTGAGATTGATGATGATTGAGCAGATGATGTGAAAACAACTATACTTTGTTGAGTTGGGATTTATGAAACAGGTAATTGAATATGAGATGAAGAACTTATATCACTTACTGATTCCGATTGAATTTTTCTTGTCTTAACTCTACTAGGTAAAGGGAATTCTTTTGGAGAAATACCAAGTTTTTCACTTTAAAGCCTAGTAAGAGGTTTTGAAGAAACAAATTTTGAAGTTACACTACCTTCAGATATTTCAGACTCTTCTAAAGATAATGAGAATCCTTTCAATTTATGAATTAAATCTTGAACTTCAGGAGACTCAGGATTTTGATTGTCTGAATGTTTTAAGATTTTGGTAGTGGGTGTATGAATATTCTTCGCAATTTCTTCTATAGGATTTTGTATTTCAGAAGAAATTGAAGAAGTTGATGAGGGTGTTTTGCTCTCAGAATGGCTTGTGGATAAATATTTGCTTGCCATTCATAGCTCAGGCCCTCCTTCTAGCGCCAAAAATGTTGAAGCCTAGAAAATCTTTGCTTCAAACATTGGGGAAAACCACCCTGTCGGGACCTTAGGACAGCTCCTTATCTGTTTGGTATGGTGGCTCCAACTGGATTGAAAGGACCAGTTTCCTTATAACTAATGGGTTGGTGATGGGTTGATTTGGATGAGTGAAAGTGAGACTAAATTGACTGAAATAAAACTATCTAATTTAAAATTAATAATGATAAAGAAATTCTAAAAAATAACCTAGGCAATCATATGTGAATACAACTTCAGATTATTCCGTTTGAACAATAGCCATAAAAATGTATTATTATTTAATCGAAATGTGCAGAAAAAAATAAAGATAACTCTGTTTAAGAAACTAAAAAGAGTTATATTAGCATATTGTATTCATCATAGTATATCATCTACATATACTTATGAAAGATAACATTTCAATTATACTAAAAAATGATATATAAAGAAACGTTGTTAGAACCAAATGTATATAAATGATAGAAAATTCTAAAACGAATATCATAAGACAAAATAAATCAACAGTGAACAGATAGAAATACCTTATTCATCTTGAAGGCTTTCAAATGAAATCTAATACTCTAATCTGGTAATTCTGATACAAAATCAAATCCAAGGTACAGAAATGAAACACTTTAAAGATAATTCCGCATAAGATCACCAGATGTGATCATTTTAAAAAAATATATAAGCCAGTTGAGTACAGAAATGTAATCTCCAAGTCAAAAATATTAAAATCCAGGACCCTTCTCGACATGCATGAGAAGGGTTTAAATACTACTTAGTTAAATCTAAAAATAGTCTATTACAAAAATTAAGGATTCGGATTAATGACCGTCCTTTTCCTAGGCTAAAATACGGTAAAATTAAAACTAAATCTAATATCCCCATCGAACTTGATCTTTAGCTTGCAGGCATCTAGCATAGTTTTGAGAAGATTTGGTTGACCGACTTCAGCATTCAACTGTCCTGAAAAGACAGAGTCGGCAAGTGTAGGCGTAATATTCTCTGCAGCATTGATGATACAATTGAGCGCACTGTGCTGACTGTGTGGCTTCACCAAGTACGCCCAGTATGAGTCCCAATTTAATCTTGTCAGCCCTTGAATTGATTTTTCTCTTTCTTCTGCCTTTTGCCTCCATTCATTTTGCAGTTGATGTGCCTGTGGGAGATATCCTGGAACAGTTTCTAAAATTAAATTTGCTTTGTGTAAATTATCATTTACACAATTCGTAAGAGCGTTCGACGCTGTAGCCACCTCTGTTGCTGCCTTCTCTTTGTGCATTTTCCTTTATTGGAGCTTTTTGCTCTGTTATTAATTTTGAAATTTCATCTTTATTTTTCTTCACCATTTTTTCATATCGTACTTCAGCCAAAGTAGTTTCTTTTTTATAGTTTTGACCTTTCGCAATAGTTTTTCTTTCTGCCGAACACGCTCCACATATTTTTTCTTGCTCAGCGTTAAGTGCCTTGAATTTGGTCAATGTTTCCTCATTTTGCCTTACAATTATTTCAAGTCACTTCAACTCATGACTTTTCTCAAGAAGAGCTTTTATGTTTCCCTGAGAACTCCTGACCTCCAACAGCTTCTTTAGTAACTTCTAAAAGTTCTATAGAGGATAATTTTGGCAAACTTACATACCTTATCTTGTGGTAGAAACTGTGTCAAATTGCCCACTTGGACATTTGAACTTGTGAACAACATCTAAAACATCCTTTTTTGGTACTGTCCACCCGTGTTTGTTTTTCTTCAATGGTTCATCTGTTTTGGTCCATTCCTGTGTGCATACTGACAAATTCGCATGTTCTCTGGCAAATTCTTCCATAAATTGCTTATTATAAGTCGCATGAGGCTCCGGCAACTTATACATCAGCCTCACATCTTCCGTGGTGAATGACCCGATTAGCTCTTGAGATGGAGTTCTAAATTGCTTGTCTGAAATATCGGTGCTGTCCAGCACCCATTTCACCATGTCCGTATACGAGAGAATCCTTGGCCTTGCCGCTATCCTATGCAGAAATGAACTTGCAGCCGGTTCTTTGGGTTGCTACGGACGTGTTACAGAACTTGTAGCCATAACTTTTAATACCACAGGATTTTCTTCCTCCAGCAAATTATACATTCCTTCCCAAGTGGATATACCGGCATCCTTATTGCAAGCAGTGTCTGCATATAGTGAAGCCATTTCTCTATTTTCAGAATTCGAGCTCTTCTTCTTCTTATCCATAATGTTCTGTGAAAGCTTTGTATAGACGTTTGCTCCTTCATGCCTGCGTTTTACGAGTTAAATGAGAGTAATGGCATGAGAAAGGTGATGAGACTGTTTTAAATGCAAAGGCGGATGAAATATATTATTTTAACGTGAACTGACTTTCAATCAAAACAAAATCTCATTTACTATTAATTGTCAATCCAATTATTTAATCTAATCATTAAAGCGCATAACAAATATTGATATATGGGAAGATTTCCTTTGAATAACGCGCCTACATGAATCTGCGACATTGCGATCTACGATTTGCGACGCAATATCGCAATATCGCAATGTCGCAATATCGCAATATTGCAAAATGAAACCATCGCAGTTATGTAAAATAGCGCAAAAGCACAAATTGCGCAATAGCGCAAAAGCGCATATCGCAAATCTCGCAAAAGCGCAAAATTGTAAATAGCGCAAAAGGTATTCTTTTAACATTTCTGTTTTCTACGCTATGCGATCTGCGACCAATATGTTTATTGTATAGGCTTTTTGAGATCGCATTATCGCAAAATCGCAAAATCGCATTTTCAGTTTTAAAAAAGATATATATACCATTTTGCGATGGATTCGATATTTTGTTTAAAGAACAATTTTATTGTAATCTATCATAAACTTAAGTGTTTCTTAATGTTCTTTCTAAGGGATTTCTCTAAATTTATGATAGAAAGTTTTATTTGAAAAGGAAAACAAATCCTAATTGATTTTTTGGATTTTTTAACTAAGGGTCCCCATTTATTTAGTATTATTACTAATATTAAATAAAAGGGGGGTTGTTGCTGGTCACAACAGGTAGGAATTGATGTTTAACAACAACTTTCACCTCTCTAAACACCACATATCGGCTGTACACAACCTTCCTTGTTTCCAGGTTCCAAAGCTTGTAACCTTTTAAACCATCCTTATACCCAATAAAGATACACCTTCCAAATTTATTATCCAACTTAGTCCTTTACTCCTTTGGAACATGTACATATGCCTCACATCCAAATACCCTTAGATGTGAAAGAGAGGGTTTATTACCAGTCCATACCTTATGTGGAGTCTTATCGTCCAATGCTGATGAAGGTGATCTGTTAAGCAAGTAACATGCAGCCTCCACTACTTCTGCCCAGAATTCTTGTCCTAACCCATTACCACTGAGCATGCTTCTTGCATTTTCCACCAGCTTCCTTTTCATTCTTTCTGCAAATCCATTTTTCTGAGGTGTGTATGGATTATTATTCTACCGTGCTATACCACACTTCTTACAAAACTATTAAAATTCGTTCTTGCAAAACTCTCCACCATTATCTGTCCTCAGCACCTTTATCTTCTTCTATGTCTGGTTTTCCACCAGAGCCTTAAATTATTTAAATATGTCAAAGACTTCAGATTTATTCCTCAAGAAATATATCCATTTATTCCTTGAGAATTCATCTATGAATGAAACATAGTACACAGACTTTCCCAATAATGGAACTGACACAGGTCTAAACACATCATTGTGCACAAGATCTAATATCTTGTTTTCCCTCTTAGCACCAGAAGGAAAATTTACCCGATTCTGCTTCCCTTATACACAAGGTTCACAGGAATCGAAATCCAGAGATAAATTATACATAACTTCTACCGTAACAATTCTATGCAGTATCCGAAGGCCCTTCTCTCCAATATGTCCAAGCCTTTGATGCCATGGCATGGTCTTTTCTCTAGAGATCACTAGGCTTTCCACTCCACTTTCAGTAACCATTGAACTATTGCACCCATCAATAATAGTGATGTCCTGAATCTTGTACAGAGTTCCAATCTAAACTCCCCGCATTAATACCAGTGCTCCTTGAACCATCTTGCAGGTATATTTCTCGAACACTGTTTTTACACCTGCATCATCCATCTTGCATACAGAAATTGGATTTCTGGCCAATGAAGGAATATGCAAAACACCAGGAAGTGTTCTAATCCTTCCACCTTGCAGCTTCAGCTTTAATTTTCCACGTCCGATGATTCTGGCCTTCCTATCATCCCTTGAGAAGACATAACCACCATCATACTTCTCATACTCGCAGAACCACTCCCTATGGGGAGTGAAGTGAAAGGATGCACCTGAGTCAATCAACCATGACTCATGATCTACATGTGTATTTGAAGAAGAGGCCAAATACACATCCCCACTTTCATGGGAGGTGGTTTTTTCTTTTGTGGAAGTAGCAACCTTTCCTTTCTTAGGAGCTTTAGATCTGTAGTAATTTTTATAGTGCCCTTCATTTCCACATTTCCAACACAACTTTACAAACTTTCCCAGAGATTTAGATCTCCCTCTAGATTTAGATCTCCCACTAGAAACCTTATTCTTTTTTCTATTCTGGGACCTTCCTCATACAAGCAAGGAATCTCCATTCAGGCCTTTCATATTTCTCCGTCTCATTTCCTCCGACAGAAAGGCTAAGACAATGTCATCAATATTCAAGGTAGTTGTATTTCTACCTATTGCAATAACGAGACTGTCCCACGAATCTGGTAGAGAACACAACAAACTGATGCACTTATCTTCATCTGAGATTTTAATATCAACAGATAACAATTGAATTACCACAGTATTGAAGGCATTCAGATGCTCTTTTTCCAAGTCTCCATCCTTCATTCTCAGTTTATACATATTTTTCCACAAGAAAAATTTATTCACTAGAGACTTAGATTGGTACAAAGTCCCTAGCTTGTCCCACAAATTCTTCACCATAGCTTCCCCAGATACATTCCACAATACTGAATCTGAGACACACAACCATATTGTGCTCTTTACCTTTCGATCTAGCTTCTTCCATTATTTATCTGACATTGTCGTTGGTTTAGTACTCGGATCTATCGCAATCCACTTATCTTCGTCCACCAACAGTTCCTCCATCTTGAGCTTCCACAACTCAAAAATCTTGATCTATATCTTTCCACCACTCGCCATCTTCTTTCACTGCAAGAATAGATCCCGAAAATCTCCTACTGAACAGGGTCTACCATAGGCCCGAGCAAAAAACCCCTCAGCAGCAAAGGCATCCCCTTGAAGCTGAAACAGCTCTGGTACCACTTTTCGGAATCACGATTGCCATTATAAAAAAACCCGTAGGCTTTAGTATTTGCTACAATCATTAGAGTTAGGATTCACGAGAGGCAGTTAGTCCATGTCGTGAAACACACAGGGAGCGTTGAATTGAATGTCCAACAATCTCCTCCCCAACGCGAGCCGGGTGAGTTTCGAACTCGAGACTTGTCGCTCTGATACCAAATGTAGGTTTTAACCCTGTACAGAAATTATCTACAAATGAATCTTAAAGAAAAAAAATAAACAATAGCAAGAGCATAAAATATAAAACAAATATACACAGAGATTTTGACTGGATCTACAAATACCAGGGGCCGAAAACCATCGTCCCTGATAACCATGTACAAACCCATGCACAAAACCATGGGTGGGTCCGCCAACCAAAAAAAAAATTTCCTGGGGTGCTGCCACCCTGCTTGTGATCCCCATGAGAATAATTTTGGAAATAATATAACACATAACCAACATGTTGAATGCCAAATTTTCACCCAAACCTGCGAATAACTCCATCGAGAACCTAGAATTGAACTTGGTATCCATGTATGACACAATTTTATTTGGCACAGCATGAAACCTCACGACATATTTGATGAATGCATGTGCCACATCACTAGCTGAATATGTATACTTCTCAAGAATGAAGTGAGCTACCTTTGTCAACCTCTCCACTACAACCATGATGGAATCATGTTGTCTAGATGTCTTCGACAAACCTATGATTAAATCCAAAGAAATGACCTCCCATTTCGACTATGGAATCAAAATAGGTTGTAGTAATCCACATGGATGAGTACAATCTAATTTTACATGTTGAAAATCTAAGCATCTAGCCACAAACTCTTCCACTTCATCTTGAGATTCAACTAATAATACAATTTCTTTATAGCTGTTAATTTTTTTTGATATCTTGAGTAACATTGTTACCGATGAAATAGGTAACTGCGCTGGTACCTACTTTTTGACGTAGCAAGAAAAACACCCAATTTTGAAAAGTGGTGATGCAGAATCAATTTTTGTTTTTGAGCATGTTTTTGGCTCTTTAATTTTTTTTAAATTTTTTTTTTCTATGATGCTTTTTATATCGATTTTGAATAGTGGTGGCGTATCATCACCAATGTTTACTTAGAGGATTGATTTTGACACCATACATTTTATAATGTCTTCTTCTTCCGTGAGATGTTTATTTTTAAGTGCATTTATGTACTTGTGTTTTAAAAAGAATTTTTTTTTTTTTTTTTAAATAAGAATTTCTAATGATATCTTCACTTTTTCACATAGATAAAAATGAAAAAAGGGTCAATATTATAAAGTTTATATTTTCTACAAGTTTATGTATTGCTAATTAATTTTTCAATGCACATCAAATAATTGTCGCTAAAAAACCAATATTTTGAATGATATGACCAAGAATACAGTTTTTCAATACAAATAGAATGCAAAAAATACACTTTTAGAGACTTTTTGTTAAAAAAAAATGTTAAATAAACTATTTTTTGGGAAAATCTTAACAAAAAGACCTAAGTAAATAGCATCTTTATTGAATTTTATGTCGAAAAATAATAGTAATCACATTTTTTTTGCAAAAAATAAGGATTTTTCTCATAAAATATCAAATTCTAAACATTACAAGTAAAAGTGAGCTTTGTTTGCAAGCATAACTTAAAGATCCTCAACAATATCAACTAATACATGTTCAACATCATCTAGAACATCATTGATGACTTCTTCCGCAACATTTCCTACTTCATTTTGGTCATTTTCATCTTCTAATGGATCTTTCATGTCTACAAATCTTCCAAGTGTCCCTTTCCAATCATTCCATATAATGGTGGTTGAGGTTCCTTTGCTTTTTTTGCCACACATGATTCATTAAAATCCCCTTTCCTCAAACCAACTTTTTGCTTCGCATCTGGAAGGAATTCAAGAACGTTAATTCTTTCTTGAATAAATTTGCATTGCACTGGGTCTTTCTTAATGGCAATGCAATTTCTTCCTTTTGGTAGGCAACATGCTAGTGTTGTACCTAGTCATCAAGTACAAAAGAAATAAGTAAGAAAATTAGTATAAATACATAAAAAGTAAAAAATAAAATATTTAAATTTAAATTTGTATAATAAAACTTACCTGAACCTGAAAATAGATCCAAAACTCAATCTCCTTCATTTGACGGCATCGCCCGGCCTGTCTCCGGCCCTCGGCTGGGCGGAGGGAAATTTCGAGAATCGCCCTCTGCCCAGTCGGGGGCTGGAGGTAGGCTGGGTAGCCCTCAACGGCGCCCCCCATCTGGTCTCCACCCAGCCGGGGGTGATTCTCGGAATCGCCCTTTGCCCAGACGGGGGTGATTCTCGAAATTGCCCTCTGCCGAACTAGGAGCGATTCTCGGAATCGCCCTCCGCCCAACTGGGCGTAATTCTCGGAATCACCCTCAACCCAGCCGGGTGCCAAACGCAGGCCATCCGACACCGTCGAGGGCTACCCAGCCTGCCTCTAGCCCCCAGTTGGGTAGCCCTCGATGGCGCCACCCGGCTAGCCTCCTGCCCTTATATAGGTGGAGGGAGATTCCCGGAATCACCCTCTGCTCAGCCGGGGGCTGAAGGCTGGCCGGACGACACTGCCGAGGGCTACCCAACTTGCCTCTATGCCCTGCTGGGCAGAGGGAAATTTTGAGAATCGCCCTCCACCCAGCCGTGGGTCGGAGGCAGGCTGGGCAGCCCTCAATGTTGTCGTATGGCTTGCCTCTGGCCCCCGGTTGCGTAGAGGGATATTCCGAGAATCACCCCCGGCTGAGCGGAGGGCGATTATCAAAATCACCCCTAGTTGGGCGGAGGATGATTCTGAGAATCATCCTTGACTGGGCGAAGGGAGAGTCTGAGAATCACCCCCAGCTGTGCGGAGGGTGATTCTGAGAATGACCCCGCGGGCTAGAGGCAGGCCGGGCAGCACCGTCGAGGGTTGCCCAGCCTACCTCCGGCCCCCAGCTAGGCGGAGGGCGATTCAGAGAATCGCCCTAGGTTGGGTGGAGGGTGATTCTCGGAATCACCCTCTGCCCAGCCGGGGGTGATTCTTGGAATTGCAGTCCACCCATCCAGGGTGGATTCTCGAAATCACCCTCCGCCCAATAGGGGGTGATTCTTGGAATTGACCTTTGCCCAGCCAGGGGTGATTCTCGGAATTTCCCTCCTTCCAACCGGGTGTGATCTCGGAATCGCTCTCCGCCCAGCCGGGGGTGATTCTTAGAATTTCCCTCCGCCGATCCGGGGGTGATTCTCGGAATTTCCCTCCGCCGATCCGGGGGTGATTCTCGGAATCGTCCTCCACCCAACTGGGGGTGATTCTAAGAATTTCCCTCCACCCAACCAGTGGTGATTCTAGGAATCTTCCTCCATCTAGCTAGGGGCCAAAGGCAGGTTAGGCAGCGACGTCGAGGGCCGCCCAACCTGCCTCTGACCCGTGGCTGGGTTTAGGGTGATTCTCAAAATCTCCCTTCGCCCAGCCGGGGGCCAGAGTTAGGCTAGGCAGCCCTCGATGGTGCCACCCGGCTGGCCTTCGGCCCCTGTCCAGGCAGAGGGTGATTCGTAGAATCTCCCTTCGCCCAGTCGGGGGCCGAAGACCAGCTGGGTGGCACCATCGAGGGCTCCCCAGGCTGCCTCCGCCCAGTTGGGGGTCAGAACTAGGCTGGGCAGCCCTAGACGGCACCACCTGGCCTGCCTCTGGCCCTTGGCTGGGCAGAGGGAGATTCCAAGGATCACCCCCGGCTAGGCAGAGCTGGGCGGAGGGCGATTCCGAGAATCACCCTCGGCTGGGTGGAGGGAAATTCCAAGAATTACCCTCCGCCCATCTGGGGGTGATTCTCGAAATTTCCCTACGCCCGGCCGGGTGCCAGAGGCTGGCCGGGCGGCATCGTTGAGGGTTGCCCAACCTGCCTCCAGCCCTCAGTTAGCGGGAAATTAATTTTTTTATTTAATTTTATTTTTTTCAAACACAAACTATTTAATTTTTTTTTTTTTTTTTTAAAACAAAAACTATTATAATAAAAAAAATGTATTGTTTAATATACACAAAACTATTCAATTAAAATTTTAAAATATAAAAAAACTATAAAAAAAAAATTAAAAAATATGTTTTAAAAAATAAACAAACAAATATAAAAAAAATTGTTTTTTAATTTTAATTTTTTAAATTAAAACAATTATTATTTAAAATATAAAAAAAACAATAATTTATTTTTTTAAATATATTTTAAAATATAAACAAACATATATAAGAAGATTTTAATTTTTAATTTTTAATTTCTTAAAACTAAAAAAATTTTAATTTAAAATATAGAAAAAAAATAAAAAAAATAAAAAAATATGTTTTTATATATAAACAAACAAATATATGAACGAAAATTTTTTCATTTACTTGTTCATTTTTAAAAATTGTTTAAGTCATATAATTTCTCCATAATTTCATGGTTCAAGTATCTTGAAAACTTAAGATAACTTGTCATTAAGGTTTTTATGCGCTAAGAAAATTTATCTTTAAAGTTATGGTTGAAAATAATTACAATTTTAGTGTTGTTTAGAGTCAAGATATTTTATGTTTAACAACATCGATAAAAATTATTCAAAATGATAAGCCCTTCAGACATGATTTTGTTTATATTTAACATCATCTATCAAAAAATTTAGAATTTTACGATTTTTCAATGTCCTAATATGTTGTCTTTAATTCCATTGTTACAATGTGTCAAAGGTGTGACACAATGTTTTTTTTTGTTATTCCAGCATCAACTCGTTTTGTTTTGAGGGTGTTTTTTCAATCATTTTTTCAAGCAACAATTTCATTTTTAGAATAATTTTATAAAAAGGTGAAATTTGACTTTGAGAAAAAAACAAATGTGTTATGGAATACACACTTATTGTTTTTGGGGCATTTTTTCATGTTTTTTGAGTCTTTTTGGGCTAGAGTTCCTGTTTTGAGGTAATAGTTCCGGTTTCATCGGTAACATTGTTGAGTGACCTAGATATGGATTGGCATGAAATTCCATCAAGATGAGCTTCTTGAGCTCAGTGTTTTTTAGAACATAGATCCTGTCCCTAAATCTAACAAAAACAGTTGTTGTGAGACGATAGTCCACATCCTGATCAGTTGTGCCGTGTTGTAACATGTGCATAAGCTCCCTAAACCTATCATCCTATTAACCTGGTTATAAGATATGATCCTGTAAATTTATTCCATAAGAACTCATATATTTTATGTTATTTACATGTATCCGCTTACTAAGAGCATCTGCAACCTTGTTCTCTTTACCTTTAATGTACCTGATCTCAAAGTTGAACTCACTGATTGTGGTCAACCATCTAGCTTGTCTGGCATTTAGATTCATTTGGTAAAATAGAAACCTCAATCCATTTTGATCACTCATCAATTCAAACCTCCTGCAAAGATGATAGTGTCTCTACATCTTCAGTGCATGTATGATCAGTGGAAACTCGAGATCATGTGTGACATAAATTTTCTCCTGCTCATTCAATTTTCATTATTAATAGAACACTAGCTACCCTTCTAGCATCAATAATCCACTAAGCCCTCTCTTGCAAGCATATGTACATACGGCGAACTCGTTGTCTAGATCTGCAATCTTTAAAATTGGGGCATTTGTCAACAACTGCTTCAACTGCTCAAAATTGACTGCGCATTCGTATGTCCATTCAAAATTATTACCTTTCCTTTGCAATGATGTAATAGGATAAGTTATATATGAGAAGTTCTTGATAAACCTCCTATAATAACCTTCTAACCATACAAATGACCTTACCTCATCCACATTCCCAGGAGCTTCCCATTCCATCAATAGGTATGATATTTTTTGGGTCCACTACTATGCCTTCTTTGGAGAAACAATTCCCCGAGTAATTTAACTTTGTTTGAAAGGAACTTCATTTTCTTAGTATGGCATACAACTACTACTACAGTCTCAAAAATCTCAATACTACTGCTAAATTTTTGACATGCTCTTCCCTATTCTTAGAATATATGAATATATCATCAATGAATACAATAACTAACTTATCCAGATAAGGAAGAAATACACTATTCATCAAGCACATAAAAGTAGTTGGAGCATTAGTCATACCTAGTCCTGAAACTTCTCTTGTAAATATCCTCTTCTTCGATGCATACTTGATGGTATTGTGATCTAAAATCAAATCTTCAATAACATTGATGCTCCCTTAAATTGATCAAACAAGTCATTAATCCTTGACAATGGATAACTCTTCTTGATTATCACCTTCTTCAACTACCTGCAATCAATGCATATCTTGAGAGTGTCATCCTTTTTCTTCACAAAAAGTACTGGTGAAACCAACGGTGACATAGTTGGCCTAATGTACCCTTTGACAAGCATTTCCTTCAACTTCAACTTCAACTCCAATAACTATAGGGTGCTAATCTTGTATGGTGCCTTTGATGCTGGTGATACCCATGGTACTAGCTTAATATAAAATTCCACTTCCCTATGAGGAGGAAACTCTAAAATATCTGTAAAAAACACATCTTCAAACTGCTATAGAACCTAGTACATGTTCAATACCTCTGCATCCTCAACATCCTTACCTTTATCACTGGAAAAATGTATTGAAAATAGCACACACCCTTTCGTGCAACTACACTTTTCCTCCATATCTGTAACTATTCTTACTGATGTAGCTTTCTTCTTACCCTACAAGATTCTTGGTTCCCCATAGTCATCCAATCAATCCATAGAATTATCGTAGAAGTCTACCTTTTTCCTTTGAAGATACAACCAATCCATACCCAATAACATACTATATGATCCAAATGGTAGTATATGCAAATGTGTTGACGTAGGCATACCATTCAATTCAAATGCACAAGCTCTTGTCAAGTGATGAACTCTTTTCTTTGTACCTATAGCCAAATGCATTGAACAAGACTTTGCATGCACTTATTTATTCAAACTACACTTATCCACCAAGTCAAGATTAAAATAAATATAATTAGATACAAGGTCAATCAAAATAGAAAAAAATTGATCACAAATCTTATCATACATCTCAATAATACATGTTTGATGATATTATTTTCTATTATCCAACATTGCATAAATATGAGGAATACTTTGTCCAAAATCCCCCACTCTCTCTGCCTCTTGAGCACTATAAATCTGTGGTCCACCACCTTGATTCTATGGACAATCTCTCCTACAATAATCATTTCCATAAGTCCAATACTATATATGATTCCAACCTACACCCTTATTATGATCCTCACACTAAAATTCCTTTCCTCTATAAAATGAATTGAACTTCTTAGGAAACACTGTATTATCTTTGTTACTTGTGTTCTGAGGCCTTGCTTACTTCTTATCCCATTTTCCTTTATCTTTTGCATCTCCTCTCCAATCCTGCTAAGTCTTGGATATGCTCTTTGATTTATCATAACAATGCTTTAGACTCCTGATGGATTCTCCGTCACTTTTTCCTCCTTCATATAAGGCACATACCTTAATAACTCCAAGAATATGCTAGTGTACTCCTCATCGGTTATAGATCCCATATTCAGCTCATAGAATTCTTTTCCCTATCATCATAGTATCTATCTAATAAACACTTTCTGTTTCTAGTTTTCCTTTAGGATTCTAGGGAGATCGCTCTTGTCCACAAGAGGGATTTATCCAGGTAATAAATTAGTGACTCCACTGGGGAATGAGAGTTCTCCTTTGTGTCCTTTTGTGACCTTTGATTCCTTTAGAACATTTTAAGAATTGAAATTTCTGGTTTGAAACCTTTTTTTTTTCTTCTTAGTTTTCTCGATCTCCATAGTTTTTGTTGAGACACAGAGTTCATTTCTACGTAGTTCTGCTTCAGCAACAGTGCACATGTGCATTTAATTACATTGATTTCCTATGCAACCCTATGAAAGTTTTGAAAAAGTTAAGTTTTCTCTGATTTAATTCCATATTTTTTGTTTTTCTGATCCTCTTAGCTTATTTACAGTCTCGTTAAGTCTCTATTTAGTTGATTGGGCATTTCAAACTTTATTTTTGAAAAATTATTAATTTGATTTCCTTTAGTCATTACTCCAAGGTTTGTCTCAGTTTCTTAATTGTGTCTGAGCATTTATCACCTTTGAGTGTTTTTACTTTTGACCTTTGAATTTTTCACCCAATTTTCTCTAGTTACACTTGATTGGCTCCTTAGATTACATTAGTGAAGGAAAATAGTCTTCTTGTTATTTCGTTGATTTGGAATCATCTTGTGTTTGAGAATTCTCATGCATAGATTACATTTGCATAGTTTTCATGTCAATTGTGCATATTTTATAGTTTCATATTTTACATTATAGAAAATTCAACCATGGATTTAGATTGGTTTATTTGATTGTATTATTGAGGAAAATCACTTATCTTTATAGTTTTGGATTTTGAGTTTGTGTTGTTTTGTTGATCTATCAAAAAATAGTCTTTCCCTTCTGGAATTGGTTGTGTGAATCTCATCATATATTCTTTTATACATGTTGTAAAGATTTATTTCATCAGTTGAAAAGATGATGTATCTCATTGAAAGATAGCTCTTGTTTGAATTTACATGTTTTTATGCTTGTTTTAAAACATAAAATATTTTTTTTTCTTTAATTTGATTAGCATCCATATTTTCTTGTTGAAAATTAGTGCATTAGAGAATTTTTTATATTTTCTCTTCTTTATCAATTTTTTCATTGTTGTAAGTGAATGTATCCTCTCTCCTTACTTTAGTTATGATTTATCAAAGTGAAAAGATTACATTATCATATTCGATTGCATTTAGTTTTGAGTCAGGTCATAACACCATTGGTTTCATCTCCATTTACCTACTAAGTAAATAACAACCTAATAAAACAACGCTAATTAAAATTAGTGTAGAAATTTTTATATTTTCTATGTATCATTCCACCAATTTAGATCCGGTTAGTGATTTGGAATAGGGAAGCGAGTTAAATTTCCAAAGAAAATAAACAAACAATATTATCTTGCTGTAGGGAGAAAATCCAATTGTTGTAATTTTTCTCTAGTAATATATTCTTAAAAGAGTCAAGCACGAGGTCATATCGAACACAGTGGAGTAATCATACCTACTACATTGGTAAATATAGAATATGTGCATGCATTACAAATGGTAAAGCTCAGATTAACCATGTTGAGGAGCCTAGGATCACTTGTCAGTAAGCCTCATATTTAATTCAAAGGGATTTAGCTTACTTACTCTTCCCTTGCATGTATATCGGGCCACAAAATGTTCCCCCAGGTTTGATTGTATCAGTTGGTAACCTTAGTGGCTATAATATTAGGATTTTTCCCAAGGTGACGGTGGAGGGAAGATCCCACTGTACCCATAACAGACATTGACTAGACCCACTTGGACTTTTTGGAGGGCAATATTCACTCTAGATGGCATAGTGGAGTTGCTTACACCAGGTTGTTTCATTCATTAGGTTGTCAGGATAATTGTTTCCATCCATTAGCTTTTCACATTTATTTCTATGACATTGGATTTCATCACAAACTAGTGATTTTGCTGTGAAAAGAAATTGTTTGTGTGTGGTTTGACTCCTAGATTTGATAGTGCATGTTCATTTGTTTGTTTTAACTTTTTAGAGACCTTAGCTGTGGATTGTGAATTTGGATTGTTAATATTTTTAATATTTTAATAAAATTCACTGAAGTTGAAACTAATGGAAACAGTTCTAGGATTTACAAACCAAGGAATCCATGTTAACGAGAATCCTAGTCCTTTTCCTTGCTTTGGAAATTTTGGTACTCCTTATAAGGCTACGTTGTCATTACCTAGATTTACCATATTTTTAAGAGTATGGTTGTTTTCAACTTCCTTGGCCTCAAATAATTAAATTGTTCCACCTCAATTGGATGCTTCACCTCAACATAGTTCACCATCTCAATATCACCAACCTCATGTCGACCTTTTACCTTCTTCGTTCAACATGTCTTCCTCCCATTCTTCTTCTTCACTTGGTAAAATCCTTAATGCTAGTAAGCAGGTGGCTAAGAAGAAGAAGAAAGAGAAGAAGAAGAAGAAGCAAGATAAGAAAGAAGTCAACCAACCAACCATGGATGTAAGTATTGGTTATGTTGAGGAAACCTCAAACATGCATCATAATCCCAAATACCATTGCAAGATTTGTAAGGGTGACCATTTCCTTACCAATTGTCCAGGTATTCCTAAGGTCTTGGAAGTATGGTCTGAAAAATCTTATCAACTTACTGTTGATCTATCAACTAGTGATTATTAGGTTCTTGGGAAAAAGGGTAAATTTAGGTTTCCTTGAAGGTTATGCAAAGGGATTCATCATAGTCACCTTTTCCCTCGTATGGATGAAGTCTCAAAATTGTTGGAAATCCGTACTGTTCCAAAGCAAAAACTTCCAACTGCTTACCATAAAATTTTTCTCAACCTACCGTTAGTTAACGAAGTGATTGATCTAATTCCAAGTACAACCAACCCCACTGATCCATTGGAGAGTGAGACACATATCACTCAGGTTGATGAAGCATTATTTGATCAAGGTGTCGACTTGATTTTAGATTCAACCTATCCCACTCTCCATGTAGAGAGTGAAATTCATATCGCTTAGGTTTTTCTTGTTACCTCAGATTCTTCTACACTAGGGGGAATTTCACCTTTTTCTACTGTACCCCCTCCAAGTATGGAGGTCTTGTCCTTTGATTAGAGTAAACTTGCAAAACCTTGTCTTCCTTCTTCCATCCATTTCCAAATCATTCTTAAGGCTTGTGGTAAGAATTTGCGTCGTGCAAATGTAGATGAAGGTGCTTCTGTTACTATTTTACCCTCAACTGCTTGGAAATCTTTGGGTTCCCTCTTACATATAATTTTTCAGCTTTTAACAAAACCCTAGTGAGACTTTAAGGATCCTTCCTAAGTTTCCTATTACCTTGGAAGGTAAAACTGTATGTATTGGTCTTATTTTAGTCCAAGGCCCCTTGGATTTCAATTTTATCCTTGGGAGAGACTATATCTATGCCATGAAAGTTATCATATAGACACTCTTTCACATGATGTCTTTCCCTCAAAATGGAAACATTGTGACTATTCACCAACTTTCATTTGTTAGCCTTGATTCGACTACCAGAAATTAGACACCCATGAATGTTCCTTATGTGGAAGTGGTATCCACCCTGCCACTGGTTAGTTCTGTGGCAACAAGTCCCATGTTTCTAGTTACCGATGTAAGTTAGCCTCTCACTAATTTCTCGATTTCTTTTGACTTAGATTCGATGATTGACATGGTGAACCCTATGGTGGCATTTTAACGCGATGTTCTTATCACTATTGAGTCCCTTGAAATGTGTTTCGTTCAAATAACTGTACTTCCATCTGATGAAGACCTCTTGGAAGCCATGATTGAGGTGTGTCCCTTGACATGTGTTTCTTCCAGTTGGAAGCCATGATCAAGATCCTTATGATAAAAGTTCCTTTACTGTTTCAACCTCATTAAAAAATGATATAGATCCCATGAGGATAGTTCCTTTCACTGTGTCAACCTTGTTAACAAATAAAACATGTCATCATGAGAATACTTCATTTTATTATGTCAATATTGTTAAAAAATGAAACACGTTTTCATGAGGATAGTTATTTTACTGTGTCAACCTCGTTAAAAAATGAAACATATCCTCCCCTAATTGAGTTGAGTCTTTGACTAGATATCATATATATTAAGTCAAGTCTTTCATTTGATATCATAAATGGATCTTCATTTCATCCAAATATTAGTAACCAATAGTCTACCTAGGTGAATGAAATGAAGCTTGGGGGGCATTAAAAATTATCTCAACAACAATTGTTTCTATATTTCAAGATTGTGTAAAATTGAAACAAAATTATCTCAAGCACAATTTTCTCTGTTTCAAGCTTCTGTAAAAATGAAACAACTCTCAAGCACAATTTTCTCTATTTCAAGTTTGTGTAAAAATGAAACCACTTTCAAGCATACTTTTTCTCTGTCTCCAGCTTGTATAAAAATGAAACCTATCTTTAGTCCATTTCAACGATTATTTTCAAGAGTCGTTAAACTCGTGAAAATCCCAATCTTATTTTGATATCTTTCATGATCATAAAACACATGAAAATGTCGAGTTGTTTCCGTCTTTTCTTGCTCGTTAATTAAATTTAACTTCAATGATATGAGTATACTTTTATCACTTTTTCAAACTCGTTAAAACATATGAAAAAAGAGAAACCATGGAGTTCTCTTTTAAGCCATTTTTTAGACTCTCTCAATGTGAAAATATTGCCAAGTACTTGACTATTCAAACTCGTAAAAGTAAATTAACAGTCTTCTATTCAGTATCAGTTTACCCCTTTTCCAGACTGAACTAGAATATTTATGAAAAATGTATACGTTGACTAAGCATGGTCAATAGAGTTCTCTCTTACATTATTTTATCCCTTTTCGGGCTTGAGGGGCTAAATTTATGAAAAATAACTATATAGAGTTTACTTTTTACGCGTTTGTTAAAAACTTACGTTGAAATAACAACATGAATTTTCGTTTTTGTGTCTTTTGAAACACTTTAAACATGAAAAAACATCGAATTAACCCTACACTAGACTCGTAAAACTTAAACTGTGCAGGACCCATCGATTACAATGAGACCAAAATAGTCCTTCCTACGGTTTGTTAAAAATACTTCAGAGGACTCATCTGAAGGATGATCTTACATGAAAAGCATATGTTATCCTCCTCAAGATTATGTAAAAATAAAGAGGTACTTGAGAGTAATGGTGGGGGAAATTGGGAAAGAACATTCATTTTTGTATTATTAAAGACATTATGTCCCTATTGAACATGACACTCTATCACATTTGTGTCTAAGTTGGGTAATCCATTTGTCTCACTCGTAATCAAGCCTCATTAAAAGTCTTCAACTGGTTTTGGGTATTATCGTTGAATAAAATGTTGCCATGTCATATGTCGTGTTGCCAATATGTTCAAGAGAAGTTAAAACTCAGTAAAAATTACCTTGCAAATCATAACCTTCAATCGCGTGGTCATCGCTAAGTCAGTCCTGAATCACTTCAAATATTATCTTCAAAACTTGACATGAAGTTTCGTGTTGTAGGCCCTTCTGCGACGGATCGCTTCCTATTGACCTCAACTAACTATCTAGGAAGTTGATCTAGAAACTTTCTTCAATACCTTAAGGCCTGCATGCCTTAATAGCAGGTTTCTCGATTTTGATGAAAGGTTCTCATCATTGGTCTTCGATCGAATAATTCTATGAGTGTTCAACTTCAAAACATTTCATCACATTCCATAGATTGTGTTGGAGTAACTTGAGAACCATTGACATTAATGGTGGTTTCTCTTGCACTTGTTAACGGTTTTGAACATGACGATCAGAACCCTATATAAAACCTTAAAAGTAAATAGGTTTTATATAACTTGAGCTTAAAATATATCATTGTAATTGGTCTTTTTGAACGATAAGACTCTTTGTAAAATCTTACAGGCATGTAGGTTTTATAAAAACAGGTTCTATGGAAAGCTTGAGCTGAATAATATATCGAACGACCAATATCTCGAAAATAACATCCCAACAAACCGCCAACCATCCAACTAGAAGATTTCATCGAAAACAATGAAGTTTTGAAAGGTGCGTAAGGCTACCCAACATACACCTTCGGAAAGTCCTACCAAAAATATTGAAATTATGCATATGTGCCGAGACAATCAAATTTCAAATCCACGAACCTCTCCTCTATACAAAACATTAATGATAGATTTGGTCGATCGTTCGGATTTGAATATAGATTTGGCCAACAATGTAATTTTTCCTTCTTAAACCCCAAATCAGTGATGTGATCATTTGAATGACAAATCACTTTTCTTATGTTTTGTTTGACTCTATCCTTGTAGAATAAGGACCTGTGGCTAGTATTATAATGAGAACTGTGTCAGTTTAAATCAGAAACAAGAATGATCACGCTGTCACGATCGTTGCAAGATTCCCGTAGGGAATTTTTAACTATTTGTTTGTCGAGGAATTGAGAATGTATACGTCACAAAGTAACGTAGTATATTTGAATTGGAGTTGTGTAAGAGTTTTGTGGAAAATTTTGAAGTGAAATTTTGATGATAAATTTAATAAAAAATAAAATTGATAAGAAATATAAAAACTTATGAGCATTAATAAATTTCTAAACCATTATTATTATTTTTATGAGTGACCCAAAATAAATCTCACAATGGCAATTAGTCCACGGAACAAAATAAATATGAAAATCGAACAGTTATTTCTTTAAATATACTCACCATATTTTCTAAAGAACTCTCTCTGTGTAATCATGTGCGGTGGAGTTACAAATGAAGAATATCGATGATGGTAGATCTCCTTGCTGCTCAAACGAGGATCTCAACCGCGGGGCTTGGACCGAAAAGGAGGATATGATTCTCACCGAATACATTCAAATGCATGGTGATGGTCAATGGAAAAAGCTCCCCCAAAAAGCAGGTGAATGTCAACGAATCTCTTACATTGATTTATTAATGTAGGTGTAAATATGTATTGGAAAGAAAATAAGCGTAATGGTTTTTTTTGTAGGTCTGAAGCGGTGTGCAAAGGGTTGCAGATTGAGATGGTTGAACTATCTTAGTCCCTACATTAAACGTGGAAACATTTCTCCCGATGAAGAGGATCTCATTGTTCGGCTGCATCGCCTTCTTGGCAATCGGTATGTAAAGAGTGACTGAAAATTTATTCACTCACCAGAGTTCATTGGTTCCCCAAGTCGGAGGTTGGAAATTGTAATTGCTAATGGCATGGTAATAAGTTGAATTGTGATGTAAGTGTGTATATATGCAAGCTGCGTGCAGGTGGTCGTTGATAGCAGGACGACTGCCTGGACGAACAAACAACGAAATAAAAAATTACTGGAACACTCATCTCTGTAAGAAGCTGCCGTTACTGAATCAATCTCAACAGAAATGGAAACAACGAAATTTCGAGCTGAGGTCAAAATATCCTTCTTTCCCCACAAAATCTTGTGTTGAAAACTACGCCCATAGAAACAAATACTGCAGAGAAACACTCTGAAATTGTAATTCCAAATGGTTGGAATAATAGTGCAAATTCAGATTGTGGCTTCAAATTTTGTAATATTAAAAAAACTGCAAATTTCTCCATCTCGGCGTGTGACCTGCTTGTGAACGATTGCATCACACATCAGGATTCTGTTGTTGAAGAAGCAGTTACAAATTCTGTTTGCTCCATGTCAACGTTAAGGGGTGATGATCCTCCAGATTCGGATCATTCTGCAGGAGTAACAGCTACTTTAAATGAAAGTTTATTTGATATGAACGAGGTCTCATATTCTGACTGGAATTTGTTCTTGTCTGCAGTAACCTGTTCAACAGATTTAGAATTAGAAGAGTTCTACAGGGAACCGGCTGCAGAGACTTCCCTGTACTTTTAAGATATGCCTTGTTATAAAAGCAAAACTATGCAGCGTTTTGACAGCTTTAAAGTCACTGAAAATAAAGGAATGGAATAACTCTACAATCACATGGAAAGCTCGACTATTGATTGAAATTAAACGCACAGTCGTTGAGCTTCCCACTATTGGAATCAGGAGATAAATAAAGGCAGAGGCGTAAAAATAAACATTAGCTGAAGACCGTAGACATGTCCCGTAAGAATCATAATTGCTTTTATAATTTCTCAGGAATCATAATGACTAGAGTTTGCATCCATTGTACATTGCAGAGATCGTAATCGGTGAGGATTTCCATCTCACCAAACTAGAAATTAGCAACCTAAATTAATTTAAATATTAATTATACAACTATATTAATACTTAAGCTTAATAAGCGTGTGGGACGTTGTTTACCGACGGTTGGATAGATGATGACCTTGTCGGCAGCCCCATACACACATATATATATATATATATATATTTATATATATAAAAATAAATAAATAAATGCTTATTATAATAATTTATATAGTAGTTTTTTTTTTTTTTAAATCAAAATTGGGGAAAAAAATTGATTTAAAAATACGTAACTTGAGAATGTATATAAATTTGATGGCTCATAAATATTTATGTACAACAATATAATACAACATCAAATCATTTATTTTATTATACATTTCATATAAACATCAAATCAACAATTATTTAAGATAGGTAAAATTAATACAATCTAACAATTAATTATATTATTATTATTATTATTTATAAAAATAATTGTGATATAAATTAAAATAATATACATTAAAAAAAGCATACAAGTTTTTAATTATAAAAAAAATCTATTTTATTATAGAAATTTTAAAGTTAATAGGATTTGATACAATATCATAATTTAATATCACCATTTACCAATACCACTTACTTTAAATGACATTACTCATTTCTTTCAGCAAGGTGCCCATGTAATCTTGATAAACAACTTAGATTTCTTAAGGATTTCTGCTCTACCATGGGTATGTCTGTTAACACTGACAAAACAAAAGTTATGATTATCAAATCCAAGAAGGACACTTATGCTAATTTTATGTATGAAAATAGTAACTTGGAGGAAGTGTCTTCTTACAAGTACTTAGGAATTGATATTCATCACAAGCTCAACTAGAACTATAGCATCCAGAAAAGGAGTAATGGGGGGTGGAAAGCTTATTTTGGTCTTGAAAATAATTGTAAAACGGAAAACCTCGTAATGTGGGATAGAAAGAAGTTCCTCTTTGAAACTTTAGTCACTCCTGTTATCTTATATGGATGTGAGGTTTCGGGTTGTAACATCTCTAGAGAATCCTAGAGAAAGATTGAGCAAATCCAAAAGTGTTTTATAATGTATAACCTTAAAATTAAAAGCAATACACCCTATCCTATTCTCCTTATAGAAGTGGGTCTTTCCCCTATCGAGAGCCTAGCTATGACTAGGCTTCTGTTGTACAAGCACAAGCTCAATAGCATAGGAGACCATAGACTTCCTAAGCTAACTTTAAATTCCAGCCAAAACCACCTAAGGCTTAAATGAGGTTGGTATAAAGACACCAGGGCCTGGTTAAACCATTGGGAGATCGATGAGAATGTTGCATTGCAAAACATTAATAACATTAAAAAAATTGTTACTTCTAAGTTCAAAGAAAAAATGTGGTGTGAGAAAGATCTAGTAGCTAAAAGAAAATTAAGATATTATAAGGAGGTCATCAACCCCACCCTAGAAGATCAAAAATATCTCTCTGTTTTAACTAGCTCAAAGAAGAAAATTAATATAGCCAAGATTAGAACGAACTCTCATGAGCTCCATAGTGAAACAGGTCGTTGGACAATTCCTAAAACACCATGGATGGAAAGGATCTGCCATCTCTGTGAGAATATGAACATCGAGGATGAAAATCACTTCCTCTTAGAGTGCCCCATGTACAACCACATTAGAGCTCAATTTCATAATCTTTGTTGCAATACTGACCTTCCTAGCCTTTTAAGATGTCAAAATTATAGTGAGCTCGGGAGGCTTCTCTCCAAGCTTTTTGAACATAGGAATAAAATCTTAAATCAAACTAAATAACTCTTTTCTTTAGGTCTGATAGACTAAAGATTGGTCTCAGTAATGTTAACCATCATCATAAAAAATGAATTAATATAATTAGAAATGTAAAAATGGAAAAACTATTTTCAATTTCAATTTTTGATGATTTTTATCTCACATACTTTAAATATCATTACTCACTTTTTTATGACATTGGTAAGAATCAGTCAATTTAATTAGAAGTATAAAAATAGAAAAACTATTTTCAATTTCAATTTTTGATGATTTTTATACCATTTCACTTTTTGATGATTTTTATATACTATTGAGAATATTTTAAAATATTTTATAGAGATTAAATTAAAATATCTCTCCACTACTTATTAATAATTAAATAAAAACATTTAAAATACTATTATAAATAAACATACCTATCAACATAAAATTCAGTTTATTATTAAAAAAAAAACATTTACAATTCCAGTGTTTATGAACCTTTACTGGTATAAACCTAATATGGATAGTTTATGAACCTTGACTCCTATAAACCTAATATGGATAATTATTCGTGTTAAGCTTGTACGATTCGTTTTTAGGGATGGCGTTTCTTCATAGACGCTGATGGATGGAAACTGAACGGTTCAGTGAAGACTACATAGGCACGAATTATATACATCTAATTAAACCAAAATAGTGGAGTCGCGATTGTGGTAGTGAATTCAAACGACAAAGACACGTTTTATAAGACAAATTGAAGTTTGCCGGTGACATTAGTCTGTGACGCAATGATTAATCATTTATGATGCTTAAATAGTCGTAAAACAAAGAAAGCCATATATTAACAACGACCTAAGGAAATACATAAATAACATTAGTTCAGTTAGATTGTTTTTTTTGCCTTAAAATTATAGAAATTTTGGTAAGGTTTTAGGAAAATCTTGTAGAGATTTTTGTAAATCTACTTTATATAATATTTTGAGTGTTTTAGAGGTTTTTTATGGTGTGAATCTTTTTCTACCATCAAAATCATGATTCAAACACTATTACTATAAGATTTCTTAATCTGTTTTGCCCCTATTCCTGACAATTTTGACTATCCAAACAATTCCTCCTTATCATTAAACAACTCCATTATATATTAAATTCTTATTTTTTTTTAAAATGTAATATAATACTTTACATTTTAGGTCAAAGAATATATTAAAACTATATTGTATTTCTATTAATGATTTTTAATATAAGCTATTGCAATAGTGTCAATTAAGTTAATTTTAAAGTAGTTGAGAGGAATGAGTACTAACTCTTCAACATTTAATCTTCATGAATAACATATTAAATATTAATAAAGTATTTTAAAATGATATTTAATAATATTAAATATTAATAAAGGTATTTTAAACTGAAATTTAAAAAATATAAATAAAAGTGATATGGAAAAAAATAATGTGATATAAATTAAATGACAATATTTTGTTTATAATTTCAAATATTTAATTTCTTTATATATTTAATATATATGTTTTTTTAAGAAAAATTCAAATTTCTGTTTATTATATTTAGATAGAGTTTGGTTTGTTACCACTAATATTATAACCTTAGTCACATGATTATCTAAGAAGATCGAGAAAATTTTTATAAGGAAAATTGAAAAAATTCAATAACTTAAGTACAATATTTGATTACTAAGATATGAAATGAAAGTTCTAACCAAGGGAAAATTCAAAATTTTAAAATAAATAACTAAAAAATTAAAAATTGTAATGAAAATCATAATAGTAATAATTAATGGTATATTATATATTTTTAATGAATAGAGTTTCAAATGAATGGAATCAGTGTTTTAGAGTTATGTTTTCTTTTTTTTTTTCTCAAATCTAAGATGGAAGTTGACTAACTCAAAGTCTAAAAATCCTTATTATTGTTATGAAATTTTGTCTTCCCTCATCTTTTACCTTCCATGTAAACTCTCACTCTGTCACTCTGCTAAACGTTCACCAGTGATCCAACACTTTTTTTTTTTAAATTCCTGTGGTTCCTTGTTGTCTCCCTCTACATGCCCAACTCTCACCCCTCATGCCCATCTCTAGTCAGACTCTCGCTTCGTGATCTCCCGCTCCCCCTTATTGTTCCATCTAGCTGCCTACATGAAATCCTCGTTCCATTTGTCGTGACCTATCCTCAACGTCATTTGTTCGACATTTTCAATAATGCAGCCTCAGTTGTTCTAGTACCCACCAGTGCATTTTCCTTCCACAACTAAAATTTTGTCAAATACACTTGGGAGGAAAATTCTTTGTGGTGACTCTTCTTTGATTCCTCGATTTGCCTCCTTGTTTCTACCACATAAAACACATCGAAATCTAACAAAAAAATTGTGAAGAGGAAGGCAGATGAGCCAAGCTTAATCCTGAGAGTAGATATCAAAATTGAATGACATTTCCAAGATGAGCCACATTAGTGGGAATTTTTTCCACAAAAGGATGGAAATATCTATTATATCAAGTTGGATGAACAAACATTTCCCTCTAGCTATAAGATACTCACTGAGATGCATAATCTTGGAAAAATGGTGGTTAGGGTGTATCACTTGTTCAAGGGATTATGCAAATACACTTGTTCTCTCGTGCTATCAGTGTGGATACCAAACCCTGTTTCTCAAAAAATGGTTGGTGGAATTTGATGCTCGTTCGAACTGATTCTCGATTGTCCCAATTTACGTAAGACCTCTTATCCTCCCCTTAAAGTATTGGTTTGAATAGGTATTCTAGAAAATTGACAACATCGATGGTTTTCATGATGATGTGGATTTATCTTTGAAGATATCAGGTTATATGGCGTTGGCTCAAATTCTGGTTAGACTTAATCTAGCGTTGGGTATTCCCGATTATATTACTATTACATCTCACATAAAATTCACAAGAAATTCCTTTATTATGAAGGAATCATGTACAAACATGCTTGATGTTATTCATACACGCACTTGAGAGAGGATTTCCCTATTGGTAAGATGAAGAAAAATAGGTTTAAAAATTGCATAAAGTTATGGAATCTCACAAATACCCCTCTCATAATTCAAACTCCACAAGGAATACATCCATAGATACTACATCTGACCCAAATACTGAGCCATATGTAAAAATGCATAACCTTGTGTAACCTTTCAAGGGAGTGCACAAAAACGACTATATTGTCGCTTTGGAGGGCCCTCTCAGAGATGTGCACCTTGCTGTTGTAGCTGACTCAGCCTCTTCTTAGGGTATGTTACATGCAAGCACTCCTACCCCTACTTCTTCTAATGCTTTATCTCTCTATAATTCCCCCCCTTCAAATCTGCTAAATATTTATGTACCCCTATGTTCTCCCTCTACTCCCTTTCCTTCTCCTTCATCACCTACTATGCCCCTTTCTCCTATTAATAACCTTTCACTCCTCATGAAGGTCTCCTTCCCCCTTCTCCCTTCAGCCTCTAACAAATGCCATTAAAATATATGCTCCCTTTCCTCTATCTCAATCAAGGATAATCTTCAAAAAGGCAATTCCATCCCCGAACTTAGATGTGGTATAGGATCAATATATGCCTTTTGACCTTTGAGCTTGAGTAAGGGGTGAAAATAACATATCTCACTTGCCAAGGAAGAAACCTCCTCAGAGGTGAAACTTAGGAATAAATGGTTCATTAATGGCACTCTTAGATAATCTCACCCTAGAATATTTTCCAAATGAGACTCTTATCACTAAATATTCAAAGTTTTTCCAACCCCTGAAAATCACTAGATTTGAATAGGCTTATTGTATTCCACTCACCCCATGTTATAATTATTCAAGAATCTATGGTCGACAAACTAAAGGATGACTCATTTCTATCCCCTATCCTTCTAAACTAGTCCTTTCATCATAATGATGCTTAGGGGAAATCAAGTTGACTGACCACAAGTTTGAACTAAACTTTTCTAAATTATTCCTTGGCTTTTTCCTTGACGTCATGTGTTGCTACTTCTTTCACTTTCAGAGATGATGTGTTTTTCTTCACTGTAATGAATATTTATGGTAATTATGGGGATAATTTTTTTTATTTTGAGACAACATCATTAGTATCCCCTATTCTGGATTGGATTTCATTTGTATGTGGGGTGACTTGAATTTCTCCTTAGGTAAATTGGAAATTTGGTGTCCTTATCCACACCTTGACCCAAAAATGGATTATTTTGTGGATAGAATTGTAATTTTGGGGCTGGTAAATATTCCCCATACTTGGATGAATAGTAGGATTGTTCTATAATACCTTCCTTCCACATTTACCCAAGCTAACTAGTTCACCGAGGTAAAAATGTGAGGAAGAGTTAATATGATATGATTCAACTCACCAAATATAGTTAAGGAAGTGGAACTGACAAGAAAAGACCAATGTGACCTTCCTCAGATGCTACAGAGACTTTAGGAGAAAACCAACCCTTCTAGGTGACCAAACCTTTAGACAACTTGTTGTTTTTTTGAACTAGAGATCCAGTCACACTGGTTACAAGCCCTCCATGGGACTGAAACCCTCCACTTTCATGTAAAAAAATACATCCATGTGACTCTAGACGTTTTCAGGCAGTTTTGTGACAGCGACCCCCAATTCTGAGCCACTTTTTCAGGGCTAGGACTCAAGTATCTACCCAAAACTTGATGAAACTCTTAGAAAGGATTAATAACAATATTACAAGGCCTTTAATAGAAAACTTGAACAAGGACATAATCCGACAAGGCCTAGATACGACAAACATTTCATCAAACACATCATGAACATGTAATCTAGAGGTCATATAAACACATCTCAGCATAACGATGACATACTTATCTCATAATCGCCAAGAACAACTAATTTCCTCTCATAGTAGTTGCATTACCATCTATTAGGTCATACATTCATTATCCGTTCAATTACTAAAAAAACATTATGAGATCCATGACTAATGTTTGTCATAAAACCATGCTTATAGCCAACAGATAACAAAAAAAATAACAATGATAAAACAACCATCAATATCACATAATAACTAGTGCATATACCCATAAAATACAATAGGAAAATATCTCTTATTAAAATATGAAAAGCACAACTTGGTCTAATACTTACACATACCACCCAACCATATATTGGGATGAACCATATATTTCCTGTTGTCAATCACCCTCATGCCATATTCCAAGAATGCATACGGGATCTCATGGAGTAAACCAGACAAAATCAAACAAGGTATTCCCAAGTCCAAGCAACCTCAACCCTCAACCAATGATTCAACCTCATAGTCAGAAATCACTAACCATCACCAAATAGTTCTACACCCAAGCTTTGTAGGGCTATAGAGTATTTTTTCCAACCTGGGCTTCCAAGACTACTAACTCAATCCACAGTTGTTATCGGGGTTCCAGAGCATTTGTCTAATGAGGGACTCCAGGGCTAGTAACTCAACCCACCAAGGGCTTGCAGAGATTTTTTCCAGCCAATAATTCCACGACAAGTAATTCTACCCAAGTTGTTACACAACTTCAAGAGCATTTTTCCAACAAAGGAATCTAGGAACTAGTAACTCAACCCACAACCATAAATAACATGAGCACCAAATAGAAACGAAGGTAAACCCACAACACCAAGGTTATATAGGAAATGCCAAGGCTAGGAAAAATAATTGCCAATCAAGGAAATCCTTCATGCCAATGAAAGATAACGATCAAGAACCAAATGCATGTTCCATACACACCAAAACTAGAAAGGAAATTACACATGAAACTCGGTACCCAAAGAGAAAATTCATTGTAGCTATCGATCCCACTACCCTCTTGTGCTTTCCTTCTTTCCCTTTGCATTCATGCTCCAAATCCCACATATGCCACACTCATCCAAGAGTGCTCCAAGAAAACTCGAAGTGTCCAAGAGTATGAGAGATAGAGAATAGAATGAGAACTCCAAAACTGAACTGACATAAGATTACAAATTTATCATCAGAATCCATTTTTTTATTGAGGCCTCTATTTTCTTCAATTTCCATTATTCTCCTTCATTTTCCTCCTCACATGCAACCTATGACCTTTCACCTTCCTCTTCTCGTATTTTCCATTATTTGCATAAATAAAATGCCAATAAATTCCACTTTTCCTTTCCAAAGCCTTTTCCATTCCCTTTGCGAATTTTCATAGCCAATAATTAATTGCAAGTGATGCCCGTCACTATGTTTTTTCCCAAAATTCATCTTGGAATAGATGTCCCATGACTATGATTATTAGTTTTCCTTTATTAACTTTATTTCATTACGTTTTAACCCGGTGTAGTTAGAGACACCCCCCCTAGGGGAACACCTTCCTCGGTGTTCAATAACACCTACAGCTAGCAGAACCACTAAAAGACACAATATAATACTTATGGAGCTTTATAAATTAGCTTGTTGCAGTATTTACAATGATCATCATATTGAGAAACAAGACAACATGAGAAACATAACAACATGAAAACCAAAATTACATGACACTAATACCACTTATTGGAGATTTATTAGATAGCTCGATGAGATATTAACATCATACATATGCATATACATGGACATGACCAAAACACAACATCAACACATATACCAAAATTTATTTGCCTCACCTAAAAAAATTAAGGATACATAGCCCACGTATGATCAGCCATGGCTCATGTAGCTTCATCGGTCCCAATGTGCTTCCACTCACTTTAACCAGATCGATTTCTCGCTTCCAGAGCATGAGCATTTTTCTTTTCAAAATTCACTGAGGTTCCGGCTAGAATTCTCCTTCTGGCTCCACCTGCAATACAGACTAGTCACATGGAATTTCACTTTCAGAGGCAGTGCAAGTCAGTAGGATATTGTTATGATCCTCTCAATATCTCAAAAGGCCCAAAATACTGAGGTGTCAGTTTCCCACATGTCCCAATCATCAAGGAGCTCTTTTTAGGATTCATTCACAAGTACACATGTTCCCCAACTTGAAACTCCTTAAAAACCCTGTGATGACATGCATATCTCTTATGTATATCATGTGTTTCTTTGAAAATGAACTTGATAACCTGCATTTCATTTTCCAGCTCTGCCAGCATGTCTGGTCCAATCAATACCTTAATAACTGAATCACTCCAAATGATAGGAGTATTACAACTCTGCCCATAGAGTGCCTCAAATAGACACATCCTTAGTGACTCCTGGTATCCATTGTTGTAAGCAAACTCAACCAGAGATAGATATTTTTCCCACTTTCATTGTTGATGCATCAAATACATCCTCAAAATTAGAAGAAATTATAGCCTTAAAGTGCCCATGAAATTTTCACGTACATAATATGTAAAACAATCAAAATCCTTTAGGTTTAAAAAGTGGTACATGTAAATATTTTGGAGGGAGAGTAAAATAGCTACTTTTTTTTTTTAATTGTATTTTTGTCTTATCTCCTTATATATTCACCCAAATTTGAAGTATTGACACTCATTGGATGCAAAATTTAATTTTGCATCCAACGACTATCTACACTTGAAATTTGAGCAAAGCTATAAGGAGATAAGAAAAAAATACAATAAAAAAATAATTTTTTTATTTTCCCTCCAAAATTCATAACTCTGATTTTATTATTTTCCCATTATTTTATTATTTTTCTTTAGTAGACCACTTTTAGTATGAAATTTCCTCTAATGCATGTCCTATAAAATCATGTTGATCCTCTATGTCTGTCCATCTATCTGCGGATGATAAGATATGCTTAAGGCCAACTCTGTACCCGAAGCTACAAATAACTCCATCTAGAACCTAGAAGTGATCTTGGCATCCCTGTACGATACAATTTTATTTGGAACACCATGCAACCTCACCACATCTCTGATGAATACATGTGCCACATGACTAGCTAAATACGTAGACTTCACCGGAATGAAGTGCGCTACCTTTGTCAACTTGTCCAGTACAACAATGACATAATCATGATTTCTAGATGTCTTCGACAAACCTGTGATGAAATACAAATAAATTACCTTCAATTTCCACTATGGAATTAGAATAGGCTTTAGTAATCCACCTCGATTATTACACTCTACTTTTACTTGTTGACAATCCAATAATCTACCCACAAACTCTGTCTGCCACTTCCTTCTTGAGATTCGACCAAGAATAAAATTTATTTATAGTTGTCAATGATTTTTGATATCCCGAGTGACTTGAATATGGCTTAGCATGAAATTCCCCCAAGGTAAGCTTCTTGAGCTCACTGTTGTCTGAAACATAGATCCTGTCCCTAAATCTGACAAAACCATATCTTGTGAAATTATAGTTCACATCCTGATGAGTTGTACCCTGCTGTAACCTGTGCATAAGCTCGTTATACCTCTCATCCTATTGACCCACCTCTATGACATAACCCTGTAGATATGTTCCATAAGAATTCATATATTCTATGTGAGATACATGTATCTACCTATTAGGATCATTTGCAACCCTATTACCTTTATCTTTAATGTACTTGATCTCAAATTTGAACTCATTGATCATGGCCAACCATCTAGATTTTCTAGAATTCAGATTTAGTTGGTAAAATAAAAACCTCAATACACTATGATCACTCATCAATAAAAACCTCCTCCCAAGAATATAGTGTCTCCACATCTTCAATGCATGTATGATTGCTTCCAACTCAAGATCACCATGTGTGACATAATTATGATTTTGCTCGTTAAATTTTCATGATTCTTAGAACACAACCTATCCTTCCCACATCAAGACTCCGCCAAGTCCTCTCTTGCAAGCATTTGTACATTCAAATAAATCTTTATCTGGATCTGTAGTATTTAAAACTGGGGCATTTGTCAACAACTGCTTCAACTGCTAAAAACTCACTACAAATTCCTATGCCATTCAAAATTATTACCTTTCCTTTGCAATGACATAATAGGATAAGCGATCTATGATAAGTTCCTTATAAACCTCCTTAATAACCTTCTAACCACATAAATGACCTTACCTTATCCACATTACTAGGAGCTTCACATTCCATGATAGATATGATATTTTTTGGGTCCAATACTATGCCTTCCTTGTAGACAACATGTCCAAAGTAATGTACCTTTGTCAGAAAGGAACTAGATTTTCTTAGCTTGGCATACAACTGATGATACACTCTCAACAACATCAACACTACTACTAAATGTTCAACATTATCTTCCCTATTGGGTGAAAATGTGAAGTTGGCTTACACTTTTTTCCCTTTTTTGAGAAAAAAACTTTCATTTTTTTCTGTTCTTCAACTTTCTGCAAGTTCAAACAATTTTTCTATTTAGAATTTCATTTTGCAATAAAAAAAAAAGTTAGAAATTTTATTAGCTTTCTATTAGTTATTTTTTGAAATTTTTTTATACATATTTGATATGTCAACTTAGTGTTTCTTTGAGTGTGTGTTTTTTAACAATCAAATGATTCATAAGAATTCATGTTAATACGCAATGTTGTATCCTTTGAAACTTTGTATTTTTTAGAAACAAAATGTGTTACAACAATCTAGACAAAGACTACTTTGGTTTCGTCATATTTACAAAGCCAACGGATGCATATCATAATTAATAGAATTTGTTGAACTAGTCCAATATGAAAAAACTTCATATTTTGAATATGTTTCGTAACGCAAGAAATTTCTTAACAGACAAGTTATAAACTAAAAATATAAAAACTACCCATTACAGACGACGGACGAATGTAATGCACCATAATTTCTTCAATTTTTTTTACAATTTATTTTGGAAGATCCATAGTTATCATTTCACTAAATCATAATGACCTTCAGAAATTGTTTGCACCCATTTTATTACAAAGTTAATTAAAATTAGTAAATATTTATGAAATTCCATAAAATTTATATTTCCTAAAAGTAGATTCAATTCTGAAAAATCTTTTCTTGGTTCCGACAGTTAATTCAGAATTTTTGATGGAGTTTAATCAGTCCAAAGTTGAAGATACATATTCAAAGCTTGGTTCTACGTAATTGTTGATGTGTTAGTTTGGTCAAACTCATAACAAAAGTTCGGTAGAATTTTTTTTTGCACCTATGGCCTGTCAAGTCTAACGACATAAAAGTTCGGCCGAATTTTGTATAAAAGTTCTGCCGAACTTTTACCCAATTTTCTGTCAGCCAGAAAATGCAACGGAGTCCCTCCAAAAAAATTTTTCACAACAATATAAATTGCCGCAAAATCATTCATTATTTTTGCATATTTTCACACATTTGGTCTGATTTTACAAAATTCTTGGATTGATTTTGCAAATAATTGTTTTGGGTTTAAAGACTTTTCTTGGAGGTACATTCAAAGGACATTTCTTGGAGGTATGTGATACATTTTTTGGATGTTTTTTGGGCTTCATTTTTTTTGAAAGTATGGATTTGGGCTTTATTTTCATTGTTTTTGAAGGTATAGATTTAGGCTTGATTTCTAAAGGACTCTTTTTAGGGTTAATATTCAAAAGACATTTTTGGACATTTTTTGGAAGTATTTTTTAAAGTGATATTTTTTTAGAGGCTTTTTTGAAGTATTTTTTAAAGTGGCATTTTTTAAGAAGTTGGAATTAATTTTCAATGGTCATTTTTTGGAGTCATTTTTTGAAGTGTCATTTTTTAAGAGTTCGTGTTTTGGGTTGAAGTAAATATTTTATAATGATTTTTTTAAAATGAGTTTTTGTCTAACATTTTAAATGAATTTTGTTTTTCGGACATTGAAGGAAATATTTTGAGCTTCGTTTCATTTTTATAAGACATTTTTTTCTCTGATTTTTTAAAGTAAGTGTTTTGGATTGAATTATGTATTTTTTGCAAAATTTTTAAAATGAGCTTCTTTTAAAATTAAATCTTTTGTGATGTTTTTTTTATTGATTTTTTTGTCTAAATTTTTGAAGGAAATTTTTTGAACTTCATACTCTATTATCATGGGAAATAGAAGGAATTGTACGATAAAATATGATCGAAAAATAGACCCTGAGGAACATAGAGAAGAGACGAGACAATCTCACAAGAGAAAGATAGAAGCACTCTCAAATATTGAGGGGAAAATCAACCTCAACTGGAAGTTGAAGCAGGTATGTAAATGTAAATATTATGAGATTGATATATTTAAAATTTTCCTAGTGTAAAATTTGAAGCTTAATTTTTATTTGAGGAACTAATTTGAAAAATATTTTGCAATGTAAATAGAGAGAGATATTCCTCAAAACATTGATGATGAGATACAAAATTTTGAAAGAGAAATTGAAAGAGATATTGAACCAATGATTTAATATGGTGAAAATGTTGAAAGAAATTCAAGTGAAGAAATTGAATCACAAGGTATATATATATATATATATATATGTTGAACACATGCATATTATTGAAATTATTGAAATTATACATATGTTTATTAATTTAGTTATTTATTTAATATGTAAAATTGTTATGTACTATTCATTCGAATATGTACAGATGAAACCAATGTTGATGATGAGATGTTAGAAAACATTGACATTCACACATATGGAGATAAAAGAGCTGACCATTATATACGATATCGTGTTAACTTCATTCTTGATACGTTCTTCATAAATGAAAATGTGTCAGTTCAAGCCCGAATGTTAAAAGGTCTCCTATCACTAAGGAAATTAAAAGAAGCTACGACTTTATTGAGTATTCGAAAATCAACCAAAGATAAAAAAAAATGAAGGAAAATGTGATACAAAATATAAATAGTGCTATAAATTCAATGAGAATATCTAGGTAGAAAAATGTTTTAGTTGTACATAGAGAAATAAATATGGTAGTGGTTTCATCAAGTACTAAAGAGAATCGCTTGGTAAAATATATGGCATGAGTATTAGGAACCTCATGAAAAACTTTCCACAAACATCGGAAATTTCGGTTGTAAATAGATGTAAATGATGAACGTGCTTGTTGGAAAGCTATTTGTAGGCAACCATACAAAGATAGACTTGGAGAAAATGTTAAAAAAATAATATATGAATATTGTAAGAACAATTCGTGTGTTTCGCCAACTGCAAACTATGTGATGTGAAGAAGAATAGCACGAAATCAGTACAAACAACATGAAAAATTTTTCTTGCAAACCACTCAGATAGAGTTGTTCGACAATTTCAAAGAAGAGAATCATGAAATTCATGTGTCAATCAGTGCTTTTGTTAAAAAAAAACCATGGTATGTAAAACCTATCATCGTACACGACACTTGTTGATGTCATTATCATGTGAAATTTGAGTTATATTATGACACATTCCTTAATTTTGGTAGAACATTTTGGAAGGATTCACCTCCTGCTTCCACTATCCGTGATTTCATATCTCAAATTCTATGTGAAAGACAAAGTGATGAACTATTTTACGAAAAGAAATGTGTTGGTGTTAAAAAATGCGATGATTGTGGAAATTTGACTAAATTTCAAAACAAATATCATATTGATATAAATGATAAATCATTTTCCAACATGAAAGTGAAATGGAAGATATATGAATATATCCATACATTGATTCAAGGTGAAAATAGTGCTAAAAGAATTGAATTACAAGAAGAAGAAATTTTTGTGATAGACCTTTTGAGAAAGTTTGAGGAAGAAATTTATAAATACACCAAGCATTCCCATAGAGCTCGATGAAAAGACTTGCAATTCAAAAATCCCGTGAATTTTTTCCACCAGGGACCATTTTTTCAGTAATTGATTTTGCAGAAAACTACACATTTGTTCCACAAAAATAAATTCAAAGTGAATATATCATTCTTACCAAGTATCAATGCTCGTCCATATTCTATATAGACATGCTGAACAAAACTTCAATCATATAGAAAGCACCAGTGAAAATCGACATGTTCTTAAAGAATATCACTTTTATATTAGTGATGATCATACACATGATACACATTTTTCACAACAATGTTTTGGAAAGATTTATGACTCCTTGAAAAATCATGGAATAACATTCAATGAACATTGGATATGGTCAGATGGATGCGTAGGTCAATTCAAATTTGCACGATCATTCTTTTGGTTGTGTTGTCTTCATAAGAAAACCTGCATTAAACATTGTTGGAATTTCTTTGAGACTAATCATGGAATAGGAGAACATGACGGTGGAGGGGAATGCATAAAATGAGCACTTCGAAGATATCAAATGAAACCCTCTGCAAGCTGACTTGTGGACAATAAAGAATTTGTTCAATGGTGCATCATTTCTCTAATCCATGAGACTAACTGATCAAGGGAAGTGCGAAGTTACATTCAATTTAATTTTTATTGGATATCTAATTTTAAACAATGTACATTTATCACAATTTGATTATCTTTGATTGTATTTTGATATCATATTTACATTCTTCTTTGAATTTTCCATATAAAGGTTTTTTTGGCATATTGGGATTGAGGAAGTAGATAGATCAATTGGAAATGATGATGAAACAATAAAAGGGGCTTGAAAACTGCATATCATTAAAACAAAGTTGTCCATAAATTTGTTTTCATTGGATAAAAGAAAATATTCTTGTTTTTGTCATGTTTGCATAGATAACATAGAAACCAATGATGTTTGTGAAAAAAAAAAGGTATGTAAAATATTGGAAACATACAAAGCTAAATACAAAGGGAAAAATGTTCGTTACAATGTTTGAAGAAATGCAATCAGAAGACTATAATATCATCCGATGGTGATTGAGTTTCTGATCTTGTTAGAGAAGGCAACATTTGAATTGCTTTCAAATGATACAGATCTAGAAATAAATTTAAATACATAAGTTTGTTAAGTTTTTTTTATTATGCAGGAGATGTTTTTGCTGTAATTGCACCTACTGACAACGATGAAAATGTGAAGTATTATTTGATGCGTTGCACCAAAAAAAAAAATCAAATTGTTAGAAAAATATAATGATCATGAGTTTCCATATGAAAGAGGATCTATTATACTGAAAGGTTATTTTTTCAGACAAACTAATCAAAGTGGGGATTTTTTTTACTTTGAAGACTATGAACTTGATGTCATAAGTTGTCAATATAGTCACTTGGTGTGTGCAGCATGCATAAAGTTAATAGAGGTTCAATCAAAGAAAAAAACGAAAATTAAGAAATGGGAAATGTCAAAATCTGATCATGAATGGATCATTGAAGATGGCATTCCATAAATTTTTTTTTGATTGAACTAACCAACAATTTCTTCTCTTTGGATTATGTTTTAGAACTTCCAAAACTCAACTAAAGATTGAGTTTCCTTGTTATGTTGTCTGTGCAAGTGTTTTCAGATGTACAAATTGTTTTGGTACATGCACACTAGGATCAACTAAAAGCAGCGTTTATATACATGCGTTGATGAAAAATGTTGCATGTATGAAATTAATTGTTCAAGTAGTTTTACTATATGTGCATTGATGAAAAATGTTTCACGTACTAAATATGTAAGTTCTAGAATGCAGTTAACTGAAAGTAGTTTTTCTATGTGCATTGATGAAAAATGTTGCACGTACTAGATATATACATGGACTGAATGTGACCCACATCTCTATTCCTGATAGAAAATATAGTACAAAATTTGTCTCTCCAATGGTCAGATATGTTCTAGGAAATTAACTAAAAGTAGCTTTTCTATGTGCATTGATGAAAAATGTTGCACGTATTGGATAATATATATGTTCTAGAATGCAATTAATTGTTCAAGTAGTTTTCCGATGTGAATTGATGAAAAATGTTTCACGTACTGAATATATATGTTCTAGAATGAAATTAACGGAAAGTATCTAAATTCTATAGCCATTGATGAAAATTAGCTTAATTCTATTGACATTGATGAAAAAATATTGAAGTACTGGATATATATGTTCTAGAAAGCAATTAACTATTCAAATAGCTTTTCTATGTTCATTGATGAAAAATGTTGCACATATATATATGTTCTAGAATGGAATTAACTGAAAGTAGATTTTATATTCATGTGCATTGATGAAAAATAATGGATATATATATAAATTATAGATTGGGTTTTTAAAATTTCATGATTGTTTTCAACACATCTAACAAGACCTAGAATAAATATGTATATAGATACATCAATATGTATTGTACTACACAAAATTACTTCAATGCCATGCCAACTATAGTTCAACTATCCAATAAAAACATTTAACATTATATCACATGCCAAATGTAGATCAACCATGCCAAATTTTCAAATGAAAATATATATATATATATATATATATATATATATATATATATATATATATATATATATATAAACTTGTTTTCAATAGTATTAAAAAAAATTAGACAACTTCTTCAAATGGTCGAAATTATGTGGATGTTCCTATCTCCATCGCTAGAGTCCGTGGAGAAAAGAAATCCTCTATAGAAAGCTAAAATTAAAAAAATTAATTTAAGTATAAAATAACTCAAGATCAAGATCTCAGTTTATAATAAAACTTTTAAACTTCAATTTATAAATTATAAATTTAAAACATATATATTTAAAAGTGAAAATTTGAATCTTATCCAAGTGGATTTGGCACATCTCCTAAGAGAAGCTCCAAAAGAAAATCTCCAAAAACCTAAAACTCAAAAAATTTAAAATAACTCAAGATATAGATATATCTCATTTTTTAATGGAACTTTTTTAGGTGGAATATATATAAATTAAAAACATATAAATTTTAAAAGTGAAAATTTTTCCATACTTGTTGTGAACCTGGCACATCTCCAAAAGAAGAAGAAGGTACATCTCCTAACGAAGAAGAAGGTACAGCCATCCCAAAAACATCAGACGGTATCGGAATCTGTTAAAACATTTTATTATACATACATGAAAATGTACATGTGTGCAAAATTATTTATTTTAAAAATATAAAGTTTAAAAAACACTAACATTTGCCAACATATCTTGATGGTGAGATCCATCTTTATTGTTTGAACCTCAAGCTCCGAACGTGATATTAACATTTTCTTCATTCATCAAGCGTGACAACTGGAAATGGTGTTAACATATGATAATACATTTTTTCTAGATTAATGTACATAAAAATAAATGTATGTATATATATTTATTTATTACAAATTGTATGTATGTGTTAAAATAATTGAATCCTAACTATTAACACATACCGTTCCCATGCCCTCTTGCTCATGAAGAATTAGGTCATGCCAACCATTGCGAAAATTCTTTGCATATGTTTTCAGATCTTCAACACTCATGTTGTCAATATCTTCATTTGTATAATGCACAAAATTGGCACATGCATTCTCACACACTTTTTGTCGTTTCGGACAAACATCGACTCCAACCAATCTGTTGTGAACATTGTCGATGATGGCATCCCTTGCTTCTTGACTAATTTGAGAAGTGGCTTCTATCTGTGACCGCAAAGTTTCGACACAAACAGGTCGAATAACCAATGGTGGCTCAGGACGAGGCAAATCAGCATCACGCCTAGCGCCCCTACAGTCACACAATCGACTTTTCCCAGGACCAAAACATTCAGAGGGAAGGTCATTGTAATTGGGTTTCATTTCCAAAAAGAATTATGCATAAAATAATTTTTCAAAATAAAGTGGAACCTCGTCGTTCCACGGCAGTCTTCCATAATCCGCATGGTGTCTATCATACAAATAGTGAGCTATATCAGGATGCTTGAAATATTGCACCTTCAACATATTTCTTTTCGGACCTTCTTTGAAATTAAACATAGACTTTTCCATTGTTGTTGTAACTCTTTCTTTAACAGCCTCCCACTTATCGGGTCCCATCACTATTTCCTTTCTTTTTCTCATGACATGCACAAAAGTATTCGTGGTTGGCCCAAGCTTTTGGTACACATCTACTAGATGGCCTAAAGAATATGTAACTATTTCTAAGCTTTGTCGACTCTCAGCAGGCAGAGTCGAAGATGCAAGATCTCTCTGCAATTTTGCAAGAAGTTGTTGACACCTTTCTAAGGTGCATTGTTGCATGTTTCTTTCCCACGGTATATCGGAAATGTTGGCCAGATATGTCGTGGTGGGTGGAAAAACTTCTTCTTGAATGAAGTGTTCTGCCCTGCGTCTATTTCAACCAATATTTGGAGCATTTTCAGCCTCTTCATCAATATATAAAATTTTGTATATTAGAAAAAATACATGTAAACAAATTTGTACAAATTGAATGAAAATATATTCAAATTGATGGCAACCTTGATGTGGTTGGCTAGCATTTGATGTGGTTGGCTAGCATCTTCTCCGCCCTAAAACTGTCGAGAACCAGAACGACCCTGTTGAGAAACAACACCACCAGCCATTGATTGGCCTTTGGGGGAATAAATATCACCACCTTCACGTAACCTACTAGCACTTATTGATGACCCTCTAATGGAATTTGAACCACCACCAACCTCTCGAGACGAGAGAGAAGCTTCACAAGAAAATACGAATTTATAATCAATTGAAAAATAACACTGTTACTGATGAAATAGGTAACCTGACCTCAAAACGGGAACTCTAGCCCAAAAAGACTCAAAAAATATGAAAAAACACCCAAAAAACAAAAAAAGTGTATTCCAGAACGCACTTGATTTTTGTTGAAGGTCAAATTTCAACATTTTATAAAATTATGCTAAAAACAAAATTGTTTCTTGAAAAAAGGATTCAAAAAACACCCTCAAAACAAAACTAGTTGATGCTGGAATAACAAAAGAAAAAATTGTGGCATATTTTTGACATTTTTAAAAATAGAAATAACATTTTTTAATTTTTAAAATTCAAACGTAAAAAAAACCTAAAATTTAAGAAAAAAATAAATTTAAAAAATAAAAACATTTTAAAGCTTAAAATTTAAAAATATATAGGAATAAAAAAATAAAAATAAAAACAAAAAAAAAATTTAATTCAAACATTAAAAAAAACCTAAAATTTAAGAAAAATAAATAAAAAATAAAAAATTAAAAAAAATTAAAGATTAAAATTTCAAAATATATAGAAATAAAAAAATAAAAACAAAAACAAAATAAAAATATTAAATTAAAAAAAAAACAAGTTAAAAAAGAAGGAAATTATAAAAAATAAAATATAGAAATTAAATTTAAAAAAGAAAAGAAAATGTTTATTAAATTAAAAAAATAAATAAATAAATTTTAAAATAAAAAATTAAATTTAAAGAAATATGTTAAATTTTAATAAATTTAAAACTTTAAAATAAAAATTTAAAAAGAAAAAAACATTATTGAAATTAAAAGTAAAAAAATGAAAAATTAATTAAAAATTAAAAATTAAAAATTAAAAATAAAATACAATAAAAATATTAAATTTAAAAAAATATATATTAAAAAAACAAATAGACTTTAAAAATTAAATTAAATTTAAATTATAAAAAATAATATATATATATATATATATATATGAACTTAAATTAAAAATATATATATTAGATTTTATTAAATTTAAAAAAAAATGTTAATATTAAAATAACAAATCAAATTTAAAAAAAAAAATATTAAATTTTAATAAATAAATAAATAAACAAATAAATTTTGAAATAAAAAATAAATTTTAAATATAAAGGAAAATAAAAAGTTAAAAAACTTGAAAAATCAATTAAAATTGAAAAATTGAAAAAAATTAATTAAAAAAATAAATTAAATAAAAAATAAAATAAAAAACAAATTAATTTGAAAATATTAAGTTTAATTTTAAAAAAAAATCTAATTTTAAATACACTATTTTAATTGAAATAAAAAAAAATATAAAAATTTTATGTAATTTAAAAAATAATAATAAAAAAATAAAAAATTTAAAAAAAGTATTAAATTCAAATAAATTAAAAAAAAAATACTAAATTTACTAAATTTTAAAAAATTAAATGAAAAAACTAAACATAAAATTTAATACTAAAAAAAAAAATCAGTTAAAGTAAAAAAAAAAATACAAAAAATAATAAAAATTATTAACAAAATTTAGAAAAAAAAAATTAAAAACAAAAAAAAAATGAATAAAATTAAAAAATAAAAAATTTAAACAAATTAAATTTCAAATATAAAAATTAAATTAAAAAAAATTAATTTTAAATTTTTTCAGTTTAAAAAAAAATTAAAAAAAATCAAGTTAAAAAAAAATATGAAAAATAAAAAAAATAAAAAAAGGAAGTTTTTGATCATGGTGGCGCCGCCAATCGGCCACCCGCCCAGGTGGTAGCGAAGGCCGATTTTGAGAATCGGCCTCCCGCCCAGGTGGCGGCGGAGGTCGATTCTGGGAATCACCCTCTCGCGGCAGGGAGGCCGATTCTGGGAATCGCCCTGAGGCCGATTCCGGGAATCGCCCTTCCGCGGCGGGGAGACCTATTCGGAGAATCGCTCTGAAGCCGATTCTGGAAATCGCCCTCCCACGGCAGGGGGCCGATTCCGGGAATCGCCCTCTTGCGGTGGAAGGCTGATTCCGGGAATCACCCTCCCGCCACCCGCGGCGGGGAGACCGATTTTGTGAATCACCCTGTGGCCGATTCCGGGAATCGCCCTCTCGTAGCGGGGAGGCCGATTCTGGGAATCGTCCTGAGGCCGATTCCAGGAATTGCCCTGAGGCCGATTCCAGGAATCGCCCTCCCACGGCAGGAGGCCGATTATGGGAATCACCCTCTCGCGGTGGAAGGTCGATTCTGGGAATCGCCCTCCCGCCGTGGGAGGGTGATTCCCGGAGTCGGCCTCCCATGACGAGAGGGCGATTCTCGGAATCAGCCTTTCGCCACGAGAGGGCGATTCCTGGAATCAACCTCCTGTCGTGGGAGGGCGATTCCCGGAATCGGCCTCAGGGCAATTCCCGGAATCGGCCTTAGGGCAATTCCCGGAATCGGCCTCAGGGCGATTCCAAGAATCGGCCTCAGGGCGATTCCCAGAATCGGCCTTAGGGCGATTCCAAGAATCGGCCTCCCTGCCGCGGGAGGGTGATTCTCCGAATCGGCCTCAGGGCGATTCCCAGAATCGGCCTCCCCGCCGTGGGAGGGCGATTCCTGGAATTAGCCTCAAGGCGGCGGGAGGCCGATTCCCAGAATCGGCCTCCCATCGCGGGAGACCGATTCTCAAAATTGCCCGCCCGCCCAGCGGCCGCCCTTCGCCACCACCTGGGCGGGAGGCAGATTGGTGGTGCCACCATGATCAAATTTTTTTTTTTTTTTTAATTTTTTTTTAATTTAATTTTTTTTTTTTAAATTTGATTTACTTTTTTTTTTTTTTAATCGATTTTTTTTTTTTTTTTTTAAATTGAAATTTTTTATTTTAAATTTAATTTGTTTAAATTTTTTTTGTTTTTTTTTTAAATTTTGTTTTTAAATTTAATATTTCGGATTAATTATTTTTTAAAATTTAAAATTTATTTATTAAATTTATTAAATTTTAATTAAATTTTTTTTTTTTTTTAAATCTTTTAGTTTATTTAGTTTTTCATTTTTAAAATTTATAAATTGTTTCATTTAAAAAAAACTGTAAATTTATGGATATTTGTTTTTTAATTATTTGCACGTGGTTTTTTTCATTTTCTTTGTTTTTTAATGATAGTTTTTTTTTTATTTTAATTCTTTTACTTTAATTTTTCTTTTCAATTTTAAATTATGTTTTTTTTTAAATTTGTTTTTTTGTTAATTTTAAAATTTGTATTTTTTTTCTCATTATTATTATTATTTTTTTATTTAATTTAATTTTTTTTTTTTTTTTGTATTTTTTTTTTTAATCTAAATTTTAATTTTGCAATTTAAATTATTTTTAAATTTTCTATTTAATTTTTTTTTTTAAATATATGGTTTTTTTTAATAACTTAGAAAAAACTGTTTTTGATGTTTTTTTTTTTAAAATTTTTTGGTTAATTTTTGTTTTCTTTCTTTAAATTATGTGTTTTTTTTTTTCAAATTTTGTCATTTATTTTGATATAATTTTCGAATATTTTTGTTTTTTTTTGTTTTATTTATTTATTTATTTTTGTTTAAATTTTTTATTTTTACGAGTTAATTTTGTTTTTTTTTTTACATTTTTATTGGTTTTTTTATATTTATTTTTATCTAAGTTTTGTGTTTTATTACCAACATGAAATCAACACTCTAAAAAAAAAGGTTGAAGCTGCATCAATACGTTTCAAAATTAGCATGAAAATCACCGCTCTAAAAAAAAAAGTTGATGTTGCATCAATACGTTTCAAAATTAGCATGAAAATCACTAACATTTTAAAACAAATATTCATACTTCATAAATACAAATATTAATGTGCCAAAAATGTGCTAAAGAAAAAAAGGTGATTCTGCATCACCGCTTTTCAAAATCGGGTGCCTTTTATGCTACCAAAAAAAGTAGGTAACAGTGCGGTTACCTATTTCATCGGTAACAGTGTTAAATACATTCATACATATAAATACACGTACATATTCAATGATTAAATTGCGTGAACCATATCACAACTGGGTGAACCATGGGCATGCACCATGGGTGGAGTAGAGAACCTTCTCCTCTTAGCTCCTAAAAAATAAAACATGAAACTTATTAACAGCTAATTTAACTCACAAAGTCGATAAAAAATAAATTACATATGTATACACATGTATGGAGATTTAAGATTATATTTAAATACCATGAACATCCCTCGATCCCTGATCCCCCCCTCTCCTAGAGATATGGTCTTCTGTTGATCTTCGTCGTTCATCCTTCATGATATATATATCTACGGTGGACATTTACAATTATTTTTTTAAATGACTGATTTAAAATAAAGTAAAAATAAATTTCAGAAAATTAATGTAATTTACTGTACACAAATTATGTAAAACACAATTTTCAAAGCACTAATTGATGTATGAAACTCAATTTAAGCAAAAAAAATTATAAAAATCACAAGTTCACCAAATTGCACTTTATATGGTTGGAGCACACTTGATGTAAAATTGAAAAAAACACATTGTCATTAAAAAAGAAGTGAAACTCCATTTAAACAAAAATTTGTTGAAGTCCCCGCATTTTAATTTTATAAAAATGTGAAGTTCACCACTTTTTGAAAATGTGAAGTTCACCAAGTTGCGCTTTACATGGTGTGGTGGGAGCATACTTGGTATATAATTGAAAAAATCACATGGTCATTAAAAAAGACGCATTTATAGGTACAAAACACAAACATATCCAAGATATGTTACAATGTCTATCAATAAATTTTGAAGGAGAGCGTCTCAACACTAATTCAACTTTGAGAGATGAATCTTGAATTTTTGAAGAAGAGTGTCTCAAAACTATTTCATCTTTGAGAGATGAATCTTGAATTTTTGAAGAAGATCATCTCAAAACTAATTCATATTTGAGAGATAAATCTTGCATTGGCATTGCCCCATATAATTCTAATTCATCTATTAATTCATCTTTCATAGATGAATCCTAAATTGGCATTTCCGCATACAATAGATCAACAGACATCTTATTCACATTTGAACAATTTCTTATACTAAAAAACTGAAATTGGCTAACAATATTGTTTACTATTCCATGCAGTTCTTTTATCCTCTCCTTCTTAACTTGTTACACACCATTCATTGGTTGCACAAAAGTTCAAAATTGGTGAAAACTACAATTCCATTTGATCCATACTCCATAGTTGTTCCCAAGCGTTCTACCAATCCAATATAATATGCCTCGTTGTTTGTTGTTCTTCTCGGTATATTCATTTTACTTTGGACAAATTTTCTATTCACAATATTAGAAAGCACATATGTAATCATTGCTTTCCCTGCATTGGGATAGAAAGAAAAATCTATGCATAATTTCCATTTTTCAACCATATTTAGTGGTATTTTATCCCTGAAAAAATAAACAAACTCAATAAAAATATATATTAAATTGACATTTATTGCAAATTCATGGGAGAAATGACACATGTGCATGAGATAAATGACATGTGCATGGTTTATCTTAAAGTTTGACTTAAAAAGTTTGTGGTAGAATTCACATCTAGAATTAATGGGAGGGAGCCTTTAGTTTGTGGGAGAAATGAATTTTATGCACTTAGTTTGTGGGAGAAATGACACATGTAAACAGTTTTGTTAGAGAGATTGACTGTTGGGGCATTTACTGGATGTGTCACCTTTGAGAAAAGATGAGATCCAGTGTCGCTACTTGGCCCTTACAGACTTTGCCTTTAGAACTTGTAGAAGTTAACACTCGACAAACAGACTAAAATCCTATGGAAGTTCAAAATCCTATGAGATTTCAACCACTTTAGGTTCAATTTTTAGGCCGTAAAGTTTGAGAGAAATTACATTTACATGGTTTGCAAAATTATTTTATGCACTTAAAAAAAACATGCTTTAAAGTTAATGGGAGAAAGCCAACATGAAATGTATGCTTTAAAAACTTTGCCTAAGAATTTATGGGAGAAATGACACATGTACACAGTTTTCCTTAAACTGGTTGAGGTTAATGGCTATTAAAATGAAGAACTTCTATTTAGATTTGTTACAGAGATATACTAGAGGGGCATTTACTGGATATGTCACCTTTGATAAAAGATGAGATGCAGAGGCTACCTAGCCCTTTACATACTCTACCTTTACAACTTGTAGAAGTTAACACTCAACTGGTAGACTAAAATCCTATGGAAGTTCAAAATTCTATGAGAGTTCAACCACTTTCGGTTCAATTTTTAGGCCTTAAAGCTTGAGAGAAATGGCATTTACATGGTTTACAAAACATGCTTTAAAGCTAATGGGAGAAAGCCAACATGACATGTATGCTTTAAAAACTATGCCTAAGAATTTATGGGAGAAATGACACATGTACACAGTTTGCCTTAAAGTGGTTGTGTTTTATGGATCTATTAAAATAAATAACTTCTATTTAGATCTGTTACACAGATTGACTATAGGGGCATTTACTGGATATGTCACCTTTGAGAAAAGATGAGATTTAGAGGCTACCTGGCCCTTTACAGAGTCTGCCTTTAGAACTTGTACAAGTTAACACTCAACCGAAAGATTAAAATCCTATGGAAGTTCAAAATTCTATGAGAGCAAGGAAAATTTTAATATTGGAAATTTATTTTGAAAGTTTAGAAACTAATAATTTTTTATAGTCTCTATTTAAAAATTTGGCAAATTTTAAGGTAAAAATAATTTGTACTGTTTAGGCTAATAATTTTTAGAAAAAATGGAAATTAACAAAAAAAAAGTTTGGAAAAAACATGGAAAATAAGGTTAATCAGATTTAGATTCCATTCCATTTATTTTATTGAAATATATGGGTTGTGTTTTGTTGTTTTAAAAGAAGAAAAATAAGAGGTTAAGATTCTACCCAACCCTTCATATATTTGAGAGGGTAAATCCTAGAATTGATATTATAGGAAGTAAATTCCAAAGTATTCTAGGACTTCGACTCAAGTAAAGTTTCTATTTGCAACTATGAATCTTGAATAAAAGAATTTGAGATGTTTTGGAGGTGAGTCAAGATTTTTCAACAATAAGTCTACCTACAACTTAGTTGTTGTGTATAACAAGGAAGAGAGTTTATATATATATATATATATATATATATATATATATATATATATATATATATATATATATATATATATATATATATATATATATATATATATATATATATTAGCGACAAGAATTTAGTTTAAATCTTACACATTAGGATTCGAATGTCTCATTAACTTAAATCTCAGAAATTACAGATTCGAATGTTTATTGAAAATTAACTTTATCCCTATGGGTAATTTAAATCTCAGATATTACGGATTCTAATGTTTATTGAAAATTAACTTGATCCCTATGGGTAATGGGACCGAGAGGGATGAAAATAACTGTAGTTAATTAAAAAAATTATATGCAATATGAAAATAGGGTGAATTAAACAGATAAATTATATTAATAACATCGTAATCATCTGAACATTCCAATAACACATCTATCAAATTGATGAACTTTCGTACTTAAGTAGAAAAACTATGCATTGGTGGAATATCATGCAACCTGTAAAAAAATGAATTGGAATATATTATATATAAACTATCCATAGTGAATTAATAAAGAGAAAAGAGAAAAAGATGGTACTTATTATGAATCTGTGAAACAAAGTAATATAAGGACATGTAATTCATTCCTTCATAAATAATATACTTGGTGATAATGATTTAGACACACATCCAATAAATTTTCAGGGAAATATAAGAAGTAAAATATCCTATAGATCTACATTTATTCACAACAGACACAATTTAAGTAACCAAAAATACATGTGAATCATATTTCATATAAACTCAATAACCATACAATATTACATATTAAATTGTAACTCTTCAATGAAACAGTTTGGCTGCATAGCCATAGTTCCAATTCTGGAAATATGTAATAAATTACAATGAGTATGCAACTACATGTTTAGACATCTCGAGTTTTAGGAAGTAAAATTCAAAAGAAAACTACCAGTAAAAGGAAACTTCACTGAATTTATACAGCCACTAAAATAGAAGTCAAGAAGGCATGGCACAATAGAACTGAGTATATTCTCAATAGACCAGTTACTAGAATAGGTCAAGTGAACTTGTATAAGGGAAATATAAAAACCAAAACATCCTATAGATACATTTATTCACAAAAGACACAATTTAAGTAACCAGAAATACATGTGGCTCATAGTTCATCTAAACTTAGTAACCATACAATATTACATACTAAATTGTAACTATTCAATGAAACAGTCTGGCTGCGTAGCCATAGTTACAATTCTGGAAATATGTAATAAGTTACAACGAGTATGCAGCTACATGCTTAGACATTTGGAATTACAATATGTAATAAGTTACACCGAGTATGCAGCTACATGTTTAGACTAGAAGTTGATGCCGAAAGAGAGGGGATGGGGGGATTTTTTTTCTCATATGATTTATCAAAATGTAGAGCTCAAATTTTCTAGAAACATTTTCTTAAAGAAGCCTCCTTATTGGTTCTTATAGAACAATTTGTAGCTTACCATTTTTACTAGCATTCATTCCATGGTGTAAGCCTCTAAATTATAGTTTGATTGCCATGTTCCAAGGAAGAATTTCTACTTGAAAACAAAATATAAGAACCACATTTTAGCTACTCATTTTTTCATAAGATTTGCATTAGTATCTATCATGGACATTTCTTGAATAGTAGCATGCTTGATTTCCTTCCAAATCCTAAATATGCACAACCTAGACCACCATCACAATGAATTACCTTGAGAAAATATAAATGTAGCCATGTGTTATGTCTATGGTCATTGAAGTGTTCTCTAATAAGATTGTTTGTATTAACATTGGTAGTTTCAAGTGAAAAGGCTTCTAACAAATCCAATATATCCTTATTTTAAATTTTCACAATTCCTACATTTTCATCCAATCGAAAAACAATTTTTTTATCCTTTAGTGAAAACCACAAAAAAAATTAATAAACTAAAACCTCAGATCGAAGAAATAAAATAGAAAAATACAAGTACACACTAATGATAACAAACCATACAAATTCGGTCCAAACAATGATGCTCCACTAAAAATTTAGAAAAAGAACTAATCCAGAAATTTTCTAAGAAGTAATATGAATAAATTTTTACAATTTCTGTACAAATATTAACTTTCTATTAGCCTAATACGTCCATATGTTTCAAATAAAATGATAAATTTTGATGTGAGACCACTCTTCCTATCTCACAAATGCAACCATTATAATTCAGCTTTTGATATATTAAAAATTTGACTTTTTTTGTTCCATAAATGTCTTCTGCCATGAGTCATATGAAAGTAATGTGAATTTGGAAAAGGTAGCCAAATAAAAAAACAAAAAATGCAATGCAATTGAAGGGAAGAAAAACATGAAAACTTTCTAAATATGGAAGTTTTTTTAAAATTATGGGGTAGACCCATTTTAAAGGCTTCTCTCATTAGAGGAGCCACCTGAAGGAAACTCATTATATTTCTAGAGGGATTTGTCTCTCAAAATGTTACTCAAGAAAAAATGCCAATATATACATTGAGAGAAATGCCAATATATCTGTTGAGAGAGGGCGAGTATATCAGTTGAAAGAAGTCTGTATTGCAACAATTTCCCATTTATTTACTCCTTTGATCTGGTCAGATATATGTGTGGTTGGGCGTATGTCTATGTGATGATCTGGTTTGTGAGTTTTAGTATGTGCATATGGGCATGTTCAGTCAGTCTATTCATGTGCATATGGGTGTGTATGAGTCTGTTCCTCTACACTACAACTTCTCAACTACGAGGAAAGGCGGTAGAGTACCTAAACCTTAATTTCTCCCTTTCATGATTAATGGCCTCTTTCAATTTTACTTACATACTATATTCATTCATTTAACAAATGATTTTCTCTATTCTGGTAGACATGGTAGTTTCTTTTTAATTGATTTCAACCATTGTAATGTATGTTTGTGTATATCAAATCTGGCTCAAGGCAGTCTTTTGTTTTCCATCGAAATTATTGAAGGGATCAATTCCATTATTTGACTGTCTGTGGCACTCCTTTGTTTTCTATCGAAATTATTGAAGGGATAAGTTCCATTATTTTATGTTCTATTGTTGTGATGATGGATAGGTCGAACCTTCAACTAAAGAGTTGGCAACACATAATCAATGCTCCTCTTGGATAAAGCACGCAGGGATACAATTACAGGTACATTTCCCTTAAACTTTGCTCTCAAAGTAAAACCCTCGTCCTTTCATTTCAATTTCTTTTGTTTTTTTCTGTAAATTTCTTCAACCCTATAAAGACTGAAATCGAGACTTCTTCTAAATTTAAAATAATACCATGAATAGGGTATTTTCTTAAAATTTTATGAGAGTATATTCTATTTATTTGTTTAGCTAGGTAATCAATCAATTCAATAATTATTGTTTAGATCATCGAATCATTACTGCACTTCCTAATCATCCAATGAGTATTCCATCTTGTTAAGGTTATAAGTCTTTGTAGTTTCTTCATTTTTTGCAGAAGTTAACTTTCATTTCTCCACTATTGGATTGTTGTGTGGTTTTAGTGCAATCCCTCTCCCATTTACCTTTGTAAAAAATAGAAAGAAAACCTTACCAACCCTTCTCTCACTCAGGTAATATTGAGATCTACAATGAGAATTATTAATATTTCTAATGCTCTTACTATGATGTGGTTTTAACAGCATGGATTGTGTTGTCGTTTTAGTGCCTTCAAAATGATTTTTTCATGGCCGCTGCTCTTATTGTCTTCCAAATCATTTTTTTTTCATGGCCGCTGCCCATATAATTTCCTTATCGAATTGGACTTACATCAATACTTACACGAAGATGAGTCAACATTTACATCAGGACTTGAACACTTACCTGGAAATTCGCAGAAAGTCGTCATGGCGCAAATCTAGAGCAACAATAAAGTAGCAAACAAAGTGCAACAGAGCTCGTAGAAATTCGTCGCAGCACAACTCTAAAGTAGCAACAGAGCAGCAACCAAAGCACAACAGAGAAGCAATTCAATATAGCTCACCACAGCACAACAGAGCCACATAAAATCAGAAAAGGAACGCGTGAAAGAGAAGTGAAACATGTAAAATTTCACAGGCGATATATTTATAAAATATGAGTTCAGCCGAAATATTTTACAAGTTCGGCCGAAGTAATAGTCCGACCGAACTAAAATTTTGGCCGAGCTTTTGTTTCCGTTTTTCCCATCTCCAGCCAAAAATCTATTTTCCCACGCTATCATTACGCCGTCAATGTAAATGGCAGAACGAGTTCGACTGAACTAATTTTGAAATTTCAGCCGAACTCTCTAATATTTCAGTCATACTATCTCAAAAGTTTGGCCGAACTATTGAGGGAAAAAGTTTTCCACCCCTGATTCTCAAAAACGTATAACCCAACTTCACATTTTCACCCTATTATTAGAATATATGAACATATGATCAATGAATACAATAAAAAACTTATCCAGATAATGAATCAATACACTATTCATCAAGCACATTAAAGTAGTTCGAGCATTAACCATACATGGTCCTGAAACATCTCTTGTAAATATCCTCTTATTTTATGCATACTTGATTGTATCATGATATCAAATCAATATTTGAGAACACTACTGCTCCCTTCAAATGATCAAACAAGTTATCACTCATCGACAATGGATACCTATTCTTGATTTTCATCTTATTAAACTGCTTGTAATTAATGCATATCAAGGGAGTATAATCCTTTTTCTTCACAAACAAAATCGGTGAAACCCATGATGACACAATTGGCCTAATCTACCCCTTGAAAAGCATTTCCTTCAACTCCAACTTAAACTCTACTAACTATAGAGTGCTAATCTCGTATGGTGCCTTTGATGTCGGTGTTTCCCCTAGTACCAACTTAAGATAAAATTCCACTTCCCTACGAGGTGGAAACTCTGAAGTCTCTACAAAAAACAAATCCTGAAACTACTATAGAACCAGGTACATGTTCAATACCTCTACATCCTCAACATCCTTACCTTTATCACTGGAAAATTGTACTAAAATAGCACACACGATTTCCTGTGACTACACTTTCCCTGCATAGCTGTAACCTTTCTGACTAACGTAGCTTCCTTCTTACCCTACAAGATTCTTTGCTCCCCATTGTCATCCAAGCACTGAATAGCCTTATCGTAGCAGTCTACCTTCTTCTTGTAAATATACAACCATTCCATACACAATAACATACTATATTATCCTAATGGTATTATATTCAAATGTGTTGATGTAGGCATACCATTCAATTCAAATGGACAATCTCTTAACCATATGAACTCTTTTCTTTGTACCTATAGCCAAATTCACTAACCAAGACTATGCATGCACTTATTTATTCAAACCACAGTTATCCACCATGTCAGGATTAACATAAATATAACTAGATACAGGGCCAATCAAAATAGAAACAACTTGATCACAAATCTTATCATCCATCTCAATAATAGATGTCTGATGATATGCTAGCATGTTATCCAACATTGCATAAATCGTAGGAATACTTAGTCCAAAATCCCCCACTTTCTGTGCCTCTTGAGAATTATAGATATTTGGTCTACCACCTTGATGCTATGGACAATGTATCATGCAGTGATCCTTTCCATAATTCCAACACTGTAAATTATTCCAACCTACACCCTTATTCTTCTCCTCACACTGAAATTCCTGTCCTCTGTCAGATGAACTGAACTTCTCAAGCGACGCTGCATTCTCTTTGTTACTTTTGTCTTGAGGTCGTGTTTGATTCTTATCCCATTTTACATTATATTTTTCATTTCCTCTCCAATCCTGCTTAGTCTTAGATATGTGCTTTGATTTCTCATAACAATACTTTATATTCCTTATGGTTCCTCCAATGATCTAGGATTTTCAAACTCATTCATGTCTTTCAATAGTACCTGCAACCCAGTGATGAATCTATGAATCTTCACTTTCTCCTCTTTCATATACGACACATACCTCAATAAATCTAATAATATGCTAGTGTACTCCTCATCAGTCATAGATCCCATCTTCATTTCATAGAATTATTTTTCCCTGTTGTCATAGTATCTCAATGATAAATACTTATTCCAAGATCGTCTCTCAAACTCACTCCAAGTCAAATGATCTTCGTGAATACCTCTGACATTCTTTACATATTCCCACTATATGTTTTCTTTTCCTTTAAGAATGAACACATTTATTATTTCCTTCATGTTCGCTAAGTAATCTTGCAATCTGAAGAAATTATTCATTTCGAGGAACCAAACTTCTGCATCCTATAACTTGTTCATTTCCCCATAAAATGTAGGTGGGTTTTCTTTCTTGAAGTCATATAAGAAATATCCCTTGTCATTCCTCATGTATTGATGACCATGATACCTGTACAAACCAGTCCAAACCAGAACTAGAGTAAATCCCATGTCCACAACATCGTTTATTAGGAGTATCCAAGAATTTTTCATCTCTAATCGTGTCATCTCTATCCAACCTTTTCCCACCATGTGACATGCAACTATATGCTCCACTAGTCCTATCCTCCTGCCCATGAATGATTCTAAGTAGTTCTTGTCACTGCAAGTATCACAAGCTCTGAAGGATAACTGCATTAACTTCTTCTCGTTTCCCTTCCATCCTAGCCAGTATTTCCTTTTATTTAATTATTTTGTCGTTATCTTCTTTAAAACTCCTTATTTATGCCTTCAAATTTATCATACTGTCTCTTATGTGAGGGGAGTAATCATCATCATGCTTCTCATCTGATCTATAGGGAGAATGTCATGAATTGTAGTCTACCATCTTGCTACTCATATTATTTCTTTTCTTTCGACAAATCATATTAGATAAGATAAACCAAAACATAAACATAAACATAACTAGCATACCTCAATATAGTTCAGGGGGGATATCCCATCTGCAAGATCAACCATATTAGCACAATACATGTATAATAATAATCAAAACAGTATATAAACATCATCTCAATGACCATCGAATTACCATGCATGATGCCACAACTACAACATCCACTAGACACAATGCATGCATAACAAAATATGTACAAAATGCATGTATACATAATACAAAAAATCACTAACATTCATTTAAGATGAACACGTGCCAACAACAACACCATCAACTTCTCCATGAAATCACAATGGAAACCATGACCACCACTGTGCATACTCAACAAACACATAGAACACAAGAATAAGGAAACATATGCAACCAACACGTACATATGACAGCAAATTCATCCAAGGAGAACATAACACATACATTACCCAAGGAGAATGGGACTATGCTTTGATACCACCCTCTAACACTGACCTCCCACATTTACCCAAGATAACTAGTCCACCAAGGTAAACATGTGACGAAGAGTTACTATGATATGATTCAACTCCCCAAGTATAGTTAAGGAATTGGATCCAACAATACAATACTAATATGACCTTCCTTAGATGTTAGAGACCCTTCAGGAGCCAGCCCACCCTTCCGGGTGACCAACCCCTGAGACAAATTTATTTTTTGCCTAAACTGGGGCCCCAATTGCATTGATGAAAAGCCCACCATGGGATTGAAACCCTTCAATTGCACTCAAAACCAAGAATCCATGTGATTTTATCCTTTAGGATAATCTAGTATCACTGTGAAATTTGGAAGACACTCCAGTTTGATTTACTGCCCCCTCCAGTATCTACAGTTGTTGGGTTATTTTGGGAATATTATAGAAAATAAACAGAACTCTTTAAGATAATTATGGGAAAGGGACAAGGATAATTTCCCTATTTTACTTACAACATTGTATTTCATAGTCATCCTGAATCAATTAGGAGGTTGGGGTTTAAAAAATCCCATTTGGTTCTTTAAGGCACTTACTGCTAAGGGGGTATGGAAGTTAATTTATCATATAGGGATGTGGTCACAAGTAATATAAAAAAAATATATACTCCCTCCTTCAATTATAAATTGGATTCATACTCCCAAGGGATTTCTAACATCCATATCATTAGTTTGGAGACCTCTTAAAAAATCTACTTCAGTCATCACAAGGTCTCTGCTGGAGGATTGAGAATTGTTCCAAGATTATTTTTGGAATAGATCCATGGATATGTTGTGGAAAATCTCATATCATATCTTATCAAGTCCTAAAATCTTTGAAAACTCTTCAAATATTCTTCTTAAGTGAGGAATCTTCTCATATGGGTAATTTGGGCCACTAAGCACGTAAAAAATATAGTGATTTTTTGTTGGATGGGGATATATCTACAGAATGGAATAAGTACATTAACTCTCTTTACTGTAATATAGTATCTCTCTCAAATTTTGAACACACTCTAGTTTTTTCTAATGCTCCCTCTAGTATCTACAGTCCTAAATTTGGGTATTTGTCCCTAGCACATTAGCTTCTAGCCTACCCACCTTCCTAGTGGACAAAAAAGACCAGGAAACAAAAAATTTCACCGAAAAAAAAACTATTCATGTGATTTCTCCTTAAAAATAGAGCATCGACGTGGTATATATTACATAAATGTTCCTTCTATACTCTTAGTAGATTCCCACTTTGTATGGAAAATTTTGAGGACATCCCACATCTTTTCATAAAATTTCATTTTACTATTGTAGTTTGGATTGAATTTCAAAAATCTACTGCTATCTCACATCAATGGAATTGTGCCTTTGTGGATATGTGTCTAAAAAATTGGCTAGATAATAAAATCCTAAAAACGTTTAAGCTCTCCCTCTAATTATATGTTGGCTAATCTAGCTGGAAAGGAATGTCTCCACTTTTGAAAATGAGGGGAAAATTTTTCTCAGAGTGGTTGTCAATAGTTTGGCTTTATTAACATCTATTTTGAAACCTATTTCCTCTACTAAAATATGGAATGAAAATGAAGTAGAGATCCTCAAATATAAATGATGAGAATTGTTTGATGGAGCATCACAAAGAAATCCTAATATAGGAGGCTCGAGAGGCACCATCTATATCATTGAATATCATTTTTTCTCTTTCTCTTGTAATAATGGGCATCCTTCAAACAAGTACAAAAAATGTTTTTTATCTTGACCTCAATGAGCTTCATATTTATGGATACTCCTTGGTTTCCATAAAATGGGTGTAAGGATCCTACAAGATTAAACATTACACCCTTATTATGCTAGATATCAAAATTTCATTGATAAATCCAGATCATTTTCTTACATATCCTTATCACATATTTATAAGTAACATAACCAATCTACTAGCCAACTTTTGAATATAGCATTGGTGTTAGATAAAGGGGAGTGGGAAATCCACAAAAACCATGAGAGAATTGTCAAGATCCATCAACTATTCCCATGGGAATAATTATCACATCATTCCTCAACCAAAACTCTCAATATTACTAGGTTATCTTATCTTTCAAAGCATATATCAACTAGTTACTACAATAATTTTTCTTTGCAAAATACTATATTTTTTATGGTCATTTAAGGGAAAACAGAGACTCAACGTCAGTATTTTTTCATTATTTCATACAATGTAATTGCCACGAATTCCTAAATATTTAACACACTTCCTCCTCTTTGATACTTTCATCTATCACAGGAATTTTGGTCCTCAACAATTGGTTTATCAACATATTCAATGATTCAAGATTAGCAACAAACATGTTCTTATCTATTTGCAAGTATACACAACATATAATATCATTTTTGGTGCATATCTACCCATATTGTAACTACTCACTTTAGAATTCAATATCAACCTTTTTCTCTACATATTATTATAATTTTGATGGTCTTTTCATAGAAAATGACTCTCAACATTAGCCTTTATTATTACATGCCACATTGTAAATGGAAAAACTTCCATGTTATTTCATTCAACGTGCTCCTCTCTAACATTTCCTTTTTTGGAAGTAGTTTGATATTTAATATTTCTTTTATCAACATATTCTAAGATCTGGGATCAGTGGAAAAGTTGTTATTTTCTGTTGGGTCGTATACACAAAAGATAAAACTCAACTATTTTCACTTCTTCCACTCGATCTGTTCTCTTTTTGTAGCTTAGTTAGTGGATAAAAAATGTTTATTTATATATAATGTTTAAACTTTTGAATATAGAAGACCACAACTTTTTTGAGGTCAAGGGGCCCTTTTGAATGTTGTGGCATATACTACATATGTATTTTATTTCTATGAGAAAACTATGATATTTTTTATTCCTTAAAAAATATATATATATATTCCTAATAAAATCTTATAATATAAAAAACATATATTTTTATATAATAATCAATAATATTAATATAGTGATTATTTTTTAGTTTGGACTTATGAGAGATCAATATAATAATTTTTTTTAAGTATATTTTTCTTAATCATTTAATTTTATCTAATGTATTAATTACTTTATTATGATGTTTATGATTAATGTTTATTAAAATGAATATGATTTATAAAATCTCAAAAGGGTAAGGGAATTACCCAAAATTCTTTAGCATTTTATTTCTATGCTTCAAAATCATTAGGCAAATCATTTCAAGATCGCCAAATTAAATCATAAAAAATGTACTTTAGTAAATTTGATCCCTATCAATACTTGACATATCATTATTTAATCTAATTATAAGATATTATCCTAGATATAAGTAGATATGTAATTATTTTTTAGTATTATTATTTTATCTTTTGCATATGTAGTATTTTTTGGTTATTGTTGTACAATTAACTACAGACAAAGTATAATTATAATTCTTTTTTGTTTAATTATAAAATAAAAAACAACAATTTTTTTTTCTAATTTTATAACTAACTCATAAACATAAATATGTATTCATGGGTGTTTCATGGGAAGGCATCCCCTAGAGGGGGATGCTTCCCATGTTTCCCATGATTCTAGGACATGAGACAGCTGGGAAAACATTTGATGGAAAACAAAAGGTAAATGATTCCCAAATGTGGAAGATGTGTTTCCCTAAAAGGAGTGCTTGTGGGTCCCCTTTTTTGGGAAACCTGTTGAAATGCAAGTAGAAGTGTTTCCCCAATGTGTGGGACCTGTTTCCTAAAAATGGGTCCTTATGGGTTCCCCCTTGAAAAGGGTAGATAGCCTCTACGAATTCTACCTGAAATAAGCATTTTACTAGTGGTGAGACATAATATTCAAGCAATGGAATACTAATGTTATTATATTAATGTAATGTTCAATTATTAAAGTAAAAACAAATTTAATTTCCATCCTTTTACTTAAAATTTTAACATTACCATTAATTGTTTCAATATGTTTGAGAGGGGTTCAAGCCTCATTGGATTTCACATGGAGAATTTATAATATTAGATCTCATTCAAAATTGACCAAATTTAAAAAATTTCAAGGTTTTAGAATTGTGGTGAATTTCAATGTTTCTATTGGATTATATCATCTATTTTTTTCCTTAGAAAAATGATGTATTTTCATTCATGAGTTGAAAAAAATACATTTTGCATATGCAGTTGTAATGTATTCCCTGGGATTTTCCTCAATCCCACATGAGGCTAAAAAAAAGAATATATAAATCATAACAGATAATGGCCAAATGGCCCATATAGAATATATACAAACAACAAAAAAGAAGAAATATTCTCAAAGATCAAGAAGCATCAATATTCCCCTTCTTTCCTTTTTTTCTAGACTACTTGTCAAACCACCAAGTCGGTACCAACTGGGACCAAATCCAAAGAGCACTTAGATAACTCTAGAATATGTTCTCTATTTGAGTCTGAGATTTTAGATACATGGACATGTTTTCTTGTTCCCCAAACTATCCTCTGTGTGTGTCATATTAGTATGTTGTTCTAAAACCATGTGATGTTCAGAATTTGTCACATTCTATTTTCGACAAGCATCAACAAGAGTACCACACTCCCTTGTAAGCCTTGATGTATATGGGCTTCTGTTGTGCTGGTAAATCCCCTTTGCGGATAGAGGCGGTCCCTCTAGCCCTATGGTGGGTCTAGTAGCAAGAGGAGATGATAATCCTTCGGATTCCTAGTTTATGAATGAAACTAAGTCGGGATAGATGACCTACCTTTCTTCCAACGTATTTGTTGTTGCTGTGGAAACAGTCTCTTGATCTTCGTCATGACACGCCACAGTCTTTCAGCGGTAATAATCAGGTGCCTGCACAAGGATTAGAGAACGATAACAGCATACGAAAACATACTTCCATCCATAAATATTTAATTGGTCAAGGAGAATTAAACACATTGCACAAGATTAAACATATCAAACAGAAAACGAAAACCAAAAAATCAGTCATGTATTAATAAGTAGAGAGAAAGCGTTTACAACCAAAATAGCCTTGACGTTGCAGCCTCCTTCAATGGGTCCAGTCAAACATGTCTCAAGCATTCGTCGGGGAATTGTACTTGGCAAGGCAATAGGCAATAAGACTAGACTCTCTCTAGACAATGGATTCCTCTCTACTCTATCTCACACCAACTATAGTAAGGATTTTTCAGCTATTCAACCAATTGAGCTAGCTGCAACTATATGAGAGGGATGCATTTATAGGAGTGGAGGAGCTGGTTTAGGGTTCCTCATAATGTGGAAGGGAGACCTTATCCTTTGGGGAGTTGCTCAAATTTATGAAACAAGAAGCCAAAGGAAGGTCTTCGATGTTATTCAGTTGAACAAACCATGCTGACTCAACTCATGAAGTGGCTGGGAATGGAAACTTCGATTCTATTTTAAAAAAAAATTCAAAAACAACTCGGTGTGAGTAGTCCACTGAGCCAGAGCGCCAATGGGCGCGAGGCCCAGTGCTAATTTCTCTATGGGTGTGAGTGCATGACTTCCTAAAATTTTTGACCCAAAATCATATGATTTTGGGAGCCTGCGCCAGGAATAGTCAACAGAGGAAATTTTCTTCTCATGCCAAGGGATGCAATGACACTTTTTGCAAGGTATGACAATACACACAAGTCACTGAAATGGTCCTCCAATGTACGAGATGGGGATTGCAAGGACGGTGACAAAATAATCTGTAACACATGCCCCCTAAGGTATGAGGCCAGAGAGAGAGGGAGGAGTGAAATGATTTATGAGAATGTGTTCAAACTAAACATCATCGTCAGAAGACTTGCAAGTACAAGTACAATTGATATCTCTGATACATGAACATGTGGCATGGGCGTAGCCATCCATAATAGAGTACATATAAAAATGAGATCTGGAGTATGGACACATCCATCCAACAAGAAGGATCAATAAATAGACTCAAGTATGGTCGCAACCATCCAATCAGAAGAGTCATGCATATAGTCATGATAAACCAAAATGTTCTTACAGCCTGGATCTTATCAGACAAAACCCAGGGTCTTACACTCCATCTCGACCTGAACAAGTACAAATTCAAGCATGTGAATAAGTGAAATGAAGTCGAACATGCAAGAAAGTCACCTGATTACCAGCTAATGATGAAAGTTGTTAACAGGCACGCGAGAAACCACCAATAATGATAATGGATCTCAAGGTACAACAAGTACAATCCACGGAAAGTGAACAATGATCTGGCATCGAACCCCTACGGAATGACTTGATCGAAGGCCAATGATGAGGACCTATCGTTGAATGCGAAGAAATTGCCATTGAGGCATGCAAGCTCCAAGGTATCGGAAGGGAGTCTCTATATCAACTTCCTAGATAATGAGCTGAAGTCGATAGGAAGTGACCTGGTCGAAGGAGGGCCATAATGTTTCCCACATCATCGATACGAGACAGATGAATAAGATGATAGTGAATGAGGACCAAACATAGGATCAGAGGTTGAAAAATACAAAAGGAAACTTCTCTTGAGCATATTGGTGACACGACTCCGGAATTTGGTAGTATTTGACATCAAGGGATTTGAGGTCATGATGACGCGGCAAAGAGCAGATGAGAGATCAAAAAATATTACTCAAACCCATGGAAATAAAAATGACGAAATGAGATGTCCCCAACCTGAAACAAATGCAAATTAGTGTCATGTTTAAGAGCGACATACTGTCCATTAGGGGAATTTTGAGTTCTAAAACGGGCCTCCTAAGGAAATAATAAAATAATAGCTAAACCAATAAAATAATATTTATGAATTTTAAATTCACTTTTTGCACGACAATCAATGTAACCATAGTTAAATTCAATTCAAAAGTTGTACCAAAATAAAATTAATAAAAAGAATTGCAGTGATGTGACTATAAATAAGAATGAGCTTTTCAAGAAAAAGTCATTATCATTGAAAAACTAATGCATTTGTCCTTTTTACTTAAAATAAAATATAAATATAAATTTATAAATTCTTAATTATATTATATGCTACTAATTAAAATTTATATTATTTAAGTTTTATAATAACATGTAACTAATATACTATATAAAAATAGTATAATATAATAAAATATAATAAATGTATATGGATATGCATTGTTTCTTTCAAGAAATATGAAATGACAGTAATATGTTTTTATTTAAAAAGTGTGAAATGACATTTATTAAGAGTACTTTACTTTGAATTTAAAAGTACTTAGAGAACTACCATGGTTAACCATGAGTTTTAATCCACCATTGAGAATGTGGCAAGTAAGTACCTTTAACTCAAGCAATTCGACCTCAACCATTAGGGATGATGTCATCCCCTAAACTGTGATTGGTTCTCATAAAGTGAATTTTGATTGTACATTTTCCTTAGGAGGCCCATTTTAGACCTCGAATTTCCCCTAATGCGACACGACTGAGAAATGGTTCCATTTTCGCCCACCATTGCTGGCGAGTACCCCAATTATTTTTGGAAACAAGCTTTAGGAGGATAACATATGCTTGTCATGTAAGCTTGTCTTTAGGAAAAATCCATCCTAGTAAATTTTACGAGCCCTAGGAAGGAGGAACTCGATTACATCATGGTGACGATTTCCGATGTCATTTAGGTTTTAACGAGTTTGACAAAGGAAGAACTCGACATATTTTCATGTTTAGAGAGTATGAAAAGAAGAATAAAATAAAACTCCAGCAGGTCCCTTTTTGTAGGTAGTCTCACAAATCCGAAAAGGTAGAAAACTATGTTTAAAAGAACCTCTTAGCCATGATAGGCTACGGTATTCCTTTTTTGTAAATAGTCTATCCCAACCCAAAAAACGTATACTGGGTAGATATTGTTTCGCATCCTTTAGCAAGTTCAAAATGACAAGAATCTCGACAATATTTTCAATTTTCGAGAGTTAGGAAAGAGCTGAAAGATGACTCCAGGGGTGACTTTTTCATGTTTTTACCGAGTCCGAGAAAGTATAAAATACAACTCATTACTTCATCGTCGTTAGGTTGAGGACCTACTACTACACAAGAAATGCACGTAAAACCCATTTTTCGAGATAAAATAGAAAAATAATTGAAAAATATGCTCAAAAACCTAATTAGGGTTCTGAAAAGTTTATAAAATGCCAAAAATAGTAAAAATAAATTACTTTTCATTTTTACCTCTTGTGAGGAGTTTTTACCCTTTTTCATTGTGATTTCACGGAGCTCACAGCGGACAATCCAGAAGGCCAATCACGAATCCATCTTTTCCAGCTAAGTGCTCATATCCTTGCCTGCATTTTGATGTAAATTTCATTGCCTGCAACCCAATTTGTAGATCTGTGGAGGGGTTTTTGTAAAAATTAGGGCGTGATAGTCGGCGCGGGTATCGTGCACGTACTCGTGCCAACTTGTCTTAAATCCAAACGGGGGTGCGCCAACCGTGACCACGAATTTAACTTGTTAATTCAAACAATTAGCCCATTTCAAACACACAAATAGAAAATGATTTGACTAATGATGTCCCCATTGATGTTTTTGCACGTGTGAAAGAGAAAAATGGTGATCAAATGGAAAAAAAGAGAACATAGTGAAGAAGGTGAGGAAGCCTTGGGAAATTTGAGATGCATGACCGTTCTCAGGGACTGTGGGCTCAAAAAATTCTTCATGGCACCATGTCTTCGAGCTCAACCAAAGCTATTATAGTACTTGATCAGTGTATGGGACATTGATCACGAAAAATTCATAATTCATGACCAGGACTTAGAGATTGAGGTCTCACATGTTTACTTCATAGATGGATTATCACATAGGGAGGTAGTACCAATCCTAACAGTTACCTGTCCCACGATGGAAAACAGGAGCATGGTCATCGACAGGGTGTGTCGAGGGGCAAGGAAAGGATCCAAAAGTGGGAAGCTGGATATCCAAACTATTCCCGATTTGGCACTAAAAGTAGTGTTGCACACCATCATGCGAGCTGCTGGAGTTCAGGCTCTGCATGAGGCCACAAAAACACAGCTACTTATTGTCATAGATTGCATGGTTCCCACTCTCTACAACTGGGCAGAGGCGGTAACGATCAACATGAAACGCCAGTTGGCGAAATGCAAGATAGGTAAGCTAAAAGAGTTCGGCTATGGGTCCATCTTGGTACCATTCATCTTGGAACGGTTACCAATTTTCCAATGACAGGAAGTGAAAATTTCTACACCAACAGCACAAGAGCCACAGATGGTTCGTTGGGCGGCTTTGATGCCAAGATAAGGAGGCGGTCAATAGATGTCCTGGAGACTGGAGTTCTTTAAGTGGCTCCACCGACAACTGATTGTCATGGAGGACTAGCCATATTCTAGCATGGACTTTAGCGGTGATGCAGATATCCTACTCCTAGTAGGAAAGGATTGGGAGGAAGCATTAGGTAGGACTGATTTTTTTATTTTTGATGAGTATTATGATTTTAACATGGTTACTGATGAAATAGGTAACTAAACTAGTACCTACTTTTTCGAGGTAGCAAAAAAAGCACCCAATTTTGAATGGTGGTGATGCAGAATCACCCTTTTTTTTTGTGCATATTTTTGAAACTTTAATTTTTTTATTTATGAAGTATGAATATTTGTTTTCAAATGTTAGTGATTTTTTAAAGCTGGTGATGCAACATCAACCACATTTTTTTGGAGTGGTGATTTTCATGTTGGTAATAAAACATAAAATTAAAATAAAAAAACATGACAAAAAACAATAAAATATAAAAAAATAATAAAAAAACCAATAAAAATATATTAAACAAACAAAATTAGCTTGTAAAAATAAAAATTTTTAAACAAAAATAAATAAAACAAACAAAAGAAAACTAAAAATTAATAAGAAAATAAAAATAAAAAAATTTAAAATAATAAAAAATTAAAATAAAAAGAAAAAATTAAAATTAAATTGAAATAAAAGTTTGAAAACAAAAAAATTAATATTAAAAAAGAAAAAAAGAAAAAAAACACTTTAAAATAACTTTAAAAACAAAAAATATTTTTTATTAAATTAAACCATTTTAAAATTTTTAAAATTAAAAATAGAAGTAAAAATAAAAATAAAAAACATTTTTGCAATTAAAAAAAAAAAAAAAAAAAAAAAATTCTTAAAATATTAAATTAAAAAAAATTAAAATTTAAAATTGAGTAAAAAAATGGAACATTAAATTTAAGAAAAAAAATTTAATAAATTACAAATAAAAAAATTAAAAACAAATTGATGAAAATCGCATCGCCTAGGTGGCGGTGGAGGCTATCCGTTGTGAGGGTGAGGGGCTACACGGAGGAACCCTGCCTGCCCAGCGGCCGGCCTCCACGATCACCTGGGCCGGGAGGTTGATTCTAAGAATCGCCTTGCAGCCGAGGTGGTGGCGAAGGCCAACTGCTGGGCAGGCGGGGGGCTGCGACAGACACCCCGCGGGCCGAGTAGCCGGCCTCTGCCGCCACCTAGGTGGGAAAAACACAATTTTATTAACAAAATTAATATTTCTTTTGATTTTTATTTAATAAAATTTATATTTTTTTAATTAATTTAAATTTAATATGTATTTTTTTTTTTTAAATTTTTAAACTTTAAATTTTTGTTTTTTTTCTTAATTTATTTATTTATTTTATTTTGTTGTTTTTTTTTTAAATTAAACAAAATGAAACTTTTAAACTTTGAAATTTAATATTTTTTATTTAATTTTCATTTTTATATTTTAAATTAATTTTCTTTTTTAAATTACTTTGTTTTTTGATTTCATTTTTTTAATTTAATAATTTTAATTTATTTATTTTTCCCCATTTTTAGTTTTAATTAATTTTTTGTTTTATTTTTAATTTTAATTTAAAAAAAGTTTTTTAGTTTCATTTATTTATTTTCTTTTTTATTTTAAAATGTTTTTATCAATTTATTTATGTATTAAAACTTAATATTTTTTTTTGTTTTTTTTTTTACATTTAATTTTTTTTTATGTTAATTTTTTTTATTATTTAATAAAGTTCACTATATATTTTTTTAATTTATTTTTTATATTGAAAATTTATTTGTTTTTTAATAATGGTTTTTTAATTTAATATTTTTAAATTTTTTTTTTCATTTTTAATTTTCAATCAATTTTAAAAAAATAACAATTTCAATTTAAGTAATTTTTTTTTTTGTTTTTTTGTTAATTTTTAATTTGTATTTTTAATTTTCATTTTAATTTTTTGAATTTAATAAAAATTGTTATATTTTTTTTAATTTAATTTTTTTTTAATAAGTTTTTTTTTTTTTTTTTTACTTTGGTCAAATTTTCCTTCTTGTTTTTTTTTTTATTTACATTTTTTGTTTTGTTTTTTTTTTCAATTTTTAATATATTTTTTAATTTTAATTTATTTATTTTGTTTTGTTTTTATTTTATTTTATTTTATTTTATTTTATTTTTATTTGAAATTTTCACTTTAAAATAATTTAATGAATTTTGTTTTTTTTTTCAATTATTTTAAAATGGTTTTTTCATTTTTACTTTTTGTATTTTTAATATAAATTTTTATTATTCTAAAATTTTTGTTTCAACCCTTTCCATTTGTGGCATGTTTTTTTACACAGAAAAAAAATGGTTTTTACTTCTATTTTTTAAAAAGGTTGAAAATATACACCGAAAAAAAAAGAAAGGTTATTCCAGAATAAAACATTTTTTAAATATGTTGAAAATTTAGATCGAAAAAAGAAGAAGGTTATTCCAGAATACAACTTTTTGTTTTCGGGTTGTTTTTTCATGGGTTGTTGATGTTTTCTTGTTAGAGTTCTCGTTTTAAGGTAATAGTCCCCCTTCGTCGGTATGTATGTTCTGATGTTAATCCATGTATTTACAGATGTCGACCCATAAAGACCTGCAGGAATGTCTGCAATAGCATGGTGAATTCCTCGTGATTTTGATGTAGCCCCTCATGGTGAAGGAAGCGAGGAGGAGGAAATTGTATGCAACCTGGAGGAACTCACTAGTAGAATCGAAGAATATGGGAGATTTGATGATGTTCCTCACATGTACCAGAGACACACTACAGGGGTTTCAAATCGTGTTCACCGCTTATTGAGGCGGATTGTACGGGCAGTGACATGCTATTATGAGCATCACGCCGACTAGACACCTAGGATTTTATTTCTGCATATTTTTTGAGAGACGTGATGTCTCATGATGTAATCGAGACATACATATTTTATGAACTTATGATGCACATGGATGCAAACACTCGATATATATATATATATATATATATATATATATATATATATATATATATATATATATATATATATATATATATATATATATATATATATATATATATATATATATATATATATATATCATGTGATGATTATGTTTTAAAAATTATGCAAATGTATATCTAATAAAATATTGGTTATTGTATCAGTTAATGCATTCATTCGTCTAGGAATATGTTGATATGTGATGTAATCAAAATGTATTTCCAGTAAATGAACACGTAAGTACAACCTTAAGATTTGAGGATTTATAACATAATAATTCCCATTAAGTTGAGAATCTAGGTTAACAATCAATGCACGAATACCAAGAGAAATGGCCTCAGTTAAGAGTTCAATGACAACACTATATTCAACGACATTGTTTGTAGTTCCTCCTAGACAAATACCTTGAAGGTATATCAACTCACCATTAGGATTATAAATCACCCAGGCTGTAGAAGAAAATTTTAGGGTACTATGGGAGGCACCATTTGCCAAACCAACATAAGGAGTAATAGACATCTGCACAATATGTAATGACCCAATAAGCAGGAAAACCCTCGCAAAGCACACCAAGACAAAAATTTATAAAAATGGAAAAACACCTATGTACAAAAGAAACATGCACCAGAAACTCATGCATAATATTTTTTTAGATACAGCCCATTTCTGGGATGATCCAGGGGATAACCTTCATAATCAATATGCTCATAAGCCCCGTTCTGCAAAATGCGCTTAACAATATAGGGCCCATGCCACATGGGTTTGAATTTGCTTGCCCCCAGCTTATCGCGATCTTGGTCATACAGGAGGACAAGGTCTCCTTCTATAAAGGAATGAGGGGAAACTAATTGGTCAAAATGAGCTTTGACCTGCTTCTTCTATGCTTCTATGATACGAGCATCAAAGCAACGAGTTTCATCAAGCCACTCTAAATACAGAAGACGCTCTTCTTCCGGTGAAGTACTAGGTAACAATTCAACAACTATTTTTAGAGAAGGAATTTAAAATTGAATTGGAAGGCTAGCTTCCAGACCATAGATAAGGTGGAATGGAGTAAATCCCGTCACATCCTTCACTGAGGTTCGGTAAGCCTAAAGAGTTGAAAACAACATGAGATTCCAGTTTGACTTGTGCATCACAATCGTACGTTGAAGCATAGTGATGAGAAATTTGTTCACGGCTTCAACCTAGCCATTGTCCTGAGGGTAGTATAGTGTTGAGATGTCGTGACACAGACCCAAATTAGAAGTCAACTCAACCATCATGTAATGACAAAAATGAGAACCATGATCAGTAACAATGGGTTGAGGGACACCAAACTTATTAATGACATGATTGAATAGAAATTGTGCAGTTGTCTTACCGTTAGCTGTAAGTGTAGGCATTGCTTCGGCCCATTTTTTGAAATATTCCATGACTACGATAATATAAGAATGCCCCCCAGCCGACTGAGGGTTACATTTCATAAAATCAATGCCCCAATTCACAAAGGGGCCAACGATAATGATAGGGTGAAGGTGTGAGGGTGGCGCACGCATCTTTTGCTGATAAATCTGGCAATCGTGAAACTTATGGACAAAAACAATGCAGTCTTTAAACATGGTGTGCCAGAAAAAGCTAGCATGAAGAATCCTCTATGCAGTAGCATATCCAGACATGTGACCACCACAGGCGCCATTGTGTCAGTCATTAAGGACCTTTTCAACCTCCTCGAGTGTCAAACATCAGCAGAGAACAGAATCAACACCGATGCAGTAGAGAGTATCTCTGACTTTTCAATAAGGTTGCGAATGGTGGCAGATGCATCGACGAGCATCCTTTGTCAACTCAGATTGGAAGGCAGAATTATGAAGATATATGATGATATCACTGTACCAAGGATCAAGGGTGCTAATAAGAAAAAGTGTGTCGTCCAGAATGCGTTCCTTGGAACCAGATGGATCAGAATCAGAAGGGAGAGAGTAGATCAAATCGTAAAATACCAATGACTTCTTAGATTTGGTGATAATTAACTCCAAATCGAAATTTTGGAGGATAAAAACCCACTTCGATTATTTCCCCCTTATTAATTGACGAGTCAATACGTAAGTCATAGGGTTTCAATCAGAAATAACAGTCAATGTGCGCAAGAAAATGTAGTGACGAAAACGTTGAACAGCTTGGACATTGGCCAATGCAACTTCTCGACATGTGAGTACCATGTTTCAGTATCAAGAATATTACGAGAGAAATAGTAAATTATGTAATCGTCACCATCATCGTCTTCTTGCACCAAAACCATGGCAATATTGCTAAACGCGGCAGCCAAATAGAGGGAGTAATCACGATGATAATTAGGAGGACGCAACAAAGGAGAATTGACCAATAATGTCTTTAGTGCATCGAAATATTTTTGGGGGATCTCATCCCAGAGGAACAAAATGCCTTACTTAAGTAATCTCATAAATCCTTTGGCTAATTCAACATAGTTTTGTATAAAACGACATTGGAAGTTGGCTTTCCCTTGCATACTCTGCAGCTAATGTAAGGAGGAAAGAGAGGGGAAAGTTAACAATAGATTCAAATTTGATGGGATCAAGACAAATCCAGTCTTTAGAGATGATAAACCCTAAGAGTGTATTGGAGTCAATGCAAAATATGCACTTATGCAGATTGAGCCTGATGTTATAGCGCCGACAACAAAGAAATATTTGACGGAGATGGTCAGGGTGGTCTTTACGCTTAGTCGAATGAGCCGGAAGGGAATCCAAGTAAGGTTGAAAAATGCACTTGTTATCATGGAAAGCATATGAAATTGCTCATTGAAATGTAGCCCCAACATTTTTAATACCAAAAGGGAGCTTTTTATAGGTGAAAGTACCCCAAGGACAGATAAAGGCGGTCTTGTGTTGATCGGCTGAAAGAATATTAATCTTTTTGTACCCAGAAAACTCGTCCATAAGGGAAAGGATCTCACTCCCAGCAAATTTATAAATTATTTGGTCAATAAAAGGAGTGGGATAATTATCCTTAGGGGAGGCACGGTTGATATCATGGTAATCTACACAGACCCGAATAGTACCTTGTTTCTTATCCACATGAAAAATATTGGAAACCCATTCTCTCAAGGGAATCAGATATATAAAACCAGCTCGAAGAAGTTTTTCAACTTCACCTTTAATGGTAGCCCCCTTTCTAGGGTGTACAGGACGAAGGCATTGGAAAACAGGCTTCGCACCAGCATAAGTTGGAATTTCATGCACCACTATACTTGGATCGACGCTAGCCATTTCTTCGTAAGACCAAACGAAAATGTCGCAAAACTCATGGACGATAATAGTATAGACCTCGATCTCATTGGGAGGATAGGTCACCCCAATATGGATGCTCTCGAAAACCCCTGGTTTAACGGAGATGTCAACATGCATCGTTTGTGTAATTTTTCCCAAGTTACCTTATGCAAAGACTTCATGTGTCGGGATAGGCATCTGAACTGGAGGAGAAGGAACTTAAGAAGCGAACCTCTCGAGACAGGAAGACATGACCCCAAGGCAAGGCATAAACGAGGAATGATGCTGACTATCGTCCGAACAAGGATACTCAAGGGACATAGTTTCCACGATGGCCTCATCAGAGGGAAATATATCTTTTAAAGTATCAGGCGAATCTAAATCATGGAGCCAAGGGGATTGAGAATAAGTGTCAAGAGACATACTCAAAGGAGCATGATCAGACGGCAGAGGGTCCGAAGCCAAAATAAGTTCCCAATAATCAAACTCGATTGGACTTAACAACATTAAATCACCAAACGAATCAATCTGCTCAGGAAAAGGGATGATCCATGTATTAGAAGACCTAGAGATCATGTTGGCCTGAGTAGTTTTGGGTGGAGGAAGAGGAAAAAGACCCATGAGCGCAGGATATTTGAAAATACTTGGCCCTATGCTCTCATAAGGCATAGGAATTTGATCTACGTATGGAACATTGCTCTCGGAAGACTAAGAAGTGAAGAAAGACAACTGATCGATAGTGATGATGTTTCCTTCATGTGGAAATTGAAGAACACGAAAGTGAGTGGATGGAACACACAACATGGCATGATTCCAATAGTGACCGAGGAAAAGATTGTAATTGAGCTTGGCGTCAATGAATTCAACCTCAACATTTATTGTCTTACCTTCTAACTTGATGGGTAAACTAGCGATAACACCAAGAGGGCGATATTCCCTTCCATCAATGGCTTCTAGAGTGTTTGGAGATGAACTGAGTGCTGGAGAACCGATGGCTTTCCAGCAAGCAGATGACATGATGCACGTAGATGCACCCTCATCCATTATCGCTCGATGGATATTCTTTCCATTAATCCCAACTTGAATGATAGGTGCAAGCTTGTGAGGGAGACGCGGGACGGAATTTTCTAGATTGAAAGTGATAAGGCTCAAATCAGCGGGATCAACCCCACCAATGGTAGATAACGAAGCCTTCCGTTGAGACAGACAACTCTGAAGCACTTCCAATTTAGACATAGCAGATGGTGCCTGAGCCAAATCCTCAACAATACTGTAATGCTAAGCAACACAGGCTTTAGGATTGTAGGAAGACTTATGAAGTACACCTTTGGAAGGGGGCCGTACAATGGGTTCAGTGCTGGGCCTTTCAATCCAAAGAGGTCCAAAAGTAGTCGAGGGAGGAGGACCATCAATGAATTCCATCCCTGTTGCCTAACGTGGTTCAATATAATCTTTCGATTGGGTAGAAATAGAGATGGATTTAGGACCGTTCATAATGAAAACTTGAGATCCAAAAGGGGTAGAGGACTGAGGTTGCTCTACCAACTGAGTTTATTGTGATGGAAACTGTTCTTTGAGAATGGTTAGAGTGCCTTGGGTGCCTTTGAGAAATTGACTCACCTTGGCTCGTCAGGGACATTCCTTGGTATAATGCTCTTTGTCACAAATAAAACAAGGGTACTTCGGTTTGCATTGTGAATCATTATCAGCACAATATTTCTGACAATCATTTTTTGGGGTATCGACTTTGGGCTTACCTTTACCCCTCTTTTTACCCTTGGGATTTTTACCTGCTCAATTGGACTGGATGGAATTCATTTCCATGGATTTACCAGAATTTGGGGGTGGCTAAGAAGTAGTATCATTGGAAAGAGTGGATTTTTCTTCACAAGGTTTGAAGAAGAAGACTTTTGAGAAGCCTGAGAGACGAAACTGATGATATCGTTGACTGATGGCATCGCTGGTGCTTTAGAAGTTCCAGGTCGAGGGGCATTAGGAAAGAGTTTGTACAACGTGCTAGACTGAGAGTACACGAGATCAAGGTACTAGGCATGAGTGTTGAATTTTTCCTCAGTGACACATGTCCCCATAGCAATGTCCTTAGCAATCAGAGCAACGAAGGAGGTAGTGAACCAATTAGTTAGAAGCCGATCAAGAATCTCAAACTAGATCAAGCAACGATGACACCTCCATTCATGAGTATGATCAGAGATATGGGTAGCTCAATCTTGCTTCAAGGATGTGAGGAGGTACATCCTAGTTTCATACCGAACTGGTAACTGAAAGTGCGTGATAAATTCCATGGCTAAAGAGTTGAAATCTTGGAAGACGTCGTAGGATAATTCGATGTACCACTTGGCAGCTACACCAGTAAGAGTCTGTTGAAAAAGATAGAGTCAAATAGAATCATCAACCCGAGAGTTAGAGGAACACCAAAGATGGTATGTCATAACATGCGCTTTTGGGTCTTCTCTGGACTTGCCCTAAAATTTGGCACAATCGCCAGGAATTTTGGTTGGAACTCGAGGCCAATATGGATTATGAAGAATAGGAACGTTCATCAAATTCGACACATCGGGCAGTTCAAACGTAGTAAGGAAAGGTAATTGAGGATTGAAAGGCATTACAGTTCGTTGATTTAGACTAGTATTAGGATTCCACCCAGGCTGAGTGAAATTCTACCCCCATATGTTTTGTCCCGGAGGATTCTGTCCATAGGGGTTATAAGCCTGATAGTGCTACCTGTACATGGGTTGAGGACCAGGATATTTATTATGAGCATACCACTAAGTTCATGTCTGAGAAACATATGGATTTTGTTGTGGAATGAAAGAAGTGCCTTGAGGTGCATTATACAACACTTGAGTCTGACCTTGAGGAAGATACGTAGTGCCTTAAGGTGCACTACATACCATATGGGATTGACCTTGACGAACATAAGAAACGCCTTGGGGTGCAATATATACGACCTGAGATTGACCTTGAGGAAGATAAGTGGCACCTTGGGGCTGAACAGGCTGCCCCTAGGGTGGAGGTTGACCTGGATACTAAGGTTGGATAGGTTGTCCCTATAGAGAAGGTTGGCCTTGATGCTGAGAGCCACCAAGTTTCCCTTGTGGAAAAGGTTAGCTCAATGGTTAGGATGGGCCAGGTTGCCCCTAAAGACCAGGTTGACCCCACACAGGACCATAGGGTTGTCCTTGTTGTACAAAAGTTTGGCCTTGCTGAACGTAAGGCTGGTGTTGTTGCACAAAAGGTTATCCCTATTGAGGATAGATTTGCCCCTCGGGAACATAATATGCACCCTGTTGAACATGAGGTTGACCAGGGGGGCTGTAGGGTTGTCCTTGTTGGTTCGAAGTTTGTCCCTGTGGACCAGAGGGTTGTCCCTGTTGGACCAAAGGTTGTTCCTGAGAGGGTTGTCCTTATGGGCCAAAGGGTTGTCCCGACTGGTACATGACCTGATATTGATCAATGGGAGGCAAATATATGGGGTTACCATACATGTCATAATGATGTGGAGGATTACCAGAAGTGTGGAGCTGCTAAGAACCCTGAGGGGCAGAATTCTATTGTTGAATGGCCAAAAAATACTCATAAAATGTAAAACCGCTATGAATGGAAGTAGAAGCCATAGGCGCACTACTAGCAGGTTGGGTTCCTGCAACGTGAGGTTGTGATCCGCTCACGGTGCGCGTAACGGATATCGTGGGATTAATAAAAATGGACCTACAAACAATAGAAGACACTGATGATGACTGAATCATACTAATGGCCAGTGCAGATGAGGCCACACAGATAGTGGGCCAGACAGGAACAGACGTAACAATCGTTAATGTCATGGGAGTCGAGGGTGATTCCCTCAATACCGAGACAGTTGAGCTCCCAGAGGGAGTTGATGTATTGAACCATATCGGATTTTGATACAACGATGCAAGGCCAGAAATAATCTGACCCAAAGTAAAATAACCACGCGGGAGATAAATCGATTGTGAGGAAGGTTGACTTGACACATAAGGAAAGTTCTCTGGAGGGAGCTGATGATATTTTGTAGAAACATAAAGCTCTTCACTACTGACAGGACTCGAAGAATCCATGTTGGATGAAGCCGCTTGATCATCTAAAAGGTGATGTATAGTGGCAGGTAAAGCAATGGCTAATAAAGACGGTTCCGAAGTAAGAGGAGGAAATTATTCCTCGTTCCCAAAACTAGACCAAGAATCCTAAGGTTGCCAATTGATATCAAACGGCTCTTCAAGAGGAGATCGGGTAGCGAGAGGTAAGATAATAGGAAGAATAGACTGCCAGAAATCAATAGAACTAGTGGGTTGAGATGCTTCCAAAGAAACTTCAAGAGAAGGATCACCACTAGGAGGCAATGAAAAGGATGAAGAAACTGGTGGTTCTGCCACTGTGACTATGTTTCAAAACAAAAAGGAAACGAGATAACCTATTCATGGCTTCAATATCAAACACTAAGGAACTACTCAAAAACAAGCCAGGAAAATATCCTTAACGGGCATGTGATCGTAGGCAATCAATTTTATGACATTGAAATGAAAATCTGTTGTTTCATGTTTTAAGAGTCTAGAAACAGGAAAAAGGTGACTCTATTCACTTTCAGGTTGAATGAGTGTGAAAGGACAAGTGCTTGATGATCTTTTCAATTTTAGAGAGTCACGAAAAGACCAAAATGACTACTCAAGGAATCTAAGAAAGAGGGTGTGCCAATTTTCTGTGAATTGCAATATACACCTTGGTGATCAAATGAAAGATAAATGACCAAGGACTTGACGTACATGCATGCAGTCTCCTCGAATGATGTGTTCGGTGTATCATGGTTACAGGGCAACAGACTCAGCTTCCTATGGATAAAGGATTGCAACGTATGAGGGTCCCCCTTTATATACACGACGGTACGGGGAGCATAAGTCCATGCTAGCGTTCTGTAAAGCCAGATGGTAAATGACAGCTACTAGGTTTAATGATGCCGGAACATGTCACTAGCCTAGACCTCTAAAATATGTGCGCTATGTTTCAATGCTTCCTTAGGTTGATTGAATTAATTTTAAAGTTGAACTTGAATTAATGTTGTGATTTCAAGGCCTTACTGAATGTGATCTCGAATTCTTAATGCACAACTACATGCAAAAGAAAATCATTTCCATTCAATAAACGCTAAAATGCATTGTTACACTAAAAAGAAAAATGAACACTAGTTTTGAGCAATTAGAAAGAAACGATCTAAAGTAAAGAGATCAGTCTAATACAAACATGAAACACACTCAAAGAAGAGATGCACACTTTCAAGCAAACAGAGGCTTCTGAACTGATTCAACGAGAAATGTAATCTATGCTCATAGTGACAAATGGAGATCTAAATGAAAACAAAGGTGATCATTCAAAAACCCAATGACATGAAGAACCAAAAGAAAATCTGAAACAATCAGTCAACGAACTCAAACGACAAATACCAATGTGACTCAAACTCAACTCAAAAGGCTCAGTGAGGAGAGTGCCTAACAAGCGACACAATGCACCTAGAAACCCTAGGATGACAAACTCCACTGATAAGATGATGGATAAATAGCTGAGAAGAGCGATACAACAAGGTCAAAAAAATCCCATTGGACGAATTAAAAGATAAAAATCCAACCCAGAGTCAGCAGGAATTGATAAAAATTAGGGAAAAAGGATAAATTTAATCCTACAGGATTCAACGCGTCTGTTTAGCTATAATCCGTGCTAAACAGGGGTTGGCACACCTATGACACAAGCAAAAAGTGCCAATCGATGCGACTATTGAAGCAAAAGTAGCACCGAGCTAGAAAACCATGGGAAAAAATAAAAACCACTGAGCAGAGGTCAGACTTGACACTTTGGATTGAACAAGATGGTTGATAACAGTTAGACATGTCAAACAAAGAAGAAAAACGATGAAAGGACAAAATTCAACTCGACAAGAAAAACAATAGATGAAGAACGAGAGACGAAAAACACAATGATCAACAATGGAGTCGCCAACTTGTTGCACAGGTAAATCCCCTCCATGGATAGAGGCGATCCCTCTATCCCTACAGTGGGTCTAGCAGCAACAGGATATGCTAATCCTTCAGATTCCTAGTTTATGAATGAAACTGACTCAGGATAGATGACCTACCTTTACTCCAATGCAGTTGTCGTAGTTGTGGGGGTAGTCTCCTAATATTCGTCATGACATGTCGCAGTCTTTCAACAGTAATACTCAGGTGCCTACACAAGGATCAGAGAATGATAACAGCATACAAAAACATACTTGCATCCATAACTATTTAATTATTCAAGGAGAATTAAACGCATTGCACAAGATTAAAAATATCAAATGCAAAACGGGAACCAAAACATCATTTATGTTTTAATAAGTATAGAGAAAGAGTTTACAACCAAAATATCCTTGACGTTACTGCCTCCTTCGACGGTTCCAGTCAAATGCGTCTCAAGTATTCATTGAGGAATTGGAATTGGCGAGGTGATAAACCTAGACTCTCTCTCAAAAATGGATTCCTCTCTGCTCTATCTCACACCGGCTATAGTAAGGGCTGTTCAACTATTCAACCACTTAAGCTAGCTACAACTATGTGAGAGGTATGCATTTATAGGAGTGGAGGAGGTGGTTTAAGATTCCTCATAATGTGAAAGGGAGACCTTATCCATTGGGGAGCTTCTCAAATGTAGGAAAGAAGAAGCCAAAGGAAGGTATTTGACATTATTCAGTCGAATAAACCATGATGACTCCACTCACAAAGTGGTTGGGAATGGAAACTTCGCTTCTATTTTAAAAAACTTTGCAAAAATAGCTCGGCGTGAGTAGTTCACTGAGCCAGAGCGCGAATGGGCACGAGGCCCAATGCTAATTTATCTATGGGCGTAAGGCCAAAAATTCCTATTAGCACCGACCCAAAATCATATGTTTTTGAGAGCCTTCTCTGAAAATATTCAACATAGGAAATGTTCTTCTCATGCCAAGGGATGCAATAACACTTTTTTCAAGGTATGAAAATACACAGAAGTCACTAAAAGGGTATCCAATGTGCGGGATGGGGATTGCAGGGATGGTGACAAAATACTGTGTAACAACTTCCTCTTCTATTTGGGATAGTTTTATTTTCGAAATATCCTCCTCCTCAACCAATGATAGATTACGCTCAAAATACTACCATCCTTTTTTTTTCTTTGATGAGATCTTCTTCATTTTTGGGTTTTTTGGGGTATGGGTTCATGTGTTCTATAAATGACTAGTTTGAAAATATTCTCAACATATAGAAGTCGTGTTCTCATAATCTAATACTTGTGTCTAGCTAAAATACTTGTGTTCCAATATAATATAACATAAAAGACCTTTACTGAGGTCAATATCAACACAAATTTTGGCAAATGTAAATATTCCTTTCTCCATCTTTCGTTGTCCATTTTCTTCAATTTCTGAAGGGTGTTCCCAATATCCTCTATGACCCTCGGGTGAAAGAATGGAAGGAAAATATTTTGGATTATTACAAAAAACATGAAGGAGGAAAACACCATAGTTGTGGCATCAAATTATGGTAACCGTAGTGTAATTAAAAGGCTTGCATTACCCCAAAAATATGGGTCATCATTCGACATAATATCAATTTCCTTTTGAGTGTCAAATTTGAAAATGACAAAACCTTTAGAGCATAAGTACATGTCATAGTTTAGCATCCAAATGGTCAATACCCATTGGTGCAAAGCCTTAGGTTTGGGCGAAAACCCATTAAATATACAAATGATAGCCTTTTCTTTGAGAGTACAAAAGGGAGTGTTTACCTCTAAAAAAATTACATCCATGGCATGAGCATTCTCCATTTGTTCATCAATGTAGGGGCTATGATTATTTTGGATCTGAGGGCTAGTGTTATTTTTTGGTTGACTAGAAGGAAGGAAATGCTTTCCCTTGGTTATGTATGAAATTTATCCATTTTTTGACTAGCTCCTAGAGCATCCCCACACAAGTGAAAATTCACAATAATGGACAATTCCTTGATGATTCCACTTCCTTTTATCATTGTATAATATTTAAGTATTATCCTTTCATAAATGATGTTTTGTTCCTCTACTGGAATATACCACTTTTTCTTTATACTATGTTTCATGTTATAAATAATATCTGATGCATTAATCCAAAACAAGGTTGACTTCCCTTCTAAAATTTCAATGTAAATATGAAGAGTATTAGGATCATCCCGAGAGAGAGGAATCTTAGGCTCCTTCCTGAAAAGACAATATTTCATTTGTTGAGGGTATTTATCCTGATAGAAGCCATATTGACCCACCTTCCTTTGCTTGAACACACCTAGATCAACGCCCACCATAAACAAGGATATATTTTTTTGTCCTCTGATAGTTGGAAAGAAAAAAAATTATTTCCTTTTGAATTGTAGATGTGAACCACCACATATGTCGGAACCACACCCAAAGTCTCAGGGGTAGGACCAGTAGTGGAACTCAAGAACTCTGGGAGTGATTTCATATGTGAAAACCCCAAATAAGTTACTTAAAATAATGACTAAATGTATACGAACCTATGAATAGGTAAGCACCAGTTGCATCATACTTTCTAATATTGCTTCATCCAAGTGAAGCCCTACTAGGGGTACCCAAATATATAATCTATAAAAAAGAAAAAGGCATGGAGAGAGGAACACCCTCACGAAACTATCCCAAGTATCTTGTATTGACCACAGCAGTAGGGAAAATTCCTCCTCATCCTTTGTCGTATTCCTATGAGTAGCAAAAATGGTGCCATCTTTATTCTTTCGATAGTCCACATGCAAGATGTGTCCATATATTCATGCTCCCTATTTCAAGGAAAACGTGGGGATAAAGTGCCACAATATTGAATGAGTCTCCCCAAGAAAACCCTAAACATGGCCAAGTATATGCTTGTTTTAATTTTATACCTCAAATCCCTCCCATCTTAGGCCACCATGGCTACCAACATAGGATTGTTCCAAAACGTAGACACCAAACTTCTTAGCGTAGAGTCGTGAATCCTTAACGAGAGGTAGAGCCATTTTTAAATTATTATTATGGTGATAAGAGTTAGTAATTTTATCATTTATTAATATATGTAACTATAATTTAATAAATAACACCAAGTCTTATATGTACTTTGTTTTTCGCGGCATAAATTGTTGAACTCATCTCTCACATTTCTAGTGAAAATGTACCCATCACTCAAGCAATATCTTTGTTTGACATGCCATGATGTTTATATACTATTTTAATGCTTATAGGGTGATGATATTGATGATGAGGGTAGCGATATAGGAAATGCATTCGATGATATGTAGGTATTAGATGGTTTTTTTCTATACAATAGAGGTCATTTATAGTGTTTTGTTAATGTGTTTTTGGTTAAAATATGGATTATGCTTGGTGTTATTTTGGTTATGTGCATGCTATATATATATATATATATATATATATATATATGCAATTTTGGTTATATTTGAAAATTTGGCTATAATGGTTTGGATTCATATGGATGCATGTGAGTTTTTTCCTATTTTTTCAAAAAAAATCAATATTTATTTGTTTTTTAGTCAACCATTTTTTTGATGGGTTATTTTCCTATTGCAAATTTTGGTGTTGACCTATTAAATTTATGAGTAGTTTGGTTTTAATAACAATATTTCATTGCTCATTTTCACTTTTAAATATTTTGTTTTTATTTTAGATGTTGATAATCTTGTACCAGCCTTTGGCTCATCACTCTTTAATATTATTGAGTTTTAGTAATTTCAATTTACTATTATAGTCTTCAAACTTTAGTCACTCTACTATTTTTCTTATTACTAATCTAGACTTTGGTGTCTAATGTTTCTTATTTCTAATCTAGAATGATCAAAGATGAATTTAAATCGATGGATGCAATGCTTATTATTTATATTTCATTGAATCATTTATCATGTATTATTCAATGTATTTCATTATGGAATTTGAATTTGACTTATGTTTCCATGTCTCTCATGAATTTCCCTAAAATTTTTAGGTGCTCTCATAGGTTCCCCTATGTGTCTCCCCGTTCTCCCATTCCCTTCCCAAAAATAGGTGTAACATCGGTATTCATACCTTTCTTGTAAGAAATTAATTAAGTATACATTTTTCGAAGACTTATTCATAATCAAAAGTAAATATTTATTATTATGTTATAGACATGTTATTTTGAATAATAATTCCACAATTTTAATTTAATTATCATTAATTATGAGGTTAATGGTAGGGATTTAACCTCAAAACATATTCTAGAATATTCTTATTAGTATACACAAATCAAATGTTGAGATTTATTTCCAATGTAGTAATTCCTTTTTAACCCTTTTAATTAAATTTACTAATTTAAAAAAATTCATATGAAAAAATGTCATATAAAATATTAGGTGAATGGTAGGGATTGAACCTCTAAAAAATATTCTAGAATATTATTAGTAGCATACACAAATCTAAGGCTGATAGTTGTTTTCAATGTATTTATGCCTCGTTTCCCCTTTTTATTTGTTGAAAATGTAACTAGTTTCGATCTTCATAATTGTTGTAATCATTTCAATATATATCCTATGTAATAAATATGAAAATAATAAATAAAAGATATTAATTATAAATCATGGGTTTCATGCTCATTATTGATGGTCTTCTAGGTAAAATCATGTTCTTTGTGATTCTAGGGTTTGTCAGCTCTTAGGATTTATTATTATGAGCCAAAGGAGTCAACATCATGTTTATAAGACCCTTCTAGACAATTTGTAATTGTAAAAATAATTACTTTTTGAGTCAAGAAAGTCTTGGAATCTCCAAGAGTACAAGTCGACCTTAGGATCCCCAATTCGTCCAAAAGGAGGGAATTTAGTCCCTTCATAAGGTGATATAAAAGGGAAAATTTACTTCATTTGCAGACACACTCACTCACAATTTTTATCATCAATAAATAGTTTGATCTATAACTAGGAAGGAGAAGAAAAGGAGCACGAATATCTAGAATAAATTGTGAGGATGAAACATCTTGTGTTTGGCTTCCTTGTCTCTCATGCATGAAAAATTATATGGTTTCTGGGTTGCAAAAACATGCTGAGATTGAAGGTTTGAGTTGCAGGAGGATGAAAGTACAGATCCGTAGTTGGAAGAAGTAAAAACCTTGTCTTCGCCTTGTTGACCTTGGGAGGGATATATCACTCTAAGTAGGTCTTAGGAGAAGGTTTTTTTAGGGTTTATAAGAAGCGACAAGGGCGAAAAAGATTATTCAATATTGCAGACCAGAGTTGTTGGACAATTAGCAATGTTGTAGCTGGAAAATTAAATTTGCAGTGTTTTGTGCAGATTCAATAATGACTTGAGGAAGGGATGAATTAGTACTAGGAGAAGGAATTTTTCTAGGGATTGGATCTTTGTATCTCATTTGAAGAAGATTCTGAGAAGAGAATAGTTTCTGGGATTTCCCCTTGGAGGTGTTTTTCCTTAGTTGAGAGCCTATATTTGTATCCTATTTTATTGTTAGAGTTTCTTGATATGGTTTGATGAATAAACCTAACTAAATAACATAAGTAATAGAACTAATATTCCCAAGAGAGTATAAATGTTAAAGAAAAATAAGATATAATTGTTGTCATTATTGATTTTCTAACATAATTAAAACCATTAATAAAATAATTATGCATTTGAAAAATGATATATAAAATGAGTTATAGCTTTTCGGGCGCGTGGTATTAAAAATTCATGGTGTTGGTCCATGACCTCTTTATAGATTAAGAATCTCGATGAATCTCCATAGTAGAGTGAAGGAGAACCTCCATGCTTAAGAATATTATTACATGTTCTTTAAAATGTATATATGGTTAACTTATATTTTATTTATTTTATCATTAATAATACTCATTATTATTTTAAATAAACTTATGGATTTTTTTAATTCATATAATATTTTTTATTTTAACAACTTGACAGGTATCATGAGTTTTTTTAATGCTTTTTATGAATTATGGAAAAGTTAACCAATGTTCTTTATTTTTAATTATTACTTAAAATGTAAACTTATCTTTCATTAAAGCTAATTTGTATTTATTTTAGGTTAAATTCCATTTGTACATTTGAAAAGTACATCCTTATTATTTTCCACTCTACCAAATGGCCAAAAGTTTTACAAGTTGCCACTGTAATACCCCAAGTTCCTATGCTTTTTAATTGACTTTTGAATAAGTCCAAAAGGGAAGTGGACCCCAATGGAGAACTAGTATGTGTATTTATTTTATTTTTAACTAATAAAAATAAAATGAAAAATTATGTGTGTAATGACTAGATTGAGAATTGAGATCTGCAACCTAAATCCATGAGGATGTGGATAAGGTGATGAGACTTTCCCACACCATCTAGAAATCCTTGGAAGGAGTATTACCAAAATTATATTTGGGCATAGACATCTAATTTCCCCAATGAAGAGGAAAGAAATTGGGAATAGGTAGAAAAATCTAGAAAAGCAGAAAAGACAACTTTAAAGTACCGCTATGAGGGAAAGCCTAGGCAAAACTGGAATAAAGCATCCTGAAATTTTTGGACTTAGAAATTGGAAACACGCTTGGAAAATCAAAGCTTAAATAAGCTTCTCTAGGATAGACAAAAGGTTTTCTATCATTGGGAGCTAAGGTCTCGGCTTGGGGGTGAGTTACAGAGAGAGAAATCTATGGTTGGGTGGAACTAGTCAGAGGAATTGGTATGAACACCTAGCTAACATGTTTTTGATTGATATGAATTTCATATATATGTTACATGATATATGCTGAGGAAATTATTTAGATTTATATGTAATGATAGGTAAAAATTGTTCCAGTCAAGACTAGTGAGAGTTACTTAGTTTTAAATTGTTAATTATTACAATAATCTATGGGAATCCATACATTTAATAGATTCTATTACGGTAGTAACATAGAAATCTGTATGGTTGCATGGATAAAAGTGGTGTTAGCTCCAACCACCAGAATGTCTAAATCTGGTTACAGATTTAAATATGGAGTTAGGAAGTCTAACCGATAATTCTACTAGTCTCGGTAAGAAATGAAATGGTAATTATCATAGAAAATCAATCACATTAGACATATATTTTAAGTTGCAGATCTGAAAAACATGCTACATAAATGTATGTACCTGAGTTATGTATCTATCTATAAAAAAATTACATGCTGATATTAAATAAGCCAAATAGTAAATTAACAACCTATGTTACTGGGATATATATATATCTGAATTACATCTATTCTAATCATTTATAAAGTATTTAGCGGTGAGTATAAGAATAATGGAGGATAACTGTTAAGAGAAATTGAAAATAAGACTTTAACAAATTTTGATATACACATAAATATTAAACCTATTGGTTTATACAGTAACATGCAAATTAACTACATAAGAATTGTATATAGTAAGAGACAGAAAGGAACTTCTAAACTAAGCACTAGAGGATAGGGATAGATATATAAGAAATTATTATCCTATTTAAGATGATTGCAGAATGTTATTACCCATAGCAACTTCTTAATGAAATTTTAATGATGTTACATTATTATGGTTATTATATAACAAGAATAAAACCATTCTCTTAATAGAAGAATGCACTAAGGTTAAACCATTAAAACTAGGAGATATGATTTAATTATATCCATACTGCAATTATGAATATTCTGATTAAATAGAATATAAACATAAAATGTATTAGATGTGAATGTGTATATATATATATATATTAAAACTGATATGAATAGAGCCTTCTTATCAGTATACTGGAAGGGCAGGTTGCACCTATCGGTCGGTCTAAAGCAAGGGCTTAGGGTCGGGAACCTTCCCACAACTTGCCGGCACAGTAACCAGATCTTATAAATCGAGCTCTTTTTCACTATTCAGTGATGGATGCATTCTCACATGAGACACTGAAAGAAACCTTAGATGTTCTCTAAGAAGGGTCACACCTCTCGCTTTCTATTATTCTTAGTGGTTGCTTAATTGTATTCATTCCCTCCTATCGTGTCGTGAGATGAATAAGTTTATTCTTGTCGTTGATCCATGCATGCTAAAAGACGTAGAGCTAGAACCTTTTTGGAAAATGATGAGCCTATGTGAGTGTCTCTTAGATCCCTAGTTCGTTCGGGGTGTCCCACAAAGCCAGAGTGGTGTAGAAGGTTCTACCGGCTGTGAAGTGAAGGTGTATACCTAAAGACCTAAGCATAGGGTAAGGTTAAACCTTTGAAGGATTTTAACGAAGGTTCTACCTTCTTTTGCTTAACTCAGTTACCAACTGTGCATAGTCGTTATAAGGTTATTTTCTACCGTATACGTGAACTGACCTGTTCTATAACGAACGGGGGCTTCGTTGTGATCGAGTATTGAGCTACCAACCTTCCGTCCATCCGTTTTCGAGGGAAGGGAGTGGTAGCTCCGAAAGATCCCACCAGATGTGACTGGATCAAGCAAGAGGTCCACCTAAATCAGGCATGTGTACAGCAAGTAACCTACCGGAGCCGGTTAAGTTTCATTGTGCTTTCACCAAAGCTGCTTGCCTCAATGGCAGCTCAGACTGTCTGTCATGCTCATCGAACCGGACTGCTTCGCAAAGCAAGAGTTCCCACCGCTATGAAGGAGCTACTCACTTTCTCGAGAGAGTTTTAACAGTTGCCCCTTTCACTGAATTAAGTGGTAAGTAGTGAAAGGCAAGGCTGAACCTTCGTTAGATATCCTCCCTCATCGTAATTTGTTCTATATTCATTCTGTTGAAAGGGTTCTAGCTCATCGTTCCTCTTTATTAGGATTAGTCGTCAGACGACCACCCAGATGTGCATTGAGTCCTCTATTTCTATTAGAGTGAATCAAATAGATTTATTACTGAGCTACAGTTCAGGTGAAACTGACCAACTGTGCTGTATGAACTGATCTATTATATATACCACCATTGGCTTCAATAAATGCAGTTGCTTTTTCTCTTGAATGAGATCTCAATGAAAACGTTGCTCCATCCCCATCGGATTTGATGATCCACCACCAGGAAATGTTGATTCTATCTAGCACCTGATGGGATGGGGATGTAGCTATTATGAAATAAAATAAATGTTAAGCTCACCTCCGCACCTGACTCTATGAAGAACTGCTCCGTCCGATAAGTCATTAACTGGATAAAGCTCCTCTAAATCCCAAAGAAGCACCCGCCTGAAAGGGGTCATTCTCCCTGTCCACCCGGCGGCAGTCCACTTTTAGAAATGAAGAGAAAGGCGAAAAAGAGCATGTCCATGTTGGGCTGGAATTTGGGGAAAGGGAGCCCGCCCGCTCGCTAAGAACAATAAAATGAAAGAAAAAGGTTCGTAGGTCTTGTCCTTCCTAGGGCAAGGAATGAGTGACTACGAATTAAGGAAGTTCTGCAGCCCACTGAAGGGACATCCTTATCCAGTATCCAACCCGAAACCTTTCTCCTCCCATTATGGATATAGAGAGCCTTACCTAAAACTCTAACCTCTTTCAGATATTTAGAGTCGGAGAATACCTTTATGGTTTGACTCTCCGTGTATACCATCTGTTACATTCTTTACTAGTTGGAGATGGAATTGACACTTTTTCCTCCTTGTCTACCTCATCCACTAACTCCTTGTATGTGTCTCGCACACTCAATGCCCTATCCCTTTCCTTAATAAAGTAAGTGATCTGGTACCTAAAATTTGCCTCTGTATCCCCTGTAGCTATATATTATGTATTGGCCTATCCTTAATGTAGTAGCTAGTGCTAGAGCACCTCCCCATAACCACAAAGTCCATAATACCCTGTACATCCTCCACAGTAGCAGTCCCTGTATCTAACTGCTTAACTAAAACCTAAACTAGTATCATAGTAGGAGTCCCACTAATATGAGTGTATATCCCGGGTCTTGCCTACTCTAGCTAAGCTACCTATGATGTACCAACTACTACAGCTACTGCTGGAGGTGCCTGTCATAATGGCTCTACTCTAAGAGGCTCAAGATAATGTCTAGGTACTGTAGGAGGCACACCTATCCTCTCTATCCTACTAGCTATCTACTTTGCCACCTGTTGTAGGATGCTAGCCAATCATGCCTCATAAGAATATATAGTGACTAGTCCATCCCATATAGGTCCTACCCTCTATTGTAGCCATGTGAGTTGTGTAATGGTTGTAGGATAATGATCCTTATGTGTAGGAGCTCTAATGCAAGGCATTTTCCTGTATGGAAGAGTCGAAAATGCGCTTAATACCCCATTGTAGTGGCACTCTATCTATTGAATGATAGAGTATGGAAACAACTCGCCTAGCATCCCTATCTGTGTACTACATTGTCATATATATATATATATATATATATATATATATATATATTAAAAATGATATGAATAGAACCTTCTTATCAGTATACCTCAAAGGCATCAATTAAATTAGTATTATGAACTGACAAAGAAACATTATTCTGCTTTTTATTGTAAATCTACAATTTTAGAAAAAAACGAATATAATATACAACAAAGCCAATATACCAAACCGGAAAAAGCTCTTGGTCTAATAAAAGAAACTAAGATATAAATAACAGAATTGATTAAGTGGATTCTTGTTCTAAAAATATAATATAACTCTGAGGATAATTGCAATACCTTCGAAATAAACTAGTGAAGAAACATTTAGAAAGTACAATGGTACATATATAATGTTGTCATCTTTGAAAAATAAATTGAAAGAGAAATGTTATAGTTCACTTATATTACAGGTAAGAACATTAGCCTCGAAGGTCAATTAAATTACATCCCTTAAATTATATAATAGCCAGTACAGTCTAGAGTTTTTGGAATCATGTTCGAAAACAAATTAACTCAACCAAAGAGGAAACTTAAACTAAGGTCCCAAGTTTGGAACACTGAAAATTTCATGACGATGAAGAACCAACCTGTGTGACAAAGAAGGAGTTATTAATCAAAGTCGAAAACTCAAAGGCAAAAGGAGAATTGAGCTTGACGTCACAACATAGCTTCTTACCTACATACATTAATATTATAAGTTAGCCATAACCAAAAATTCTATTAGAGAATATGTATTTAAAAAGATTTATGAAACATATGGTAAAATAGTATGACGAGAAATCTAATGATAAAAAACGCAAAGTTAACCTTGACTTTAATAAAATCAGAAACTATACTATGAATACCTGAAGCAATTAAGCTAGATGAATGGGAGACCTCTCAAATACGTTGTTCCGCTAATAAATAACGTTCCAACATTTTCATATGTCACACGTCAACTAAATATATCGAATTTCAGAAAATAATGAAAGAAATCTTACAATTATATAATTGACTCAACTGGAAATAGAAATTAGGGACATTCATTGGGTTACATAACAATGAAATCAGAAAACCTACAACGAAATAATATGTCTATTTCCCTTACAAATTCTCGAGGAAAACCCCAAAGTCAACGTTCTTGGAGGTTGAAAATGTGAGGGAGAGTGTGCCGAAAGGAAAAGAGGTGTAACATAGTCAAAGGAAAGTCGAATTTAAGGAAAAACAAAAATGAACAAAAAAATAATGCACACGACACAAAGTGTAGACACAAACTGAGATTTTAGGAAGAAATTCAAAGTGAAATAAGTTATAAGATCTTACCCAGCCTTCGAATCCATTAGGATAATGGTTGAAACATGTTGTGGTGAGTTGGCATACTGATATCGTAGACTCTGCTCACTATCACTCTGAAATGAACCAAAGCTCTTGATAGAAAAACCAAAGAGTGATGATCAAGGAGAAACTGACCTTTTAAACATAATATCGCTTCCAACCCTTATTAATCTCTGCCATACAAGTTTCAAGCGATGGTGAAAGTCCCTTCGATTGATAGCACAAAATGGTGAATCCCAAAACCCTTCCCGTGAGTTACGACAGTGGCAGAAGAATTAATGAAGTGAAAGACGTAAAGGTACAACATAATCCAAATTCGGTGCAAGTTTTTAATTCATTAGCTGATAGCATTAACATCAATCCCAAATAATTATACATCGAACCAGATATGAAATTAATGTTAAGTGGTCGAGAGGTACTAAGTCACATTATCATGTATTGACGAGTTCCATCAACGTAAAGTGGAATTCACGCTGTCAACACGATATCCTCAAGACCGAGGACAAGTTAATGGAACGTCATTATGGTGGTAGGACCATAGTGGAGTCATACGTAAACCTTTAATGTTGCAGAAATATAAACATGGTTCTAACGTATATTCCAGAATGTATTGAGGTTAAGGTTAAATGAGTCTTGAATAAACCCTTGCGAATTAGATTTCAGAAATGTAATAAAGTACAAAAAGAACTATTATTAACACAAAAAGGGATTAGATTTAGATGAAGTAATATATATCAATTATGATATGGGTGTATATTCTAAGGGTGAGAAAAAACATTATACCAAAAAGACTTTAGATGGTAATACATAAGTTCACTAAAAGAGAGTTTGGGACATATATATTAAGCATAAAGGACTCATTTAAATATGTATATACCTTACCAAAGGCATGATGAAAATGGAATTAAATAATAAATAAGATATATTATTATGTTAATTCTTGACAAAGTTGGAATTGTCACCTTTCCACTAGGGAATTAAAAACAAAGGGTTAAGATTTAATTTTACTTCCTAATGTGTTAAGTAGTAGATTAAGATTTTCGACTGTGAATTAATAATGAAATTATTTCAAGTACAGAAAGGAAGTTGTAATTCAAATATCCTTGAAACCTGATGAGTGCAATATACAAAAAATAAAAATAAAAAAATTGTTGGGATTTAGAGACATTACAAATGGTATCAGAGAATTAGCTAAAACACTGGGAAAATTATGTGCTCACACAGAAAATGTATGCTGCTATAAAAAATTATGAAATTTAAAATTTTCTTATGTTATTTTCCTATAGAGTGAACAGTACTGAAGTATAGAGCTGTGAACCATGACTGAAGGGGACGAGATGTATGTAGATATGGGTGATGGAGAAAACATACCAGATCCAAATGCTCCATTGATGGCTATGTTGCATAGAATGCAACAAGAAATGGCACAGCTTAAAAGCCACAATGAAAGACTATCTTTAGCCAGTGAGGAAAAAGATAGACTAATAAGGGAATTCACTTCTAGGAATAGCCAAGAGGGTGAAGGTTCCAAAAGGAAGCGAAAGGGAAGGGTCAATCTATGAGAATATTCTGAGGAAGATGAAACCTCTAGATAGCAGTCTAGACAAAAGAAGGAATTAGAAGGTGAATTCTGGAAAATTAAACATCCATCCTATGATGGAGAGAAAGAGGAAGATGTTGAAGCATGGCTTCTGAATATGATACAATACTTTCAGGTTTATGAATATGAAAGTAGCTTACGAGCCGGGCTGGCTATTTATCAACTGCAAGGTAAGACTACCTTGTGGTGGGAGGAAACAAAGATGGTTCATGCCATTGATGAGAAAATGGTGAGTTGGAAGGATTTTCATGTCAAGTTTAAAAATTGATACTTAAATGAATGCTACTATGACAACAAAGAAAAAGAGTTTCACGAACTCAGATTGGGATAGTTCACGATTGATGAGTTTATAACCAAATTTACCAATCTGTTACGATATGTGCCTTATATCAGAGAGGAGAAGGTAAAGGTATAGAGGTTCCTAAACTGTCTTCCTACTATTTATAAAGAAAAGGTAGAGTTTGATAACCCTAATACGATGGATGAGGTGGTGCGGAAGGCCATATTGTGTTATCAACAGTTCAAGGGTAAGACTGAGCAAGGAAAGAATTTGTCAAATAAAGGTGCCTCCATCGGAAAGAAAACGAAACCAGCATATCTAAAAAAATTTGGGAGAAACCATCAAAGAAAGAAGTTGAGAAAAATGAGTGAAAATGAAACTATTCAATCCCAAACTGGGTCTAAACAAATGAATGGAAATAATAAGAGAGAAGGGATTGTTAAAATGAAAGAACATTTGAAGTGTTGGAGTTGTGGAGAACCTCATTTATTGAGGTACTGTCCACATCAAAATATCCAGACGGTACAAGTACTGAGAGAGGTAACTACGGTTAATGGGGTAGCAAGAAAAATCTCCAAATTCAGCTTTGCCTTAGAAGAACATCAAGCAGAACACCAGTCCACTATGGTCGAAATGTAAGGTATGATTTCTGACCAATCTGTTATAGTTTTAATAGATCCAGGTGCATATTTAAAGTACATCAGTCTTCAAATGGTAGAAAAATGTAAATTAAAGTCAAAAAAATCTCAGCAGTCTTGGTTAGTCTCGCTAGCCACTGGGACAAAATGAAAAGTAACTCATAAGTTACCCCAAACAGCTATAAATTTGAATGGGTACGAAACAAAGTTAAATCTAAATATTCTGCCATTAGGGTCTTATGATGTACTGATAGGGATGGACTGGTTAGAAAAACATAAGGCTATGATGAACTGTTTAAACAAAACCTTACACTGCATTGACAATGAGGGAAAACTTGTTATAATCAAAGGAAAGCCTAAACCCATATCTGTGAGACAAATTTCAGCCCTTCAGTTAAAGAGAATTGCTAGAAAATGGTATAAGGTATATTATGTTCATATAGAGGAGTTGGGACAACCAACATAGGAAAATATGTTAGAAACATTACCATTGTTAAGAGAATTTAAAGATGTTTTTCCAGATAAAATTCCTCATGTCTGCCTCCTAAGAGAGAAATTGATTGTTCAATCGATTTAGTACTGGGAGCAACTCCAGTGTCTAGAGCTCCATACAGAATGAGCACTCCAGAATTAATGGAGTTAAAAATGCAACTACAAGAGTTGCTGGATAGAGGTTACATTAGACCTAGTGTATCCCCATGGGGAGAACCGGTGCCGTTTGTGAAAAATAAAGACGATACTTTCTGTATGTGTATTGATTACCGTCAATTAAACAAGCTAACAATCAAAAATAGATATCCATTGCCTAGGATATATGATCTCTTTGACCAAGATAGAAGGGAAATTATGTTTTAAAAAATCGATTTAAGGACTGGTTACCATCAGTTAAGGATTAAAGATGAAGATATCAATAAGACAACATTTAGAACCTGGTATGGACACTATGAATTTGTGGTCCTACTGTTTGGGTTGACCAATGCACCTGCCAATTTTATGTGTTTAATAAATAGTGTCTTGAATAAATACTTGGACAAGTTTGTACTAGTATTTATTGATGACATTCTAATCTATTCAAACAGTGAAGCGAAGCATAAAGAACACCTCAGAATTGTTTTGCAAACTCTCAGAGAAAAAAAATTATATGCTAAGTTTTGAAAATGTGAATTCTTCAAAGATAAAATTCAATACTTAGGGCATATAATTTTAGAACAAGGGTTGGCTGTAGACCCAAAAAATATAAAAGCAATCGGAGAGTGTCCTGTACCTATCGATGTATCAGATGTAAGATCCTTTATGGGAATTGCAGGATATTATCATAGGTTTGTAGAGAAATTTTCAGCCTTGGCATACCAATTATTTCCTTGCAAAAGAAAGGAGTAAAATTTGAATGGACTGAAAAATGTCAAAATAGCTTTGAGCAGTTAAAATTCAAACTTACTACAACACCTATTCTAAATAATGCTGATCTAGATCAGGAGTTTGTAGTATGAACAAATTCTTGTAGAGAAGGATTAGGGGGAATACTATTACAAGATAATTCTATTATAGCCTATGAATCCAAAAAAATTAAGAAACATGAACAAAATTATAGTGTTTATGAACTTGAGTTAGTTTCTGTAATACATGCTCTTAAGATGTGGAGACATTACCTTCTAGGAAAGAAATTTGTGTTGATGACAAATCACATCAGCCTAAAGTATTTCTTCATTAAACCAGACCTGAATATTAGGCAAGCTAGGTGGTTGTCTTTTCTGAGTGAATTTGACATGGAGATAAAACACATAAAAGGCCAAGAAAACAAGCTTGCAGATGCATTACGTAGAAATGCATAAAAAAGTTTGAATAACGTTGTAAGTAGTGTCAACTTTGACTTACAAGGATCGATTCAAGGCGCAGTGAACCAAGATCAAGACTATGAAAAACTTGAGACTCAAATAATGAAAAAAGAATGAAAGGGTTTACCCAAAATCAAAAGGGACTAATTTTTTATAGAAATAGATTGTACATTTCTAATTTAGACTCCTTAAAAAGGAAATTTTGGATGAATATCATAAAAGGCCCTATTCTATACATTCTGGATATCATAAATTATTCACAGCTTTGAGAAAGAACCTATTTTGACCTGGAATGAAAAAAATATGTAGCAATTTACTTGGATAGATGCATTGAATGTCAATAGGTAAAAGTTGAACATCAACATCGAGCTGGGTTGCTAAATCCTTTACCTATTTCAGAATAGAAATGGGAAACGATTTCCATGGAATTTATTACTAGTCTACCAATAACCAAATATCAACATGACTCTATGATGGTTGTAGTGGATACTTTAACTAAAGCTACTCATTTTATACCTGTTCAGTCTACCTTTGAGACAACTCAAGTAGAAAATGTGTTTATGAAGGAGATTGTAACACTACATGGGATTCCTAAAATGATAATTTCAGACAGAGATGCAAAATTTACTGTAGCCTTTTGGAGGAGCTTGTTTGGAGGCATAGGCACTACATTAAAGTTTAGTACTTCCTACCACCCCCAAACTGATGGCCAAATATAAAGAACCAACCAAATTACCAGAGTGTAGTTATATATGAGTAATGTCCTGTTGTACTCAGTGATCCATAGTATGAGGTCAACTTTTGAAGCAATGTATGGCTGGAAGTGCCATACTCCCTTAAGTTGGAGTCAACCGGAAGATAAACTGATACTTGGACTAAAAGATTTACAAGAAATGGAAAAAGTTGTGAAACAGATTCAGAAAAATATCAAGACAGCTCAGGACAGACAGAACATTTATGCAGACAAAAAGAGAGTTCACCGAGAATTCAGTGTGAAATATTATGTATATTTGAGGATTAAGCCTAAGAAGAGTATTTTTCACACCGGAAGCTGTGCAAAATTAGCTCCATGATATTGTGGACCGTTTGAAGTGCTGGAAAGAGTTAGACCAATAGCTTATAAATTGGCCTTACCCATTCATATTAAGGTCCATGATGTGTTTCATGTTTCTTTATTAAAAAATATGTTCATGATTCTGCTCACGTTATTGATTGGAACATCATTCAGGTGGAACTAGAAGGGGAATTCCTTCCAAAGCCGCTTCAAACCTTGCAGCGGGAAGAAATTAAACTTTGGAACCAGATCGTAGCCAGAGTGAAAGTGTAGTGGAAGCACTTTACACCTGAATAGGCTACTTGGGAATGAGAAGCTGATATGATGGAAAAATATACATCACTGTTTACACAGTGAATTAGTTAATTATTTTGTCAACACTGAGGACGGTGTTTGTTTTTGGAGGGGGAATATGTAATACTCTAAGTTCCTATGCTTTTTAATTGACATTTGAATAAGTCCAAAAGGGAAGTGGACCCAAATGGATAACTAGTATGTGGATTTATTTTATTTTTAATTAATAAAAATAAAATAGAAGATTATGTGTGCAATGACTAGATTGAGAATTGAAATCTGCAACCGAAATCCATGAGGATGTGGATAAGGTGATGAGACTTTCCCACAACTTTCAGAAATCCTTGGATGGAATATTACGAAAATTAGATTTGGATATAGACATCTAATTTCCCTAATGAAGAAGAAAGAAATTGGGAAGAGGTAGAAAAATCTGGAAAAGTGGAAAAGACAACTTTAAAGTACCTCTATGAGGGAAAGGCTAGGAAAAACATGAATAAAGCATCCTGAAATTTCTGGACACAGAAATTGGAAACAGGCTTGGGAAAGCGCAACTTAAATAAGCTTCTCCAGGCTAGAAAAATGGTTGTCTATCAGTGGGAGCTAAGGTCTCGGTTCAGGGGTGAGTTACGGAGAGAGAACTCTATGGTTGGGTGGAACTAGTCAGAGGAATTGGTATGCACACTTAGCTAACATGTTTCTGATTGATATGAATTTCGTATATATGTTACATGATATGAGCCGAGGAAATTATTTAGATTTATATGTAATGATAGGTAAAAATTGTTGCAGTCAAGACTAGTGAGAATTACTTAGTTTTAAATTGTTAATTATTACAATAATATATGGGAAGCCATACATTTAATAGATTCTATTACAGTAGTAACATAGAAATCTGTATGGTTGCATGGATAAAAGACGTTAGTTCCAACCACGAAAATGTCTAAAGCTGGTTACAGATTTAAATATGGAGTTAGGAAATCTAATCGATAATTCTTCTAGTCTCGGTAAGAAATGAAATGGTAATTATGATAGAAAATAAATAACATTAGACATATTTTTTAAGTTATAGATCTGAAAAACATGCTACATAAATGGATATACCTGAGTTATGTATATATACATAAAAAAATTACATTCTGATATGAAATAAGCTAAATAGTAAATTAACAGCCTATGTTATTGGGATATATATATATATTTCTTCTATTCTAATCATTTATAAAGTATTTAGTGGTGAGTATAAGAATAAAAGAGGATAATTGTTAAGTAAAATTGCAAATAATACTTTAACAAATTTTGCTATACATAGAAATATTAAACCTATTGTTTTATACAAACCTGAAAATTAAATACATAAGAATTGTATACAGGAAGAAACGGAAAGGAAATTCTAAACTAAGCACTAGAGGATAGGGATAGTTATATAAGAAAATATTATCCTATTTAGGATGATTGCAGAATGTTATTACCCACAGCAACTTCTTGAATGAAATTTAAATGAGGTTACATTATTATGATTATTCTATAACAAGAATAAAACCATTCTGTTAATAGAAGATTGCACTAAGGTTAAACTATTAAAACCGGGAGATAAGATTTACTTATATCCATACTGCAATTATGAAGATTCTGAGTAAACAAAAAATAAACAGAAAGTGCATTAAATCTGAATATATATATATATATATATATATATATATATATATATTAAAACTGATATGAATAAAGCCTTGTTATTAGTATAACTCAAATACATCAATTAACTTAGTAGTATGAACTCACAAAGAAACATGATTCTAATTTTTATTCTAAATCTGCAATTTTAGAAAAATTGAATATAGTATACAACAAAACCGGTATACCGAACCGGAAAAAGCTCTAGGTCTAATAAAAGAAACTGAGATATAAATAGAAGAATTGATTAAGTGGATTCTTGTTCTAAAAATATAAAATAACTCTTAGGATAATTGTAATACCTACGAAATAAACCAGTGAAGAAAAATTTAGAAAGTACAATGGTACATATATAATGATGTCATCTTTGAAAAGGAAATTGAAAGAGAAATGTTACAGTTCACTTATATTATAGGAAAGAACATTAACATCGAAGGTCAATTAAATTACATTCCTTCAATTATATAATAGCCAGTACAGTCTAGTGTTTTTGGAATCAAGTTCGAATACAAATTAACTCAACCAAAGAGGAAAATTAAACTAAGATCCCAGGTTTGGAACACTGAATGCTTCCTGACGACGAAGAACAAACCTGTGGGACAAACAAGGAGCGATTAATCAAAGTCGAAAACTTAAAGGCAAAAGGAGGATCGAGCTTGAGGGCACAGCAGAGCTTCTTACCCGTATACATTAATATTATAAGCTAGCCATAACAAGAAATTGTATTAAATAATATGTATTTAAAAATATTTATGAAACGTATGGTAAAATAGTATGACGAGAAATCTCGAAGTTAAACCTGACTGTAATAAACTCAGAAACTATACTATGAATACGTGAAGCAATTAAGCTAGATGAATGGGAGACTTCAGGGGTTGACATTGTTTCGTTCCCAATGACGTTCCTGTGGATATTTTCCTACGTCACTCGTTGGGATAAATATATCGAATTTCAGAAAATAATGAAAGAAACCTCGCAATTATATAATTGACTCAACCAGAAATAGGAATTAGGGACATTCATTGGGTTACATAACAATGAAGTTAGAAAACCTGCAATGAAATAATAAGTCTATTTACCTTACAAATTCTCGAGGAAAACCCAAAAGTCAATGTTCTTGGAAGCTGAAAATCTGAGGTAGAGTGTGCCGAAAGGAAAAGAGGTGCAACGTACTCAAAGGAAAGTCGACTTTAAGAAAAAACAAAAATGAAAAAAAAAATAATACACATGTGACAAAGTGTAGACAGAAACTGAGATTTTAGGAAGAACTTCAAAGAGAAATAAGTTAGAAGATCTTACTCAGCCTTCAAATCCATTAGGAGAATTGTTGAAACAAGTTGTGGTGAGTCGGCATACTAATATCGTAGACTCTGCTCACTATCACTCTGAAACAAACTAGAGCTCTCGACATAAAAACCAAAGATTGATGATCAAGGAGAAAATCACTTTTTAAACAGAATAACTCTTCCAACCATAATTAATCTCCACCATACAAGTGTCAAGCGATGGTGAAAGTACCTCGAATCGATAGCTCGAAATGGTGAATCCAAAAACTCTTTCCATGAGTTACGACTGTGGCAGAAGAATTAATGAAGTGAAAGACATAAAGGTACAATAGAATCCACATTCGGTGCAAGTTTTTAATTCATTAGCTGATAGCATTAACATCAATCCCCAAACTTATACATCGAACCAGATATGTAATTAATGTGAAGTGGTCGAGAGGTACTAAGTCACATTATCATGTACTGAAGAGTTCCATCAAAGTAAAGTGGAAGTCACGTTGTCAACACAAGATCCTCAAGACCGACGACAAGTTAATGGAATTTCATTATGGTGGTAGGACCACAGTGGAGTCATACGTAAGCCTTTAACGTCGCAGAAATATAACTAGCAATTGCACCTAAATATGGTTCTAACATATATTCTACAATGAGTTGAGGTTAAGGTTAAATAAGTCTTGAATAAACCCTCACGAATTGGATTTCAGAAATGTAATAAAGTACAAAAATAACTAGATTAACACAAAAAGGGATTATATTTAAATAAAGTAATATATATCGATTATGATATGGGTGTATATTCTAAAGGTGAGCAAAAACGTTATACCAAAAAGATTTTAGATGGTAATACATAAGTTCACTAAAAGAGATTTTGGGACATATATATTAAGCACAAACGACTCATTTAAATATGTATATACCTTACCAAAGGCATGATGAAAAGGGAATTAAATAATAAATAAAATATTTTGTTATGTTAATTCTTGACAAAGTTGGAATTTTCACCTTTGCATTAGGGAATGAAAAACAAAGGGTTAAGATTTAATTTTACTTTCTAATATGTTAGGTTGTAGATTAAGATTTTCGGCTGTGAATTAATAATGCAATCATTTTAAGGACAAACAGGAAGTTGTAATTCAAATATCGTCGAAACGTGACGAGTGCAATATACCAAATATATATATATTGTTGGGATTTAGAGACATTACAGCCACAATCCAAATTTAATTTAATTAAATTTTCAAATGTATTTTTGAATAAAATATAACTAATTCTAAAATAAATTTAAGACTATTATATGTGCATACTACTATGAATACCTCCATATTATATAGAGGTTAAATCTACATGCTACGCACATAAAAAATTTGTATTTTTTGAAATCCAATTCTAAAATAGACATGTCTATTAACTTAGATATTGATAATATATCATAAAAGTACCAATAATGTTTATTTCTAATTTTAGTTCAAAATGATAAATATGAATGTAGTTCAAATAATATTTATGTAGGTTGTCTTTTTTCTTTATAAGATGTTATAGTAAAGTATAAAATATCTTAACAAATTTCTATTTATAAATAACAAAAAAATTATAGTTTTACGCACAAAGATCCATCCTCTGGATCTACCAAGATCATAGAGGGATCAAATATCTCAAGATGCAAACTTTCTTTTGCATCCAAAACGTGAGGAAATGTTTGCACCTCAAGATATTTTATTCCTCTTGGATCTTGGTAGATCTAAAGTTAAGATGAATCTATGATTTTTTGAACAGCACACTAATAAAATGTTTTAACTATAATAAATTTATAATTTTCTCTTGTTTTATATGACGTCAATAATTATCTTTGCTCTCTATATATTTTATTATTAATACTTTTTAAAATGTTACATGTCAACTCCATATTAAATAGTGAAGGAATAACAAATATCTATCATACATTGAATTAAAATGAACTTGTTAATGGAATAAGAATTCTTATATCTTGAATTACAAATAATTTATTAATGGGTTGATTATTAATTATAATCAATTATAATATAGATATAATTATTAATTTTATGTTTTTATTTTTATTTATATATTGTATTTTGATCGATTCAAAATGTTAAAGATTACAACATCTTTACCATAACAAGTTGGAGAGAGCCTCTTGGCATAATGAGTGTTATTTGTCTAAAGATAAATAAAATAAGAAAAAAATTATTTACTTTTAAAACCTAGAAAATAAACCCTAAAAATTTTTAAATCATTAATTATTAATTTTTATTTAAATTATGTATTGACCCTATTATGACATAATATATAGTCTCAATTTTAACCACACATTTGATTTGAGGTGGCCCAACTAGATGTGTCTCGAAAAATGTTCAGATTCCATGATTATAGGTGGAGGTAAAAAGATCCTTTTTCCTTACATAATCCTTTGTTAAAATCTCGAGTTGAGGTCAAAACATCCTTCTCCGTTAAGAAATATTGTGTTAAAGAATAACCCCATAAAAATAACGATGAGAGATAAATTGGAATATCGAAAATATGCACACAATGAATACATCATTTAACTACTGTGAAAACCATTACATATATAGGCAACAATGTTGATCTCTCGGAAATCTAGAACACAACAATATGGATATCACATTATAAAAATAGTAAACAACCTCTATTGTCCTAACTTGACAATAACAACTCAGAACTTTTGAAATACAACTCAACAATATTATCACCGTTCTATATTCATACATTTCTACATTATTCTAACACCCACCTATAATGGAGAAATCAACTTTTCGCATTGCCTAGATGTTGTTCATCTTTCAAAGAGGCTTGGTAAATATGTAAGATAAATTTTCAATTGTATTATAATACGATAAGTCAATCTCTTCTGGATATATCTTTTCCCTTACAAATGATGTTGGACATCAACATGCTTTGTTATTGCATGAAAAATTGGATTACTTTCCAACTTAATGGAACGCTGGTTGTCACATTTTATGTTTGTTGGTCCTCTTTAATTTTCTCTAACATCTTCAAGGATCCTTCTTAACAAAATAGCTTCATATGTTGCACTCGTCAATGCTTTTTATCCAGCTTTTGTTAATGACAAAGAAACAATTGGCTATATCTTACTACTCCATGATACGATAACCGATCCTTTATTTAATGCATATCCAGAGGTTGATTTTCTATTGTCAAGATTTCCATACCAATCTAAATAAGAATAACTTGGAAAATCAACATCATATTCATTAGTATACATAATACAAAAATTAAGTGTTCCTTTTGAGATATGGAACGAAAATCCTTGTTGTTTTCGAGTGGCTTTCACACGGATTAGGCATGAAATAACTAAGCATGATGACAAAATATGTTATATTTATCCTAGTAGTTGGGAGGTAGTTCATACACTCCACCACATGAAAATAAAAAGTTCCATTCACCTCTTCAATTCCATCATCATTGTACAATTCAACATTCTATTCGAAATGAGTATGTAATTACATGCACTAAATCATATTTAAACTTTTAGAGATTCCCCTTATATTTTTATGTTGTGTGATCAATATCTTACCAGATTCCTTCCAAACTTCAAGACCTAAATAGTAATGATATTCAACAAGATCCTTCATTTAAAATACCTGTGACAACTCACTTTTAATTTCTTCAATCAACTTGGATGCACTACCGACTATGATAATATAATCAACATATAAATATATCAGATAAATATTCCAATATCCATATATTCTCATGTATAGGTTAGGATCACTTTTTCTTCTCACAAAACCTTTCTCATAAAAGAAAGACTCAATTTCTACATAGCAAGAACTTGGTTCTTGTTTCAAACCATATAAATCTTTCTTCAACCCACAAACAAGATGCTCCTATCATTCTTTACAAACCCTTCAGGATTAATGAAAAAAAAGTACTCTTTTAACTCACCATTCAACGAACATATTGAATTGATGCATTTTCCAATTATGTTTGGTAGATAATTCAAGCATGATTCTAATTGTATTCACTTAGATATAGGTGGAAAGGTAGATTCATAGTAAATTCTATCTTTTTGTGAATATCCTTTTGCAACTAGTCTAACTTTTACTTATCAATATTTCCGTCAATATTAAACTTGGGATTGTACAACCATTTTCATCCTATGGGAACATTAGTTTTAGGCAATCTTTTTAATTATGATGTGTCATTCTCCATTATAGAACTAGATTCTTAATTCATTTCATCTATCCATTCTTAATATTCTTTATCTTCTTCATAACTTGAAGGCACTATAACAATTGTTACCTGAGACATAAAAACATAATCTATATACCTTATAGGTGCCTTAATTTGACTGGGTGGCCTTCTTGGAGCTTTATTTCTTTTATCTTTCTTCCTACTTTGTGGAGTCTCTTCACCTCTTCTTGGAGTATCATGAGTGCTTGCTGCCTCTTTCTCATGAACATGTACCTATTCATATGCTTGTTCCCATTTCTATTCAATACCTGTATCTATTTTTGCATAATTGTCAGTATCATTCCATACACCACTATTATTCATTGTATCACCTTCATTTGTGTTGTCATGTAGTTATGCCTTTTTTCCCCTTTTAAATTGTTTAAAACTTAATTAGTTTTAGTCTTCATAATTGTTGTACTCATTTCAATATGTATCCTATGTAACAAACACGAAAAGAATAAAGAAATATTATTATTATTAAAGGATGCATTTCATTCTCATTATTGATGGTATTCTAGGTAAAAACATGTAATTTTTGCTTCCATGGTTTGTTAGGTATTAGGATTTATTGTTGTAAGTCAAACGAGTCAACATCATGTTTATAAGACCATTCAGGAAAATTTGCAATTGTGAAAATAATTATTTTTTATTCTACCAAGTCCTGGAATCTCCAAGAGTACAAGTCAAACTTTGGATCGTTAACTTGTCCAAAAAGATGGGATTCAGCCCCTTTGGAAGGCTATACAAAAGAGTATTTTGACTTCATTTAGAGACACACTCACTCAAAGTTTGATCATCAAGAAAGAGCTCAATCTATATCTATGAAGGAGAAGAAAAGGAGAACAAAGGTCTGGAAGAAGTTGTGAGGATGAAATTTCTTGTATTTGGGTTCCATCTCTCTCACACATGCACACTTATAGGGTTTCTGGGTTGCACAAACATGCCTATATTGTTGGTTCGAGTTACAGGAGGATGAAGTGCAAAATCTGTATCCGGAAGATGGAAAACCCTTGTCTTGTCCTCATTGACCTTGGGAGACCTATATAACTCTAAGTAGGTCTTAATAGAAGTTTTATTATGGTTTCTAAGAATATTCAAGGATAAATAAGATTAGTCAAAGTTACAGATCAATGTTGTTGGATGAGTAGCAGTGTTGTAGCTGGAAGGTGGAAGTTGCAGTGTTTTATGGAGATTTAAGAAGGACCTAAGGAAGGGATGAATTGGTATAGGGAGAAGTAATTGGTCTAAATATTCACTCTTTGTATCTCATTTGAAGCAGATTCTGATAAGAGATGAGTTTTCTAGGTTTCCCCCTGGCCGAGAACCTATATCTATCTCCTATTTTGTTGTCGCATTTTCTTGATATTATTTGATGAATATATCTAAATAAATAGCATCAATAATATAACTAATATTCACAAGAAAGTATCAAGTTTAAATAAAAATAAGATATAATTGTTGCCATTATCGATTTTCTAACATAATCAAATTCATTAATAAAATAATTTTTCATTTGGAAAATGTCATATAAAATAATTTATAATTTTTTGGGAATTTGGTATTAATAGGTCTTAGTGTTGGTCCATGGCCTATTTATAGATTAAAAATCTCCATAAATCTCCATAATAGAGTGAAAGCAAACCTTAATGCTTAAGAATCTTATTATATGTTTTTTAAAATGTATATATGTTTAACTTATATATTAATTATTTGTATCATTAATAATAATCATTATTATTTTAAATAAAGTTATTATCTTTTTAATTCATATGATATCTTTTATTTTAACAACTTGATATGTATCATGAAATTTTCTTATGCCTATTATAAATAACTAACTATTTATTGATATATGAAAAAATTAACAAACATTCTTTATTTTTAATTGTAACTCAAAACATAAACTTAACTTTCCTTAAATCTAATTTGTATTTCTTTTACATTAAATTCCATTTTTACTTTTTAAAAAGAATATCCTTATTATTTTCCACTCTACCAAACGTCCAAAAGTTTTACAAGTTGCCATAGTCCAAATTTGATTTAATTAAATTTTCAAATGTATTTCTCAAGAAACTATACGTAATTCTAAAATCAATTTAAGCCAATTATATGCACATACTACTATGAATGCATGCATATTATATGGAGGTCAAATCTCCATGCTACATCTATTTGTTTCACATAAAGAAATTATAATTATAATTATGGTAATCCAATTCCAAAATAGACATGATTTATATATTGATAATATATAATAAAATTACCAATATTTTATCTTTATAATTTTAATTAATAAATATAATTATCAATGTAATTCAAATAATATATATATATATATATATATATATATATATATATATATATATATATATATATATATATTTTTTTTTTTTTCTCTTTTTCTTTTTAACATGTTATAATAAAATATAAAATATGTTAATAAAGTTCTATTTACAGATTATAAAGAAATTATAGTTTTACCCACAAAAATACATCCTCACGATCTAATAAGCCTCTCGAGGGATCAAATATCTCAATATACAAACTTCCTTTTGCATCCAAAACTTGAGGAAATCTTTGTACCTTAAGAGATTTTATTCCTCTTGGATATTGGTAGATCTAAAGTTAAGATGAATTTTTTTTTTGAACAACACACTAATAGAATGTTTTGACTTAAGAAAATTATAATTTTGACTTATTTTGTATGATCTTTATAATTATATTTGTTCTCTATATATTTTGTTATTAATACTTTTTAAAACGTTACATGTAAACTCTATATTAAAAAGTGAAGGAATAACAAATCTCTATACATTGAATTGAAAATAAATTATTAATGTAATAATAATCCTTATATCAGCCCGCAGGAGCATGGTCTAGTGGCCAGAGGACACATTTTTAAGGCGTTCGTGTTGTTAAGCAGGTTATGGGTTCAAGCCTCATCTAAACTCGGGACCGTTCTTGTAGGCTTAGCAGTTCCTTGAGAGGTTATAGTGCTAGCCGGGGGGTTTGAACCCGCGCCTTACATGTGAAAGCTGTATGATGTTGCCGATTCCTCTTACTTACAAAAAAAATAAATAATAATAATCCTTATATTTTGAATTACAAAGAATTTATTAATGAAATAGTTTTTAGTTTAAATTATTTATTTTTCTGTAAATAAAGTTGATATAAAATTATGTTATTTATAACTAATAACAATATATATATATAATTTGTTTTAAATGTTACATGTTAACTAAACAGAGACATTGGTCAAGATTTATCCACAGCTAAGATATACATTGAAATCTTTTGTAATTAGTATTTTTTTAAATTTTTAAATTGAAATATTATTTTATTATATATAAAGCTAACATTAAGTGGAAAGATATCCCACCCTCATATTGTGTTGTAGAGTGTCTTTCACAACAATCGTAATCCATCTTAATTCCTGTTCTACCAAGCGATAAGAGAGATCAAATCTCTTTCCACTCTAAAAGAGGTTTGCATCTCAAGAGATGTGATATCTCTTAGCACTTGGAAATCTGAATTTAATATACATTTAGGATGGTTAATTATTAATTATAATAAATTATAATATAAATATAATTATTATTTTTATGTTTTTATATTTTATTTTCATTTATTTATATATTTTATTTTTATTAAGTCAAAATGATAAATATTAAAACATACAACATATTTACCATAATAGGTTAGAGACAGACTTGGAACAATGAGTGTTATTTGTCTAAAGACAAATACAATAAGAAAAACATTATTTACTTTTAAAACCTAGATAAATAAACCCTAAAACTAATTAAATAAATAATTATTAATTTTAAGCTAGGTATTGCCACTATTAGGATACAATATATAGCCTCAATTTTAGCCACACATTTGATTTGAGGTAGCCCAACTTTAAGTGTCCGAAATTTTTTTGAGGTTCCATACTTTTAGGTGGAGGTAAAAATATCCTTCTTCCTTACGTAATACTATGTTGAAATCTCGAGTCAAGGTCAAAAAAATCCTTCTCCCTTACAAAATATTGTGTTAAAAAACACCCCATCAAAATAATGATGACACAAATATTGGAATAGATGCACACAAAGAAAACATAATTGAAACCATACTTCTTATTTATTAGACTGCTTTGACAATGATTACATATAGGGACACAATGTTGATCTCTCGGAAAATATGGAAGCCAAAAATATGGATATCACAATCTAAAAATAGTAAACCACCTCTATTTTCCTAATTATGAAAATAACAACTTAGCAAACTGAAAGACAACTCAATAATATTATCACCTTTTTAGATTCATACATTTCTACATTATTCTAACATCCTCCTTAATGGAGAAATGGATTTTTCACTTTGTCGAGACGTTGTCTACATATTTCAAAGTTCATCTTTCCAAGAGGCTTGATAAATATGTTAGATATATTTTTTCTTGTATTAAAATAGAATAAGTCAATCTTTATTGGTTGTATCTTTTCCCTTGCAAAATGGTGTTGGACTTCAATATGTTTTTTTTCTTGCATGAAAAATTGGATTATTTTCTAACTTAAAGGAACTTTGGTTGTTGCATTTGATGTTTGTTGGTCTTGTTTGTTTTTCTCAAACATATTCAAGGATCCTCCTTAACAAAATAGATTTACAGGTTGCACTAGCCAACAATTTGTATTCAACTTTTGCTGATGAAAAATAAGTTGAAAATAATTAATATTATTTTATATTAATGGAGAAATGGTTACACAAGTTGTAACGTATCTCCTTAGTTTAGGATTAGTTCCTACAATTTAGGAGTTTGTTTCCAACTTCCTAATTCCTAGTGTTGTACTTAATGATGTAATTCCTCATTCATGAATGTAGAGTAAACTCGAGTGTTCTCTCGCTGGGTGCGATCTCTGTGCAGTACTCACCTGTGAGCTGCAACTCCTTCTTTTCATTTCAGTGTCATTTTTATCTTGGTATCAGAGCTCCAACTTCCTAATTCCTAGTGTTGTACTTAATGATGTAATTCCTCATTCATGAATGTAGAGTAAACTCTGAGTGTTCTCTCGCCTTTGGGTGCAGTCTCCAGGTGCAGTACTCACCTGTGAGCTCGTAACTCCTTCTTTTCATTTCGTGTCATTTTTATCTTGGTATCGAGTTCTAGTAGCGATGCTTTTTTTTAGGATGCATCATTGATTACGGAGCGTGGTGGTGACAGCGCTTGCGTAAGTCAGTAGATTCGGTCGGACCGCAGTAACACTCGAAGGATAGGTCTCGAATGAGCTGACCATCTCGAGCAGTAAGAAAAGGTTAGCGCGGATTTTTGTGAGCACGATCACAGCTCATTGCGCGGTTTTAATGCGTAATGGTCGCCAACGCGCCATGTAATCTGCTGCGGAGGTACACGCGAAAAGCGCGCTGTGGCTGGTGACTCGCGCGGATTTTTATTTCCGAACATTTTAGCGCGGCTTCTTCGCATTGAGAAGCGCCGTGACTTGTGCTTGTGCACATTTTGGCGCGGATTTTCGTGATCAAAGCGCGCCGGATTGTACTAGCATATTTTTTTGATTTCAGCGCGATTTTTTCGAATAAGAGAAGCGTCGACCTCTTTCTCTTTGGGAAGGTCCGCAATTATTTTTTGCAGATCGGCCCTGCCTGTGGTAGGTACATTGAAGTTCCAATTTGCCCGGTGGTAGCAGATCGGACTTGCCCGGTGGTGGCACATTGATGTTCGAATTTGCCCGCGTGGTAGCAGATCGACTTGCCTCGTGTGGCACATTGAAGTTCTCGAATCGCCGCGTGGAGGCAGATCGGACTTGCCCGTGGTGGCGCATTGAAGTTCCGATCGCCCTCGGGTGGTGGCAGATCGGACTTGCCGGTGGTGGCGCATTGAAGTTCCCGATTTGCTCGGTAGCGACAGATCGAACTTGCCCGGTGGTGAGGCGCATTGAAGCTCCCCGATTTGCTCGGAGCAGCGGATCGGTTTTGCTCTGTGGTGGCACATTGAAGGTACAAATTTTGTTTGGAAAAAACAATGATCAGGATCCGGTATGTGGTAATTTTTTTTAGTGTGTCACCCGCAATTATTCGGCTGATTTATTCATCGGAGGATCAGATATTTTTTTTATCAATCCAATATGAATAACAATGATAGAATCGTATCTCCACGAGTACGGCAAACTCGATGGATCGAATTTCTCCAATCGGAAATTCAGAGATCGTGACTTTACTTGAAAGCGCAAATGCATGGTCGATCGTTACGGGAAGTGAGCCGAGACCAGGATCACTGCACTAGAACAAGACGGGATAAAAGGGAGACAAAAGCAAAGGTCATATTGAAGATGTCCGTCAAGGACAATATTATCCCACATATTAGAGAGCGTAAATCGGCGTCGACATTTGGACGATGATTAAAAACCTATACGGGCACACGGAGTCACAAACCGTGTCTTGTCACTCAAAGGCAAGTGTTTGCGATGAAGATGGAGGAGAATGAGTCCGTCACTTTCGGATTCATTGCGAGAGTCAAAGACTCGAAGGACAGATTGGGAGATATCGAGAGAAAGTTTCCGGTCGGATCCGGTCACGATCACATTGAATGGAATGACGGATGAATATCAGATGTTCATCACGGGGGTTGCGACAAGGGAGAAAGCCCCTACGTTTGAAGAGTTGACGAGGGATTACGCTACAAGAAGAAGAGCGACGACAAAATCTGAAATCACGGAGCAATGATCTTGCTTCGATGGCGAAAAAGGCGACGATAGACAGAGGAAGAAGCACGGCAGAATGACAGCAACGACACGAGCAGCAGTAGAAAGGAGCCAACACATTTCGTAAGAGACCGTTTAAAGGTATGTCTGCTAATAACTTTCCCAACAAGAAATAAGTTTACCTGTGGAAAACCTGGTCATGAGATTAAAGATTGTTATAAGAGGCAGCAGATGATTTAAGGAAGAAACAAACAGAGAAAACATAAGGGTTACTTTGTTGAGGAAGAAGAGGACCATAGCCACGAACTTCGACTATTTACAACTCGATTAGTGCCCTTTCACTTCAAAGGGAGATGAGGACGACATATGGTATGTCGACTGCAAGCATCCTCACATATGGCTCGGTAAGAAGGATCTGGTTTGAATGTCTTGAAGAAACTTCATGTGGGTCGAGAAATTTATTTAGGGGATGATAGTGGATATGAGATCAAAGGATATGGTGACATTCGTAAAATTACCTAGCGGTAACATTAGACACCTTAAAAATGTATTGTATGTGCCCGGAATTAAGAAAAATTTGATCTCTGTCTCAATGATTACTCGATCAGGGACATGCAAGTTCAATTCTTTAAGACTAATCGTGTCATAAAGGATAACCGAGATGGAAACGATCACTATCGGGAGTGCGCTGTGGGGAGCTTATAGCAGGGTTGAGACGTGAAAAAGTATGACAAAGCAAGCAATGGTTGCAGAATCGGATCGACAGTTGAAGATCTCCGGCATCGTAGATTTGGCCATCTTAATCACGCAAGACCTCATCTTACTTCGGAGAAAAGGTATGGTTGATGGACTCCCTTGTTTTCCATAATGTTAAGTTGGATTGTGATGGATGTGCATTAGGGAAAAATGCATAGAGAAGAGTTCCCTTTGCATGTTAATGGAAAAGAAAAAGATGTCTTAGAACGGTGCATACAGATATATGCGGACCTATGCGGGATCTAGGTCATTAGGAGGTGCATATTACTTTCTCTTATTTACGGATGATTGCACTAGGTTTTCTTGGATATACTTTCACGAGTAAAAAGAGTCGGACTTTTCAGTATTTTAAAGAGTTTAAATCTATGGTAGAAAACCCGGACGAGAAAAAAGGATAAAAATTCTCCGCTCGGATCAAGGGGGAGAATACGAAAGTTGGGAGAATTCATGAACTTCTCGCAAGCGAAGCATGGGATTATTCAACGAGTTCACGGTGCCCCACACTCCTCGCGCTGAATGGAGTGGCGGAGACGCAAAAGAACAGAGAACTCTTGTGGAGTGCGCAAGGAGCATGCTTCAAGGTAAGGGTCTATCAAATGGTTTTTGGGGCGAAGCTATTAACATCATTGCCTACTTAAAGAATAGGAGTCCTACTAAATGTCTAGGCTTCAAAACCCTTTTGAGGCATTATATGGATTCAAACCAAAGAGTGAGTCATTTAAGAATATTTGGGTCAAAATCTTATGCTCATATACCTAAGGCGAGATAGGAAGAAGTTAGATCCAAAAGCCTTGAAATGTATCTTTGTTGGATATGTACTCGAGTTCAAGGCATATAAGTTATTTAATCCCGTGACTCATAAGGTTTTTGCAAGCAGAGATGTCATATTTCATGAACAAAGTTGAAGAAGGAAAGGATGACTCAGAAACGATGATTGGCACATTCCATTGCTAATGGAAGAAAACGATGAGGATGATGAAGTGCAGGAGCAGAAACAAGAAGAAGAAGTAACGGGTAATGTAATCAATGATGCAAGCCCAGAGAAGGTTGAAATGGACAGATTTGAGGTAAGTCCCCTACCAAGGAGATCGAGTAGGAAGACTCAATTACCATCCCGATTGAAAGACTATGCATTAATGACAAACATTTTAAACATTGTAGAACTCCCTGCAAATTATGAAGAAGCAAGTAAATACGATGCATGGAGGGGACTGCAATGTATGATGAAATAGAATCAATAAACAGAAACAAACATACTTGGGATTTGGTTGAACTGCATCGAAGGTAAAACCCCCATAGGATGCAAATGGGTCAGTATAAACCTAAAATAAATGCGGATGGGAGTATAGAAAAACTTAAAGCTAGACCGGTAGCAAAGGGTTACTCACAAAGAAGAGGGAATAGATTTCGATGACACCTTTGCTCTCGTAGCCAAATTAAACACCATTAGAATGCTAATTTCCTTAGCAACAAAACATAAATGGCAAACTACACCGACTAGATGTTAAATACGCATTTCTCGAATGGTGACTTGAAAGAAGAAATTTATTTAGTTCAGCCTCGAAGGTTTTGTGAAAAAGGCGGTGAACATCTTGTGTGTAAATTGAAAAAGGCACTTTATGGTTTAAAACAAGCACCCGAAGTCGTGGTATGAGAAGATTGACTCATTTTTTGTACGAGCATGGCTTTCATAGGAGCTTGAATGATCCAAATCGTATACCAAGTTTAATAAACGGAGGCAAATTATTTTGATTTCTTTGTATGTAGATGATATGATCATAATCGGGGATGCTAACAATCGATCAAAGAAATCAAACAGATAGATGTCACAAGTGTTTGAGATGAAAGATCTCGGAAATCTACATTATCGCTTTGGGATTGGAGGTATGGAAAAGATTCGCTGATGTACTTTTTCTTACACAAGGGAAGTATGCCGCTAGCTCGGGAAAGGTTCGTGAATGGAGCATGCGGCATCAGCAAGCAACACCATTGCAACAGTAACTTAAAGTTGAGCAAACGACGATGGTACTAAAGAGGTGGATGCCACTATGTATAGACAACTAGTTGGCGGTTTGATATATCTCACTACAACTAGACCAGATTTGGCATACTACGTTAGTATGTTGAGCCGACTCATGTCGAAACCACTCGAAAGTCACCGGGTCGCGACAAAAAGTGTGTTGAGGTATCTTAGTGGTACTAGTAATTATGGTATTTTTGTACATCGACAATTCGATGTTACTCTAGCGAGTTTTTCGGATTCGGATTGGGCGGTAACTTGGATGATCGAAGATCTATCACGAAAGTTGCGCTATCAGCATTGGATCCGGGTCATAGCATGGAGCAGCAAAAAGCAGAAAATCATCGTAGCCTTATCTTCATGTGAAGTCGAGTACCAAGCATTGTGTGCGGCCACATGTGAAAGCTATCTGGTTGAGAAGACTTCTCAACGATGCAGAGAAAGAACAGAAAGAATCAACTATCATCAAAACTCGACAACCGCAGTACCATCAAGCTTGCATACAATCCAGTTTTTCATAAAAATACCAAGCACATCGACACTGGCTCCATTTTGTTCGAGAGAAACTACGGTACAAAAAGAGATACTTGTTGAATATTGTAAAACTAGTGACAATATGGTCGATATATTTACTAAGCCTCTTGGGCGTGTAAAGTTTGAATTGTTTAGAAGGATGCTAGGAGTTCAGGATAATCCTTTCTCCATTAAGGGGGAGTTGAAAATAATTAATATTATTTTATATTAATGGAGAAATGGTTACACAAGTTGTAACGTATCTCCTTAGTTTAGGATTAGTTCCTACAATTTAGGAGTTTGTTTCCAACTTCCTAATTCCTAGTGTTGTACTTAATGATGTAATTCCTCATTCATGAATGTAGAGTAAACTACGAGTGTTCTCTCGCTTTGGGTGCGACCTCGTGTGCGATACTCACCTGTGAGCTGCAACTCCTTCTTTTCATTTCAGTGTCATTTTTATCTAAATAAACATTTGGGTATTTCTTGCTAGTCCATGATACAATACCCGATCATTTATTAAATGCATATCCAAAGGTTTATTTTCTATTTTCAAGATTTCCATATCAATCTAAATCAGAATAACCTCACAACTCAACATTATATTCATTAGTATACATTATACCAAAATTAAGTGTTCCTTTCAGATATTGAAGAAACTTCCTTGTTGTTTTCCAGTGGCTTTCACAAGGATTAGCCATGAAATAACTAAGGATGCTGACATAATATGGTATATTTAGCTTAGTAGTTGTGAGGTATTTCAAACTTCCCACTAGTTGACAATACAAAGTTCCATTCACCTCTTCAATTCCATCATCACTGTACAATTCAACATTCTATTCTAAAGGAGTAGGAAATTCCTTGAACTCAATAACATTGAATTTTTTAAGGATTCCCCTTATATATTTGTGTTATGTGATGAATGTCTTACCAGATTCCCTAAATAGTAATGCAATTCACCAAAATCCTTCATTTCACATAACTATGATAACTCACTTTTAATTTATTTAATCAACTTGGATGCACTACCTATTATGATAAGATCATCAACATATAAATATATCAAAGAAATATTCCCATATTCATATTTTGTAATGTACAAGTTAGGATCACTTTTGTTGCCACACAAAACCTTTCTCATAAAAGAAAGATTCAATTTTTATATACCAAAATATCGGTGCTTGTTTCAAACCATATAAAGCTTTATTCAACTTGAAAACAAGATGCTCTTATCCCTTCTTTACAAAACCTTTAGGATGAACCAAATAAAATTATTATTTTAACTCACCATTCAAAAAAGAAGATTTAATTGATGATTTTTCAATTTATGTTTGGTATCTAATTGAATCATGATTCTAATTATATTCACTTAGCTACAGGTGCAAAAGTAGCTTCGTAATAAATTCCATATTTTTTTGAATAACCTTTTGCAACCATTCTAGAATTTACTTATCAATATTTCCCTCAACATGAAAGTTGGTATTTTACAACCATTTTCATCCTATGGAAACTTTATTTTTAGGCAATTTTTTTAATTAACATATGTTATTCTCAATTATAGAGTTATGTTCTTCATTCATTGCATCTCTCCATTCTTTGTATTCTTTATCTTCTTCATAGCTTGAAGTTTCAACAACACTCATTACATGAGGCATGAATGCATTATATGCATACCTTATAGGCGCCTGAATTTGACGGGACGACCTTCTTAGAGTTTTATTGCTTTCATGTTTCTTCCTCTTTTTTGGAGTCTCTTCACCTCTTCTTGGAGTATCATGACTGCTTGATGCCTCTTTATCTTAAACATGTATTTTTTCTTGTGCTTTTTCTTGTTTCTATGTAACACTTGTATCTATTTTGGTCTAATAGTTAGTATCATGCCATACACCACTATTATACATTTTATCACCTTCATCTGTGTTCCCATGAAACATCACATCCCAACTTGAAAAACTTATATCTGAATTGGGATCAAACAACTTGATTTATTTTTTATCATCACAATAACCAATTAATGTGCACTTAATTGACTTTACATCAATTTTTATTCTTTATTAATTTTTAATATGAGTAAATGCCTTGAACCCAAAAACTCTTAACTGAATAAATTTTGGTTTATATCCATAAAATTCTTCAAAAGGTGTTTTAAAGATATACAAAATAGGCTAGAATCCTATTTTTCAAATAAACAATAGTATTAATGGTTTAAACCCAAAAACCATTAGAGGAATTGTTACCTTGAAGGATATGATGTGAAAATTCCACTATTGTCTTGTTTTTCCTCTTAGCAACTCCACTTTTTTGAGCTTTATGTGGCATTGTAAATTGATTTAGGATCTCATTTATTTTACAATGTTGATTAACTTCTCTTGATATATATTCTCCCCATATCGAAGATGATCTTGACACTAAGCTCAAAAGAAAACCATACCTAGGAAAATCATAGTGAGGCCAAGGTTATGAACATATAGAATGTTAAATGTTAAATAATTCATGAGAATGTGCTCATATTTTAATTTTTTTTAATGTAAAATAGAAATTGATTTATGATAGGATTTTCCTCAAAGTAAATTTCTAAATTCATGATGAAGTTGAGAGGCTTAAGGCATTATCTCTCATCCCCTGAGTTTTGGATAAGGTCATTGATAGGTGGATGTGAGATATTTTTTCCTTGAGAATATAATGGAGCATATTTTAATGGATTTAGAGAGTTATTTTCTTCCTAGAGTGGGTATCTAAGGAGTTTTCTTCTACTTTATTTTGGGATCTTGAAATCTATATAAAGGCATCCTATGTACTTTGTGTAGGGGGGATTTTGTGGGAGAGATCTTGATAGATTTTTTGAGAAGTTTTTGAGAGCTTCATTTTGAGGAATCTTTAGAGAGACTGGAGAGAAATCGAGACCTTTCAGTGGAATTGTTTGTTATGTCCAAGTATTGAAATCCTCTGTGTAGAAGACAACTCTATTTTTGGCCACCCTTTTTAACACATCATTGTACACATTACTGAGATTAAAAAATGAAAATAAAATTGATTGGACCCATGGAGGCAAGTCTAGAGATGTAGCCCAATGGAGGGGCAAACTTCATTATCATTGTTGATGCATCATGTTCTGTTTATTCATTGTTTCTTAAAGTTATTTTAAATCAGTTTTAAGTTATAATTTTATGATGAAATGAACATGTTTATGGATAAATTGTAACTTAATATTAGAACCCCATATGGTCAATTAAAAGGTCTTATTTATAAGTTCTTATGTGCTCGCAAGTTTTCGGATAACTTGGTATCAGATCAGTTCATTGTCTGGCTAAGTCGGTACATTTGTTAAGTTTAATTCAAGAAAGAAGAAGGGAACTGCTTAATAAGGTAATTTCTTAAGTTTCAAAATTTTGATTTCGAAAAAAAGTCTTTTTCTGATCCTTTCTTTGCAAATAATTTTCAAGATTCAAAGATTTTTCGAGACTTTTTAACCAAGAAGAAATGGTAGATGAGTTGTATGATCATGAAAAAGAAATCAATATATTGAGGAAATAGTTGAAAACATTGGAAGATGAGAAAAAAGAGCTTCAAGATAGATTGCAAGAAATGGAGTTGAAATTACAAGCTTTAGAAGAGGCCTTAACAAAGTGTTAGAATGCTAATATGAATGAGGTAAGAAACACTTGTTCACATTCAAGTTCCTCACAATAAGATGTTTACTTTTGTTCATTCCCGAAACACACTCAAAGAATTGGGTCGAAATTTCTATCAAAAATTGGTTATCAAGGGAAAGGCATGGAAAGCCATGCCCAAGGTATGACATAACCGATTATGGTTGAAGAGCGACGTAGATTATTTGGAATTAGATTTGGAAAAGAAGAGCTAGGAGAGACTTCCAAGGCTATTTAAGCAAATGATGTTTCGAAAGGAACTTCCTCTCATCACTCTCGTGAAAAAGGTGATCATCAAAGTCATAGGCCTCATTATACAAAAGTTTCTTTTGATTATAAGAAGCATGGTAATCTCATTCATAAAATTTGGAATAATACTCCATGTTAATTATGTTTCCTATATAATCACAATGTTTCGACGTGTTGGAAGATAATGTGTGTGACACGAAATTGCAACATTTTTTCACATATTGTAATAAAAGTTGTCATTTTGTTAGATAAATGTTGAAATATTTATCCAAAATTTCATCAATAATATTGGAGGAAAGTTGTGTAAGACCCTATCAAAAATGAAAATGTTAGTCTAGCAAAGATAGCTCAGGAAAAATGGGATGATGAAATGCAATTAAACATGGATCCACTCGAATGGCTTGGTAATAAAGCCATAGTCTAACTAGCCAGAGGAATCGCTCTGAAAATCATGAAAATTCCGATAAGATTTTCAGAAAATCCGGCAGGAATTTTTCTAAATCCATGTTATAACTATCAAAGTTTAATATTTTGGGTGTCCTACATGTTTTTGATGGTGCTGAATCCATTTCCAATGTCAAAATCAGGATTCAAACACTGTTTCTGCAAGATTTTTTAAATTTTTTTGGCCCGGATTCCGGCCAATTTTGACCGTCCGGGCAATTCCTCCGGCTCGTTAGACGACTCCGGTAATAAATGGTTAATGTTTCTAAAGAAGTGAGTTTTAGTTAGCATTCATGATTAAAACCTCAAAAAATAAGTTTATATTTGTTTATGTTGATGAAAACAAGAAAACAAAAGATGAATTGCACGCATTTGTGATTCTTCTATCTATCGAAGAATGAGCTTGGCTCGACCTCTCTTGTTTGTTGACCTGTTGATCTATTTAAAGATATTTTCTAACCCGTATAGACACCACGTCAGCTACACCAACATGGTTCTACTAGCTCTTTACTTCACATCGCCATGAAAAGAAATGATACAGGAATTATATTCCTTATTTTACAATGCTACCGGAAGAGCCAACCATATCTGTTTCAGAATAAGGTGATATTATGCATGCGATAGAATATTTATAAATTACACGTGAGCTCCATGAGAAGGAAGTGAACCATAGCCATCGTCAGCTGATAAATTATGGTATTGCTTTAGGCGCAAAACGATGGTTTTTTAGGATTACATGTTTTGGAAAACATGCAATGATATTTGTATTGAAAATATGTTATGGAGTTGTGTTGATTGACTGCAATAAAAAATTATTGCTGCATGATATGATATATTAAAAATTATTCTTTTTATGTCGATGTTGGATCACTATTAAATGGAGCTTACCAATTTCATTGTTTTTGTAAGCTGGCATTAGAGTTGTATCACGCATCTATGATGCCACTGATAACGTTAATCGTGGCGTTGGATGGAATTTATGAATCCTTCTGAGTGATATTGTCAAGATTGGCTGCTTACATTTTTGGATTCTAGATGTATGGCATATATATTGAATGCATGGTGGTTACAAATTTTATGGGATTTTATTCCACGAATGTACATATATTTTATTTAATATTTACTCGAATGAAGATTTGAGGGCATATTTACGATAGCTCGTAGCTATAACACAGAGAAACATTGCATGATATCGATGGTGGATATATTTATGACGATAATTCTAGAGATTCAATATGCATTTAAAGTTTGGAGATTGATTTTAACTGGAAAACACAGTTTTGTTGGAGTTTTGGTGGAATGGGAAACATAATAGCGTGGTCATATCCCACAATCAACGTTATTTCTCCAACAATGGTTAAACCTAATTCCGACAAAAGCCGTTAGGTTGAATGATTCACATATTAACCAATAAACATAAGTATACAAAGGGGATTGTGATGTCGAATCCCAGCATACAACTAGAAATTAATTTGAATGGAGGCTACGTTGTATACGAGTTTCAGGTGCAGGGTAGTTAATTAATTTTGTTACGGGTGAATCTGTTGGAAGTGGCTCCACATTTCAGGTCGATTAAATTAACATGGAAATTCTTATTTTATGTTGTTCATTATAATGTAGTTTGTTAAAGATCCACGTTGGAGGATATTATACCGAAGGTTTGACAATATAGTTTTCTACGTAGGAGTGGAACTCGTCCAAAGTTGTAGTTGCAATAACAGTTTCACCCAAGAGTGGATCTATGTAATCAAACAGGACCATGATTGCTGAATTTCATGATCTGCATCTGATCCTAGGTACGAATTATGGAATTCTCTGCCCCATGTGGCAACTAAATATTGTGAGGCACTTGGATTTGGATGTGTTGTTCTCAGAGGATGCCATCTATTTTTTTTGGGGGAAAATTTTCGTTAAGAGGATCTATGAGAAGTCTAATCTCAATGATGCCATCGAGCACAAATATTTAGGTAGCATTCTCATATGATTTCAATGCTTGTATGAGTTGACACATAATATATGATGACAGTTCCATCTGATAGTCTTCAGTGGCAAAGGCAAAGGAAAATATGTGGCTTGTGCCACGTTGATGATAACAATGCAAATATGATTCCATGCAAGGGAAAGTATCATGTTTTGGCGGAATAAATGTATGAAATTCCTCTTGTATCATTAAATAACAAAAAAATATCGAAAAAATGAAATTTTGGTGTTTGGTTCCAAAAGGGCATGGATCATGATGATTACGTAGGCCTCAATCCATGATTTGGCAGAGGTTGCAATGGCCATGCCAGGATTTATATCGGATTCAATGAAAACACAATGAAATGCATATTCCAGTTTGCAAAATGGATGGGTTAAAGACATAAATCACACTTCAAATGCGAGTTGTTATGTATTTATTCCATGAGAATTCATCTCACGATAGTGATGCTTACGTCGTACGAATGGTTATTTTCCACTACTAATATTCATCCATGGTTTTCACTGATGAGTTTTGCAGGGTTGTGGTCTGTGGCAGATGAAAATTCTCCCAACTTTGGACGTAGTAGTTCTAAAATAACTTTTAAAAGATAAAAATTGGGAGATCCAACATATATAATACTCATGGATTCAAGTGGGATTCGACAAAAACCTCCTTGTTTGATTATGACTATGGAGATATTACAACATTCACGTGAACATGGAAACCATGATGGGAAACTTCTTTCATATGCTTAATTGTGGGAGTATTGATCAATGGCTTCAATTCATAATTCTTTAAGTGACGTTATTTTTTCCAGAAACAACAGTAAGGGTTAATGTTCCTGTGATTGTAGCATCAACACCATCGCCAGGTCAAAATCAGTTCAATTATTCGTAGATCATCGTGGTTCTTTTCTCCTCCACATCGATATTCAGTACTAACACAATAATTGCAAAGGATAGGTAGATGTATACTAATGAAGCTAAAAATTATTGATGGTATTTTTATTCAAGGAGTTATGATAAAATTGGATTTAATTTAATTACAAACCTATGGAGGAAATTTGAAACAAAGTAGAGGCTTGTGTGTCATTATTTAAAATAGCTAACAAGTAGTAAAAATTGGAGGTTCGTTAGTTATGAGTTTTTTTATAAAAGGAACCATGATCCTTGTAATTGAAAAATTATAAATCTTTTGGGCATTCTATAAAGTAACATTACTTTATTGAAGAATGTTACAAACAAAAGGAAAGTTGCACTAGTAGATTCTTTGAATTATACCTAATATCATAACTAACTTCAACCTCTTCAGCTTTTGGTGTACTAAAAGCCTTCCTCTATGGGGAGGTATGATCTAGGATAATATTGACACCAGGTTCCAAATAAAATCATACTTGGGGAAATCCTAGTGACGCCTTTGTTATGAGCATATAGAATATAAACTCCTAAATAATTCATGAGAATATGATCATATTTGAAGATTTTTAATTTGTAAAATAGAAATTGATTTATGAGAGGACCTTCCTCAAAATCATACTTGGGGAAATCCTAGTGAGGCCTTTGTTATGAGCATATAGAATATAAACTCCTAAATAATTCATGAGAATATGATCATATTTGAAGATTTTTAATTTATAAAATAGAAATTGATTTATGAGAGGACTTTAGGTGGATCTCAGAGATTTACTTCTCAAGAATCTCATGGAGCATATTTTAAGAGATTTAGAGAGTTTTTGTCTTCTTAGAGTGGGGATATAATGTGTTTTTCTCTCATTTATTTTGGGATCTTTAAAGCTATATAAAACCCTCCCATGTGCTTTTTGTAGGCGAAAGTTTTCAAGGAGAGAGCTTGAGATAGTTTTTGAGAACTTCATTTTGAGGAAGATTTTGAGATATTGAGAGCTCAAGAGGTATTTCGGAGGAATTATTTGTTATGTACAAGTCTTGAACTCATTTATGTAGAAGACATCTCTAGGCTTGGCCGCCATTTTTAATAAAGGATTTTACACATTCCTCATTACAGAAACACAATAAAGTGATTAGACCTATGGAGGGGAATCCGGAGATGTAGCCTAGTGGAGGGGGCGAACTCTGCCTTATGCTTCATGTTTTTCTTATTCATGGTTTGATCGAGTTATTTTAAATTAATTTTAAGGTACAATTTTATGATGAAATGAACATGTTTATAGATAAATTGTAACTGAATCATATAATCTCATCAATTAAAAGGTATTCATAATACGTTTTTATGTACTCTCAAGTTTTTTGATCATGCCCATGATCATATCTAAGAATTTTGATGCATTTGTCAGTTTTTTTCCATTTTTTAATTATTTAAAGTACTAAAATACAACACTCTTCTTTATTATTAAATAGACCCATGTATACTCAGATATATGAAAAAAAAAATACCATGTTCCACCAAGATATCTACTTTTGCACAGGTCCACATACATTAGTATGACTCAATTCAAGTGTTTCATTTTGTCTTTTCTCTTTACATAGAGTAAATTCCTCTCTCCACTTCTTACCAAGTGCACATTCTTCACATTCAACATGATCATCATCCTTCTTATGGAGAGCTTCAACTATTTTTTTATTTTTAAGTAACATTAAATAATTGTGATTTAAATTCCCATACCTTTGATTCCATAACTCTTCTGTTCACATTGTTGAAGATGCCAATGCTTGATGACCTTTATAGTTGCATCTAACTTATACAATCCTCCAACTAAGGTACTGTTGACGGGAAAATCTCTCCGGCCAACAGCAGGGGATCTCCTCGGTAAAAGGTCCCAATTAGACCTTGAACCGTTTGGAATAGGGATCCCGTCCGGGGTGTGGGTCCGGCTACCACTGATTTATCCTTTCTTTGGGTCTCGCTTAAACTCTATAAAATAGTGGATACGCACCTAATCAAATGATACAAGACATATGATTGATGCATTAAATGTAAATGTAACACTATGAGTAGCAAGAGGAAATAATAAAGCATGAAGACTGAAGGAAGTGTTGTTAACAACACTTCATTAGGGTCATGCTTGTAAACTGTTCTGACCATGAAAGAAACAATTCCTCATGGCAAGAGCACCCTTCACTTCCTAAAAGTTTTAAATGATAACAAAAATTCTTATAAACAAAGCCATCAACATTCATTAAGAAAGTGAATTGAACTCAACCACCATTAACATACTCAGCAAACTGTTATGCAATTGTGATATGAATTAAAGATACAGTTCCCTTAATCTAAGATGTTCAGAAACTAAAAACATAATACTCAATAACGCTCATACATATGACAACACCAGATCCACAAAGGGATTTTTCAAAATGCTTGTATTCATGCTCAAATGTATACTCCTCTGGAAATACAATGTAATCAGCTTGAGTCCCCAAACAAAATATCATTTGCAATATCCCGAAGGAAGTATTTATAGGACAAAACATGCCCTTTGGGTTTCCTTGACCTTTGGCCTTCCTGATTGTTGGGCTGCCTTGCAACCCAGTCCATTCTACGACTTACGACCTGAGCCACTGATGTGACCTGCGACCCGATTGGACCTTGCGACTTGCAACCTTGGACCATCCACGACTTGCGACCTCGGACCATCCGCGACCTGCGACCTCGGACCATCTATGACCTGCAACCTCGGACCATCCGCGATCCGCGACCTGAAGAAATCTGCGACCTGCAACCTCAAGAAATCTGCGACCTGCGACCTAGAGTAGATCTATGACTTGCAACCTTAAGCAGATCTGTGACCTGCGACTTGACTGGGTTTTGCGACCTTGCGACCTAGTCACTTGGTTGCGTTGTCGCGCATTTAATAGGGGATGCGACTTAGAGACCTGGAGAATTTTGCGGCTTGCGACCTTTGGGAATTTGCGACCTGTGACCTACGACCTTTGGGAATTTGCGACTTGCGACCTCCAGCCATTAGCGACCTGCGACCTGAAGAAATCTGCGACCTACAACTTCAAGAAGATCTACGAATTTTATAGTAGTATTCCTCATCTCACATTCCTTGCTTTGAAAACTCGCCCTCTTGCATGCTGGGAAAAACTTTGGCTCATTGCACAGACCAACAGATTCCACCTGTAGTCATATAACTTAGGTTACATGTCTTCCCTGATTGGATAATAACGTTAAGATGCGTATTTACTTAATTACACAAGTAAAAAAATGAAAACTTTGGACCCCTGTGTGGTCAAGTGTTATGCCGCGGCGTGGTCCTTATCAAGTCCTCCTGGGATCCAAATGTTTGTAGTGAAACCATTGATGAGGTAAAAGACCTTCTGCTTGTGCCATCTCCCATTGAATATGATGGGTTTCTAGCTTCTATTTTATGTTTTGGTAGAAGGCTAGAACTATACCAAATATCGGTATCATGAGAGAGGTATGCGCAGATTTCAGCAACCCTAAATAAATCGTGTGCATACTATAACCACAAGTTTTAGGGGAGCTTGTGGTGTTCATGAGGTGCGGCCTTGGAGAATGCTTTGGTGCAACCCAAAGTTTCCTGCATGAATGGGCAGACACATTATTGCCGCATGCACAAAACATAGGCAACTTTGAAACAACGCCTCCATGACTTGGCTGTACGTTTACATCAACCGGCCTTGTAGTTGCAATCGTTGAAATGAAAAAGTCAAACAGATACCAGTAGCTGTTTAAGGCATCAAAGGCTGGGAGCGGCTATTGACAGGCCTGCGAGAGTGTGCTTCTGTTCACGCGTTTCCTTCTTGGTTACCACCTTGTAAGATCTCTGCATAGCTTCAAAATGGGTTGTAATTCTTGGCAAAGATGGTGCATGTATACATGCACAACCCTGGTGTGATTTCCACAGTGCGATCATGGGGACTCTTGTAACAACGTTTTGAGCATTTTTTGTCATGTGAGCTTAATACCCACTGTAATAAAAATGGGTACCCGCTCTATTATATGAGTGCGACTTTGCGTTTATATGGGCATGGGTGTTTGCCTTCCGAAGAGGTTTCACTTCAGGGTCGCATAGTCGGGGATTTCATTGGTTCCTTTCGGACACGTCTTTTGCGACCTTGCAACCTCAGGGAGGTCGCACAGTCGCATGGGAAATAGGTCACATTTGTTGACCGGAAGCACAATCTGCAACCTTGCGACCCGAGGCCTACAGAGTATCTCTTTTCGACCATGCATATGCTTAACTTTGCTGCGAGAGGCCTGCCCTTTCGTTCTCATACACATCCACCTTTGATGATATTTCCCTTCAAGGCACTCACCATTTACTATAGCTCGAGTGCATGGGATCATTATGAGTGTGGGGTCGCAAGTCTAGTGCGTAGGTCGCATAGTCGAAGAGTCGCACCAGTCGTGGTCTCTCCCGAATGTGCTTAACTGCGACTTTGCAACTTATTCTGCCCTCACACAGTCGAGGACTCGTATGAGCTTCGGGCTCCCTTTGATTTCCTTTTGTGATCTTTCAAACTATTAATCTTATTAGTTTGTAGTCTTTGGCATTCACGCCACATATTCCAGCCATGGCACCAGCTCATGATGAAGGGACATGCACCACTAAATAAAATATGCAAAGATGGGTATGGCGTTGCATTTGGCATGCCGAGGCCGTGGCTGGAGTGAGCTTTGTCAACGGTAGGTGGCGCAACTAGACTACTTTCACACCCTGCGGCAATAATATTATGAGCATGCCGTCTGCGAATACCAATGATTGCACCCCAGAGACATTCTGCGCGATACTCAATTTATTATGTGGCATTCATGTTTCAGTTATATCGAGAGCGCGCACAGTATCTATCATGGGCAGTTTCTGGTTTGTGCCATGGTCGTTACTAAAACGTGTGGCCGATTTTAGGAGCGCAATTGGCATTGCATTGATCCCAATGCGCAATCTCTCACAAGCACGTGGCTTGACTCTTGTCATCCTCGAACCTGTTAACCTTTCCCGCATCAGCCTCGTTTGCATGATATATTCTGATCTAATGCATTATGGGCGGGCTTGCTATAAGCCATCACGACTTGTTTATAATGGCACACATTCCTCTATTAATAACATATCAAACCCAATGCTCGACCTTTGAGGCTTACTTTCATATGAAAAAATTCTATCTCGGTAACATCGTGCCTGTGTTCAAATGCGTGACCAAAAATATTGGTTTGTAATAAATATCTTGCGTCCTGCATGGCTACCACTTAGCATTATAATGGCAAGTAAAAATGGAAACATCAAAGAAGAGCTCGCCCTTCGTGCGGGATTTTTAAAGGGCACCAGTGAAAGATCTATGCTTTCCACATGTAGATATTATTATCAAACATGCAGCTAAAAACCTATCATATCCTCCTGTGAATGAATACGAGCCACAACGTAAATTTTTTGTACGCCGAAACATGAATGCATGCACAATATATCTTAGCAGCTTAAACTATTTGCTACATCCAGAGGTATTGTCACCTTGAGTCATGGTTACAACTTGCTTGAATGCAGTGATGAAATCTGTCAGTTCACCGAAAATCCGTGGCATACAAAATGTAACAAAGCCCAAAGCTCAGAAAGATTGTTCTACACAGGGGTCCCAAGTCATATGTTGTTAAGAAAACATCTAAGGGTAGAAGTTGATCACACCAGCGTAGAGACATACATCTGATCTAGATGTTTGTTGGCTCACATGTTCAACTACGGATTTGCGCATCTACATCTCTATGCATTTTCAGAATGTTTTTATAGGTAACAACGTTAAGAAGGATGCCTATTTTTCTCGTGCTCCAGAATGATCATATCCAATTTTTCCATAAACACCAATCGTGGTATTGCAAGTTGTCAGATTGGCTATACATTCTACTAACTTCATCTCATAGAAGATAGACAACGCATCTAAAAGTTTTGGTTTTCCATGTACACATTCAGAAGTGTGTTGTAACTTACAGTATCTGGGGTGATATCTTGGTCTCTCATCTCCCTTTGAAGAGATTTAGCTTCTTGAAACCATTTTGCAATGGCAAAGACATCCATCATCGTATTATATAAAATCTGGTCAGCATATAAGTTTATAGGATTCAACTTGGAGAAAAGTGAGATCGCTTTTGAATAGTACTTCACCTTTCTAGCCAATTCGATTAAGGTACTACATGTGATGAGATCAGTACCAACACCATTAACCTCAAGGACAACCTTCCTTTCCAAATTGCCATCAATGGATACAGTTCTTCTTCACTGGAGACTCCCTTCAAGGAGATTAAAAACTCATATATATTGATAAGATGGTCTGGCTGGGGAACTTTTTGGCCATCATGATATGCAAGGGACCTTCCCTGTGGAACCCAAATGTCTCCATTTACAGTTGAACCAGATCTGCACCATATTTTTCTCCCAAGCACACTAAACTTAGCACCTTCTCTATCTATTGAAGGAGGGATATGAGCTTCACTAAAAAAGCATCTATTATCTCTTGATGTATAGTTTCTGAGGGTTTTTCATTATCTAAATTACTGTGTGACTACACCGGAGGCACAACTGTCGGAAATCTTGATGACATGCCTTGGTATTTTAATTTTTGATGATTTTTATCATGTACACATACTACGGATGTTGTATAGCCAGATGTGGACCTTGGCAATGAAGAAATTCTATCAGTGATCAAACCAAAATTTGGCAAGGTTTAGGTGCCCCGCCCTTCGCTTCCCACAAAATGTAGGATTCCATAGATAGCAACAAAATGAGCCCATTGCATCCCAAGTTAAAGTGTCGATTTTCTGTGAAGCATCCAATTCTATCTTGATATTGTTTGTTTCACATTTGGTAAATAAGAATACTACTCTTCACTTGCATCAGACACTCCCCGTTTGGATCAGGTAACTCTTTCCTTTTAGGGATGGAAATGCACATCCGGAAAGATGTGATTCAACCATGATTTGAAAATTTCTCCATTGATGCACCCTTGTTATGCTTGATATATTATCTGTGGGGTCGAAATACATGCAACATTATCGTATCAATCAGTTCAAGTCATTTTCAGAGAATGATCCTCCCACATAATTTTACATGAGACTATCAGCTTAATTACAACACTAAAACAAAATGCCTATATGATCCATGATGAAAGGGCTTCGAACAGATATACTTAATACGCAGGAAAAGGTTTCCATTCGAATGTATGCATGGTCATCCCTTCACACATGGCGCGGCTGTGGTAAGAGTATCTCTTCATCATGGTGAGAAGGCTCACGAGGGGCCTGGGGCAGGTTATGAGGATGTCATTTTCTAAAGGCCAACCTTAACGGCTATGCAAGGAGGGGGACCCGAAATTTCAAATATACCCAAAATTTTTGGTGGTGTTGTAGCGGCTACAACAAATGGTGAACCATTGGTAGAATCCAGCATCTCTGTCAGTATCACAACAATAGTCTGAGCCAAGATAGTGATGCAAGGGCATATTGAACAGGTTCTGCGGGTACCCTTTGTATTACTTTGGCCTTCACAGGTATGCCCAGTCCTTGTGCCTCAGCTAGGTCTCGCTAATCAGAACACATCAAAGTGGAAGCTCATAGACGGTAGTAGCTTGTTTGATGATGTGAAGAGCTAGGCAGCGGGTTTATTATTCTTAGGATTTTTAAAGTAAGTTTCTAGTGTTTCTCCACTGCCAGCAGGCCTGGACAGTACCCCAGCGGAGTCACTTCAAGAAATCACAAGCGTTACTCCGCTGCCAGCGAGCCCGGTCAGTACCCCGGCGGAGTCGTTGCATTACCTCTCTGTGCAGGAATCTTTTCTCGATCCTTTACCCTTATTTGTTTCATGTGCTTGTAGCACTTATTTTCATGCGCTCGTGGCACTTATTTTTCATGGGCAGATGAGGGATCCCGACTTATTTTACGAGCAAGAGAGGTTGTTTCTTGTTTTACAGAAACTGAAATACATCTTGATTTGGATTTTCCCTTGTGCCAAACATTGACATCCCATCTACAAAAATAGGTGAAATGTCAAAAACAGATCATTAAGATGTCCAAGACTATGCTGGGCACAAAGCTTAGGCTTATGGGTATGGGCCATTCAAACTCATTAGGTCTCCCATAAGCGACCGACTCGTATCTCCCCAGCTAAATAAGTTTAGAATCATAGGAATTTTGTTGAGAAAGTGACTTTGATGAACTTTTCTGAGAGAAAGTTGCATCTTGAGATAGCCACCGCAACCTCATGCAAAACAATGGGGTTACTATTTCAGCAATCGGGGCAAAACAAGACCACAAGGTGGTAGGGTTGCAATGAGGGCTCATGAAGTGGCAGGCGATATGACAAAAATGATGTGAGGAAGAGAGTGTAGGATGCAATGTAATAGGCGAGGCTCAAGATGCAATGCAACGCCATGTGCGAGAACGATCAAGCAGTTGTAGGTGGAAAAGAGGCACAATACAAGCAGTGATTATTTATGCAGCAACCAGCAACTGAAAAATAAATGAGTGGAAAATACTTGTAACATGATGATGCCTAAGACATTTATCGTAAACAAAAATAGTAAACACACTTTATAAATTATGAAGTAAATTTTTTTTTGGCAAGTAAACCTAATTAAAACTTTGAACCAACAAATTTTATTAACAGGTCCTAGCTAGCCTACACCTAAAACCATAGCTTAACCAATGATGTAGTCGTGTTATGTGAAATCATCTTTCCAGTGCAGCCACCGCATTAATTCCCGACCTGCAAGAACAACAATGTTCACAATCAGAGCCAACATACAAAATCGTGCACCAACAACAAGACTTACCTGAAGAGCATGTGCAATGGAAAGAAGATCATGGATACTTACCAAAGAACATGCTAGAATAGATTGTGCAAGCTGAATTCCACTCTAATCCTGACACACAACAATATTTTCTTGAAACTCAACATTTATAAATGACACACATCCATTCATGCACAATCCTAGGTCGGATGGGCGCTGGGTAAGCCATTGCCTATTTCCAGGCACATTCGTCGAATAGGATCCGTCGAACCAAACGGAAACCTCATCATGGTGTTGAGGATGATTATTTTTATGGAATGGACACAATAAACATGTGCCAGGAAAATTATAGATGTTTGCGCATCGAAGTGCAGAAACCCTAGTTTTGAAAACCCTATTTCGGGGTTGCTCCTCGGTTTGGTCAAAGTTATGAGGATCTGAATCCATGTTTAGTGGAGGTTGCGATTCCTCATCATCTTGAGAAAACTCCGGACCTTCGAGCGGGGGGTTGCCAAACTTTGATGGTTTGGCGAGACCGACAGGAAAATGGATGTGATCATGGATTGTGGTGAGTTGCAAAATGTCAGTGGGCTTTGTATCAATTCGGTCAAATGTTTGCGCACTAAAAGATTGATAATCCAATGTATCAGATTCTTTAGATTTTCCAGGGTGGGGTGAATTTGACGCGGTTATGCTGGGAGGAGCATGGTACTTGGGGATCATTATTTCAGAAACCTTAATCCGAGAAACCATAGTTGGAGTTGTTTGAGGGGTCTTGTAAGGATCGGAAGAACCTGTGGTAACAGTCAGCAGAAGCTGAAGTGCTTCGATTTTCTGGTAGGTACTTGAATCTTCCCAAAGAAGATTATCGAATTCTGGTGTCTCCATATCATTGGCAACAAGATACGAGTGACAGTCCTCAGCGGTATTAGTGAATATGCTTTCAGAAAAGCAGTGATCGCTGTAACCATCGATTTGATTAAGTTGGGTCCCTGGCACGTTAGGCTCCCTTGGGGTTACCAATTGGGATGGATCAATAGAGGAGACATATTGAGGTTTCCCTAACAAGAAATCGCTCCTATGGCTATCTAAATATTCCGAGTGAGAAAGATCAGATTTAAAAGATTCGTCAATTTTGAACTGTGATTGTGAAACGACATCTGCATGCTTATGATTGTCGCCAATACCAGTATAATGAAATTTTGAATGTCTCGAAGAAATTACTAGTGTGGCGGACTCGTGGAATAAATCGTGGAATAATGAACGAAAAGATTGAGCCGCAGGAGTGTTAACCGTACAAGGACTTCCATCTCGCATACCGATGTTATTCAGAGTGAAAAATGATCTGGCAGGCCTTTTAAGGGGATCAAATTCATCCGAGATAGGAGTCGATTCATACTCATTATGCGAAACATATTTAGGACTGTGTCCAAGGAGACATCAAGTGGGCTCGAGGTAGGATTCATGAACCGGGAGAGGTAATGAGCCACTATGGTTATCAAGCTCTGATTCAACATGGTGTGTGAAAGATTCAAAGGTAGTGCAATAGGCTTTATCCTCTTGCCAGTGTCTATCCTTTCTCAGCACTTTCGAGGTCACAACTCCACTACCCGACAAATCAAGAGGAGAGGCAAGAATATCACAAATAGCAACACTCTCCTTGGAGGCCTGAATGTGGTCTAGGCTGGGGGAGATGGACAAGGAAGCATTAGGGACAAAGTCTGAACAACCGTTAACTTGCGGGTCGTCATAGGGAACACTAGGCTCAGCCTGGGTTGCTAACTGAAATTGTTCAAGGGAAACGACAATCACATAGCTGAACTGTTCACTTAACAACTTCCAATTGACATCCTTTTCAGGGAACTCAAAACAATAATGAACAAATCTGATAGAAAATTCATCTAGAGGTTCCTGAGGTTCCATTCTAATGTCATTTAGCTTTATCAATACACTTTGAAAATTGTACCTGTGAAAAGCTTGTTGTAACTCACTGGCGAGTTGTTCAAATGAATGAATGGAAGCTTCCGGCAATGTGTGGCACCATTGCTTAGCGCGACCTTCGAGAGTGAGGAAGAAATGAAAACAAATCAAACCTTCATTGTCAATTTCGTGGCACTCACTAAAGTCACAGAAATCTAAAAGGTGTTGGGTTATAGACACTCCGTTGTCACCATCGAACTTTAACTGGGACAAGTGATACATAAGTTCATCAGGGATGAGACATCGAGGCTCATAAAACTCCGACAAACATCTTGAGAGAATGATTTGGGAATGAGCCATTACAGATATGAGATTAACTGTAGGCTCTAAGGGCTCAGCTTGTCATCTGGCCCTCCTTCTAGCGAGAATTCCGTTGATGGGAAAATATGTCTGGCCAACAGTAGGGGATCTCCCCAGTAAAAGGTCCCAATTAGACCTTGAACCATTTGGAATAGGGATCCCATCCGGGGTGTGGGTCTGGCTACCACTGATTTATCCTTTCTTTGGGTCTCGCTTAAACTCTATAAAACAGTGGATACACACCTAATCAAATGATACAAGACATATGATTGATGCATTAAATGTACATGTAACACTATGAGTAGCAAGAGGAAATAATAAAGCATGAAGACTAAAGGAAGTGTTGTTAACAACACTTCATTAGGGTCATGCTTGTAAACTGTTCTGACCATGAAAGAAAGAATTCCTCATGGCAAGAACACCCTTCACTTCCTAAAAGTTTTAAATGATAACACAAATGCTAATAAACAAAGCCATCAGTGTTCGTTAAGAAAGTGACATGAACTCAACCACCATTAACATACTCAGCAAAGTGCTATGCAATTGTGATATGAATTAAAGATACAGTTCCCTTAAAATAAGATGTTCAGAAACTAAAAACATAATACTCAATAGCACTCATACATATGACAACACCAGATCCACAAAGGGATTTTTCAAAATTCTTGTATTCATGCTAAAATGTATACTCCTCCGGAAATATAATGTACTTAGCTTGAGTCCCCAAAAAAAATATCATTTGCAATCTCCCGAAGGAAGTATTTATAGGACAAAAATTTCCCTTTGGGTTTCCTTGACCTTTGGCCTTCCTAACTGTTGGGCTGCCTTGCGACCCAGTCCATTCTGCGACTTGCGACCTGAGCCACTAATGTGACCTGCAACCCGACTGGACCTTGTGACTTGCGACCTTCGACCATCCGCGACCTGTGACCTCGGACCATCCGCAACCTGCGACCTCGGACCATCTGCGACCTGCGACCTCAGACCATCTGCGACCCACGACCTGAAGAAATCTGCAACCTGCGACCTCAAGAAATTGCGACTTGCGACCTAGAGCAGATCTGTGATTTGCGACCTCAAGCAGATCTCCGACCTGTGACTTGAATCGGTTCTACGACCTTGCGACCTAGTTGCTGGGTCATTGGGTCACATCGTCAGGCATTTAATAGGGGATGCGAATTAGCGACCTGGCGACCTCTGTGACTTGCGACCTTTGGGAATTTGTGACCTACGACCTCAAGAGATTTTGCGACTTGAAACCTCCAGCCATCAGCGACCTGCAACCTGAAGAAATCTGCGACCTATGACTTCAAGCAGATCTGCGGATTTTATAGCAGTATTCCTCATCTCACATTCCTTGCTTTGAAAATCGACCCTCTTGCTTGCTAGGAAAAACTTTGGCTCGTTGCGCAGACCAACAGCTTCCACCTGCAGTCATATAACTTAGGTTACATGTCTTCAGTGATTGAATAATAACGTTAAGATGCGTATTTAATTAATTACACAAGTAAAAAAATGAAAACTTTGGACCCTTGTGTGGTCAAGTGTTTTGCCGCAGCATGGTCCTTATCAAGTCCTCCTAGGATCTAAATGTTTGTAGTGAAACAATTGATGAGGTAAAATACCTTCTTCTTGTGTCATCTCCCACTGAATATGATGGGTTTCTAGCTTCTATTTTATGTTTTGGTAGAAGGCTAGAACTATACCAAATATCAGTATCACGAGAGAGGTATGCGCAGATTTCAGCAACCCTAAATAAATCGTGTGTATCCTATAACCACAAGTTTTAGGGGAGCTCGTGGTGTTCATGAGGTGCAGCCTTGGACAATGCTTTGGTGCAACCCAAAGTTTCCTGCATGAATGGGCAGAGACATTATTGCCGCATGCACAAAAAATAGGCAACTTTGAAACAACGACTCCATGATCTGGTTGTACGTTTACATCAACCGGCCTTGTAGTTGCAATCGTTGAAATGAAAAAGTCAAACAGATACCAGCAGCTATTTAAGGCATCAAAGGCTGGGAGCGCCTATTGACAGGCCTGCGAGAGCGTGCTTCTGTTCACGCGTTTCCTTCTTGGTTACCACCTTGTAAGATCTCTGCATAGCTTCAAAATGGGTTGCAATTCTTGGCATTGCTGGTGCATGTATATGTGCGCAACCCTGGTGTGCTTTCCACAGTGCGATCTTGGGGACTCTTGTAACAAAGTTTTGATCATTCGCTGTTATGTGAGATTAATACCCACTGTAATAAAAATGGGTACCTGCTCTATTATATGAGTGCGACTTTGCATTTATATGGGCATGGGTGTTTTCCTTCTGAAGAGGTTTCACTTCAGGGTCGCATAGTCGGGGATTTCATTGGTTCCTTTCGGACACGTCTTTTGTGACCTTGCGACCTCAGGGAGGTCGCACAGTCGCATGGGAAATAGGTCGCATTTGTTGACCGGAAGCACAATCTGTGACCTTGCGACCCGAGGCCTGCAGAGTATCTCTTTGCGGCCATGCATATGCTTCCACTTTGCTGCGAGAGGCCTGCCCTTTCGTTCTCATACACATCTTCCTTTGATGATATTTCCCTTCAAGGCACTCACAATTTACTATAGCTCGAGTGCATGGGATCATTATGAGTGTGGGGTCACAAGTCTGGTGCATAGGTCGCATAGTTGGAGAGTCGCACCAGTCGTAGTCTCTCCCGAATGTGATTAACTGCGACTTTGCGACTTATTCCGACCTCACAAAGTCGAGGAATCTTATGAGTTGTGGGCTCCCTTTGATTTCCTTTTGTGATCTTTATGAGTGTTCATCTTATTCGTTTGTAGTCGTTGGCATTCAGGCCACATATTCCATCCATGGCACCATCTCATGATGAAGGGACATGCACTGCTAAATAAAATCTGCGAAGACAGGTATGGCATTGCGTTTGGCATGCTGAGGTTGTGCCTGGAGTGAGCTTTGTCGGCGGTAGGTGGTGCAACCAGAATACTTTCACACCTTACGGCAATAATATTATGATCATTCCGCCTACGAATACCAATGATTGCACCCCAGAGACAATCCGCGCGATACTCAATTTAGTATGCGGCATTCATGTGTTAGTTAGATCGAGAGTGCGTTTAGTATCTATCATGGGCAGTTTCTAGTTTGTGCCATGGCCATTACTAAAACGTGTGGCCGATTTTAGGAGCGCAGCTGGAATTGCATTGAGCCCAACGCGTAATCTCTTACAAGCACATGGCTTCGCTCTTATCATCCTCAAGCCTGTTAACCTTTCTCGCATCAGCCTCATTTGCATGATATATTCTGATTTGATGCGTTATGGGTGGGCTTGCTATAAGCCAACGCGACTTGTTTAGAATGGCACACATTCCTTTATTAATAACATATCAAACCCAATGCTCATCCTTCGAGGCTTACTTTCATATGAACAAATTATATCTCGCTAACATTGTGCCCATGTTCAAATGCGTGACCAAAAATATTTCTTCGTACTAAATATCTTGTGTCCTGAATGGCTACCACATAGTGTTATAATGGCAAGTAAAAATGGAAACAGCAAAGAAGAACTCGCCCTTCATGCGGGATTTTTAAAGGGCAATAGTGAAACATCCATGCTTTCCGCACTTAAATACTATTATCAAACATGCAGCTAAAAACCTGTCATATCCTCCTGTGAATGAATATGAGCCACAATGTAAAGTTTTTGTATGTCGAAACATGAATGCATGCACAATATATCTTAGCAGCTTAAATTGTTTGCTACATCTAGAGGTATTTTCACCTTGAGTCATGGTTGCAACTTGCTTGAATGCAGTGATGAAATCCGTCAGTTCACCGAAAATCTGAGGCATACAAAATGTAACAAAGCCCAAAGCTCAGAAATATTGTTTTGCATAGGGGCCCCAAGTCATATGTTGTTAAGAAAACATCGAAGGGTAGAAGTTGATCACGCCAGCGTAGAGACATGCATCTGATCTAGATGTTTGTTAGCTCACATGTTCAACTACGCATTTGCGCATCTGCATCTCTATAAATTTTCATAATGTTTTTATAGGTAACAACGTTAAGAAGGATGCCTATTTTTCTCGTGCTCCAAAATAATCATATCCAATTTTGCCATAAACACCAATCATGGTATTGCAATTTGTTAGATCGGCTATACATTCTACTGACTTCATCTCATAGAAGACAAACATCGCATCTAAAATTTTTGGTTTTCCATGTACACATTCAGAAGTGTGTTGTAACTTACAGTATCTGGGGTGATATCTTGCTCTCTCATCTCCTTGAGAAGATATTTAGCTTATTGAAACCGTTTTGCATTGCCAAATACATCCATCATCGTATTATATAAAATCTGGTCAGCATATAAGTTTATAGAATTCAACCTGGAGAAAAGTGAGATCGCTTTTGAATAGTCCTTCACCTTTCTAGCAAATTCGATTAAGGGACTATATGTGATGAGATTAGTACCAACACCATTAACCTCAAGGACAACCTTCCTTTCCAAACTAACATCAATGGATACAATTCTTCTTCACTGGAGACTCCCTTCAAGGAGATTAACAACTCATCTATATCGATAAGATGGTCTGTCTGGGGAACTTGCTGGCCATCATGATATGCAAGGGACTTTCCCTGTGGAACCCAAATGTCTCCTTTTACAGTTGAACCAGATTTGCACCATATTTTTCTCCCAAGCACACTAATCTTAGAACCTTCTGTTTTTGTTGAAGGAGGTATATGCGCTTCACTAAAAAATCATCTATTATCTCTCTCATATTTACTCCAATCTCTTGATGTATAGTTTCTGAGGGTTTTTCATTATCTAAATTACTGTGTGACTGCACCAGAGGCACAACTGTCGGCAATCTTGATGAGATGCCTTGGTCTTTTACTTTTTGATGAATTTTATCATGTGCACATACTACGGATGTTGTATAGCTAGATGTGGACCTTGGAAATGAAGACATTCTATCAGTGATCAAACCAAAATTTGTCAAGGTTTAGGTGCCCCGCCCTTAGCTTCCCACAAAATGTAGGATTCCATAGATAGCAACAAAAGGAGCCCATTGCATCCCAAGTTAAAGTGTCGGTTGTCTGTGAAGCATCCAATTCTATCTTGATATTGTTCGTTTCACATTTGGTAAATAAGAATACTACTCTTCACTTGCATCAGACACTCCCTGTTTGGATCAGGTAACTCTTCCCTTTTAGGGATGGAAATGCACATCCGAAAAGATGTGATTCAACCATGATTTGAAAATTTTTCCATTGATGCGCCCTTGTTATGCTTGATATATTATTTGTGGGGTCGACCTGCATGCAACATTATCATATCAATCAGTTCAAGTCATTTTCAGAGAATGATCCCCCCACATAATTTTGCATGAGACTATGAGCTTAATTACAGCACTCAAACAAAATGCCTATATGATCCATGATGAAAGGGCTTCGAACAGATATACTTAATATGCAGGAAAAGGTTTCCATCCGAATGTATGCATGGTCATCCCTTCACACATGGCGCGGATGCGATAAGAGTATCTCTTCATGATGGTGAGAAGGCTCATGAGGGGTCTGGGGCAGGTTACGAGGATGTCATTTTCTAAAGGCCAACCTTAATGGCTAAGAGAGGAGGGGGACCCAAAATTTTGAATATACCCAAAATTTTTGGTGGTGTTGTAGCGGCTACAACAGGTACATTTTGGAATAACCCTGTAGCGAAATTCAATGTCTTTAACAACACACTGTGATTTAACAAATTCCACCTTCAAATATTTTTCAACAATAGTATAAACAAAAATTTGTTTTTTTAATACCAAGAACATACATTACATTATGGATCCGTCTCTTTTGTCCATTAGGAAAACTCACACCTATCACTACACAATATTGAAATTTAAGTGATTTTTTCATCTCCTAGATAAACATATTTTCCATCAATATTCTCACAATATTCATCAAACCAATCCTTATTACCTGCCATATGAAGTGTTGCACCAAAATAAATGAACCAATAATTCACATCATCAGTCTACATAGACAATGCAACATCAAAAACAAACAATCTAGTATTTTTAAATCCATCACTAATTGAGGTGTCTTTGTCAAAAATATTTCCATTATGCCTTTTGTTTCTTTGTGTAGACTCATTACAATTTATTTTATAGCAATATTTAGAGCAATTTCGAGGTTTTCGACAACAATCAAAGGTATTATTTCTCTTATCATCATATGGAAATTTTTATTGTGTGATACCGTTTTGTTTTTCTCGAAACTTTCCTCCTTTGTTTTTTACCATGGCTTGCCTCTGTATGGATGTTTATCCCCAGCTACCAATCCCAAATATGAACTATTAAAGCTAAAATTGGAACTCTTCATCTTCTCTTCTTCTTGTGGCAGAATTCTTGTCAATTGATCAAGCGTATGGGGCTTCTCTGTAGCTGAAAAACTTGAAGAAAAAATTGCTAATGTAACACTAAGCCATTTAATGTGATCATGACAAAGTCAATACTAGACACATTTTCACCACCTATATTATCACTTGGATCTTTGACATAGGAAATGAAATTGCTTATATTTTTATTTGCTTCCATTTTGATAGAAAACATCTCAGACTTCAAAAATAAGGTCTGTTTTGCATTTGTGGTTTTGTACAAACCCTTGAGCGCAACCCATGTTGGTTTTGATTCCTTGCAATTTCTAATGTGAGGAATTATATTGTCCTTTAGGTACATGCACAACAACACCTTTGATTTCGTCTCCCATTTCTCCCAATATGGAATAGAGGCTACGACAATGGGTTTGGTCTCATCCCCTCTCACAATTGGGCACAAATTATAACCATCTCAAATTGTCAACAATTTTAATTTCAAGTTCACATATTTTTGTACATCACTTTCAATGGATTCATTCAAATAAGAATCAACTGGAAGATTTGGCATGATGAAAACAATTATCTTTCTTCAGTCAAAACTTCTAAATAAAACAAAATTTATTTTTTCATCCAATTAAAACCTTAAAAAAAATACCCTTTTAATGCCTTATATATCCTTTTTCACACAATTCACATTTTTTTTGTGTTTTAACTTTTTAACCATTAAAAAAATATTTTAACTCCTTATTTATCCTTTTTCAATTATCAAATAGCTCAACTTATTTTCACCATTAAAAAAAAAAAAACGCCAACGCTAACAATTATATCGCAAGATAAAATTTCATAAAAATATTTGCACCTAAAATTCTATCGATAATATCACCACACACTTTTGAATACACTTTTTTGAAAAAAATAAATTATAGGACAAAGTTGCAAGCAATACCTTATTCACTCCAAATAACTTGTGATTGTAGGAAACACTTGATTCAATGGCTAGGTTTAGTACTTGTTTTGTGTTATTATGGAACCTAACTGACAATGAAATCTAATTTTTTATAGTGTCCAGGGGGCTTAAAACTTGACAAACTAGCTATAAATTTATGTTCCTCAACATGTGCGGGGTACCACCTTCACTTAGCAATAACATCCTTTGGTGGATCCTTGAGAGGATATGACTTTAGGAACTTCTTTCAACTCAGTTCTAGTAGGTTACAATGACATCTCTCATTCACAGCCATAATGGATGCTTCGAGAGAGCAACATGATAAAACCTCAACAACAAGACAATAAAAATCTTCAAATTTGTTACTCATATATGAATTTCGCATTGTCATTATAATCCTCACAATTTTTTATGCAATGGATCCGATAAGACCAGATTGCATACACTCAAATAACCTAGGCCTCTCAGATCTCAACCTTATGGCTCTAATACCAAAATTTAATATCATATAAATGCACATAAAGACCATATAATTGAAACCATGGTTCTTGTTGATTAAACTCCCTTGAAAACTATTACATATATAGGTACAAAGTCATGGTATCTGAGACAATATATATCCCAATAATTAGAATATCACATTTTAAAAATAGTAATCCGCCTCTATTATAATAATATGACAATAACAACTCAAAAAAATGAAACAAAACTCAAAAATCCTATCACCTTTCTAGACTCTTGCATTTCTACATTATTCTAACGAGGGAAACACATTGAAATTATAACTCCACTGCAGTAATAGTGTAAATTCATCTTGTGACTTCAAGTTTTGTAATGTTAAAGAAATTAATTTTTTTTCCAAGTGACAGTGTGGCCTACTTATGAAGGATTCAATCGCACAACATGGTTATGACACCCTCACCTCGAAGATGACAGCTGTTAATGTTGTTGAATAAGGATACAAATTTTTCTTTGTAACAATACCTAGTTGACTTCCTATGTAAATAAAAAATAAAATCAAGGTCATGGGACACACATTCCAAGCTAAATGTTGGGAAAAACATAGCGATGCGTATCACTTGTGATTAATTTACAGCTATGGAATTAGAAAAGGCATAAGTAAAGGCAGAGTGGAAATAATCAGTATTTTATTTATGAGATAAAGGAAAATAGGAGCAAAGGAAGGTGAAGAGAAACATGCTTGCATGAGAGGGAAGATGAAGGGAAAATGAATGAAAATGAAGAAAATAGAGGATTCAATGATAAAAATTCTTCAGAGGATCAGTTCACAACCTTTTGTGAGTTTAGTTAGGAGCTCTCTTCCATTCTCTCATTCTCTCATACTCTTCCATAATTATAGAAATATTGGCACATTCTTGGAGCATGATCGAAGCACTTTATCATTTTATTGGATTGGATAAAGAATGAAAAGGAAATAAGGAAAACCCAAGGGAAAAATTGGATCGAAAATGAAAACTGGATTACTTTTCAACTAGTAAGTTGCATCTATAATTTCCTTGTTGTTTTATGGATGCATGGTATATGCATGTCATTTTCTGGTTATGTGCTATCATTGGCATCGATATTTTCCTACATTAACAATGGTTTTATCCTTGGCTTGCCATTTCCTGGACAGCTATGGTGTTGTGGATTTTTTTTACTTGATTGTTTTCTGGTTCGTGCTCATGTTCGGGTTGGAACAAACACTCTGGAAGCCCTAGCACAATTTGGGTTGAGTTACTAGTCTTGGATCCTAGGTTGGTACAAACACTCTAGAGCCCTTGGTGGGTCAAATTAATAGTCTTTGGAGCCGGGTTGGAAAAATTCAATAGAGTCCTGGAAGGTTGCGGGTAGAGTTACTAGTTCCTGGAGCACTGGACAACTATGGTAGACACTGATCTTGTTGGCGTTAGTGATGTACAACCATAAAGGTGAAATCACTGTGGTTGAGGTTTAAGGTTGTTTGGCTTATGGAAACCCTAGATTGGTTTTGTCTTGTTTTATTCCATGAGATACAACATTCATGCATGGAATATGGCATGAGGCTGATTGGATGAAAGAGAGGTTTGGTTCAGCCCAATCAAGGGCCGCGTGGTACGTGGAAGTCCCTGAATTGGTTTGTATTTTCATATATTAATAATATTTATTCTTCTACTCTGATTCATGTATACTTGTAGTGATTTTATTGGTGATATTATAGTTTAGTTTCCATGATTCCTATGCTAGTTATTTTATGCTTATATGTTAGTTATATGATGTGTACCATTTTTGGTTCTTGTCATGACCTTTTTAGGTATTGGTTGGTTGATGAATGTATGCACTAATAAGTGTTATTGCAGCTATTTGGAGAGGGCATACAACCTTCTTGATGATTCTATGGTGAGCTTATTAAATTAGTGAACATATATGTATTTATAACCTACACTTACTATGTACACAACCAGTTTGTATAAATGAGTGATTTGGACCTCCAACTTCCGCGGGTAGTAAATTTGGCATATGATCTATGTTTAACTATCATAATACCTCATTTAGAATATCTCCACGACGGTATCCCTAAAAAATTTTAAACTTATTTTGGAACTTTTCGAGTCTCTCCTCTTTCCCTAAAATTGTATTTCAGGCCGTGAAGATGATCTTTAAATATTAGAACCCGAAACACTACAAAAAACCGAAAGTCTTGTTAAATTCAAGGAAATGAAACTAAAAATAAATAGTGTTGGGTCATGTTAGGATGATAATGTATCATTATCATTTCTTGTCTGGTGTATTTTCAGTGCCTTAATCAAATTTAAAGGCAGCACAGACATGGTGACCACAAACTTTTGTTTTTCTCACCCACATTGAATCCTTCATTTTCTTCACCTCATACTTTTATTTTCAAGGTTCCACCTAATTTTTTTGAAAAAATTCATCACTTTTCCTTGCCTCGGTATTTCAAACCTAATTTCTCTACCATTCATAGCCACTTCACACTACCTTTGCCTCTTAAATATACCTGGGAGTCAAATATTAGTACCGACCTTGTTGTACCTACAGAAAGGATGTTTGGCTATATTTATCATACTTGACTAAACTCCTTTGGTAAGGAGAAGGCAGAAGAAAAACAGTAATCATATTATTACTTAGGCCCATAATTTTTTAATGTTCTTTTGAAAATAAGTGAAAAAAAATATATAATTATAATTGTTGTGTTGAGAGGCTCTTTCTAATCTAGTATGTAAAAGATGTTATAATATCATGTGGTGTAAACATTTTGACTATGTCAAATTATATATAAAAATGTAATTCTATATTAATAAAATGAGTAAAAATAAAAATCTAGGTTTTTGTTATTGTTATTTGTTGGGTATTTAAGGTAAACTTTACTTTGTTAAGTTATCGGTGGCTTTTGTTCTCTAGGTTTATGAGAACCCATGGTATTAACGTGGAATAAAGCCTATTTAATGGGGAAAATTCAACTAGCTTGGATCCATATTAACTCTATATGTACAAATCACCAAGAGGGATCAATTTTTTTTAGATGCAAACCTATTTTAGAGTGAAATGAGGTTTGATATCTCAAGGTACTTGGTAGTTCCCGAGTTAAGATGAATCTAGATTGGTAGTAGAAAGATCCATGAAAATAATGAAAATTCAGACAAGATTTTGATAAAATCTAAAATTTGTTTTTTGAAATATAGGTTACCACTATGAAGCTTCAAGATTTTGGATGCCCTAGGGTTCTTGATGGAAAAACTCCAGGAATAGAATTTTTTGAAATTTTCTGCCCTCCAAGTAAAATTGTAGCATGAATAGACAATGCCAATTATAAATGTTAAACTGATGAATTTTTAATGTCAAAATGAATTAAATCTTTGGAAAATAAGTAAACCTTTTAAATTGTATAGATTCAACACTCTAAAGTTAATATAATCTTAATTAATAATTATTTATGAGGTAAAAACATCTAAAAGTAATCTATTTATGGAAAAAATAAAAGCACATATTTTTAGACCATTGCATTCCCTAGGAGGAGCTTTATCTTAAATTTCGAATGAATGTGTCATAAATTGATCCGGATTTATGCAGGAACGCAACATAATAAACATAGGTAACCTCAATGTTACCTACTTTTTCAAATATCAAGAAAAACACCTGATTTTGAAAAGGTGGCGATGCAGAATCACGAAAACAAAATTTGAGCATGTTTTTGGCACTTTAATTTTTTTTCATCTTGTTTTTTTTTTTTAATAACTTTTTTTTTTTTTAAAGTGGTGTTTTTTATGTCGATTTTGAATAGTGGTGGTGTATCATCACCAACGTTTTTTTTATAGCATTGATTTTGACACTATAATTTTTTAATGTCTTCTTCTTCTGTGAGATGTTTATTTTTAAGTGCATTTATGTATTTGTGTTTTAAAAATAAAAAAATATTTTTTTTAAAAATAAAAACTTGTAATGATATCTTCACTTTTTCACATACATAAAAGATAGAAAAAAGGTCAATATTCTAAAGTTTATATTTTCCACATGTTTATGTATTGTTAAATAATTTTTCAATGCACATCAAAAAAATTATCGCTAAAAAACCAATATTTTGAACCATATGACAAAAAATACAAATTTTCAATATAAATACAATGCAAAAAATACACTTTTACAGAGTTTTTGTTGAAAAAAACATATTAAATAAACTAATTTTTTGGGAGAATTTTAGTAAAAAAACTTAAGAAAACAACATTTTTATTCAATTTTATGTCAAAAAATAATAGCAATCACATGTTTTTTGCAAAAAAAGGGGTTGTTCTCATAAAATATCAAAGTCTAAACATTACAAGTAAAGCTGATTAGTAGTTCTAAAAAATAAGCTTTGTTTGCAAGCATAACTTAAACATCATCAACAATATCAACTAATACATATTCAACATCATCTAGAATAGCATTGATGGCTTCTTCCGCAGCATTTGCTTCTTCATTTTGATCATCGCCGTCTTCTAATGGATCTTTCATGTCAGCAAATCTTCCAAAGTGTCCCTTTCCAATCATTCCATATAATGGTGGTTGAGGTTCCTTTTCTTTTTTTGCCACACGTGATTCATTAAAATCTCATTTCCTCAAACCAACTTCTTGCTTCGCATCCGGAAGGAATTTAAGAGCGTTAATTCTTTGTTGAATAAATTTGCATTGAACTGGATCTTTCTCAATGGCAATGCAATTTCTTCCTTTTAGTAGGCAACATGCTAGTGTTGTACCTAATCATCAAGCACAAAAAAAATAAGTAAGAAAATTAGTATGGAGACATAAAAAGTAAAAAAGACAATATGTAAATTTAAATTTGTATAATAAAACTTACCTGAACCTGAGAATAAATCCAAAACCCATTCTCCTTCATTTGAACATAGATCTATAAGATAGTTAATCAATGCTTGTGGTTTTTGACAAATGTTAACTATATCTCCTTTTGCATCTTTATCCTCATATGTTAGTTTTCTTACCACTGCATCATAAACCAATACTTGACTATGACTCTTCCCATCTACTCGATTCATAATAATATGCTTATAGCTATCGTCTTTTGTCCAACATTCAACATGGATGAACTCACAATCATTTATAATAGGTTGATCTTCGGAAGAAAAAATATTTGACTTTTGCCTGTTACATAACATAGTAAAAGTTCAATTAAATTTTACATGAATAAAAAAATTTAGGAGGAATCAAACATACAATTTCAAAATCTTACCATGTAAGTTGCATCCTTGAGTTTGCTTTACCCTTGAAGCTTGTTAATAACATTGGAAACTGTGTGTCCGAATGAAATGTCACAAATCGCCAAAGTGGTGATGTTGTCACTTCTTGAAAACCCGTAACCACTTTATTAAAAGCTTGATAAGTATATGGTTCTCTATCATATTCAATGTCTGGGAAATTGAAACCATGAGGAATATCTGCAATAACTAGGCCATACTCCCTTTTAGGTATTAGTGTTGCAATGTCTTCACAGTCACCTTGTATTATTTGATATTGGACACTATTGAGCCCATTCCAAATGTAATGATTAAGAGTAGGATCTAGTTCAACATTCAAAAGACGCTTCCTTCTCATGTTCTCCATCTTAATTTTTTCAATAAAGCTTTTGAAAGTATCTGGTACTCCATTTCCATCCTTCTTCGACATCTTTCATGACATAAAAATATATATATAGATATGTATAAGTAATAAAATAAAAATAGTTAAAATATGAATAAAATAAATTTATAAATCAACATACCTTATTGAATGCAATATAAAACTCTTTTAGTGTTGATGTAGAACTTGCTTCTGGGTAGTTGCGTACAACATCATCCCAAATGTCTTCATTCAACATTTTTACCATGTGTTCTCGTATTTTCTTATAAATTTTCTGACTGAATAAATCAAGTTAAAAACGTTAATATATTGACATGTATAACAAATTCTACCAACATCATTATGTTTTATTTAAAATAAAATTATAATGAAAGAAATAATTCAAGAAACTTACTTTTGAAATTCAGCACACATTTCTTCCATTGATAATTCACCCGACTTCACACGGGCTAATACTGATTTGACTAATTTATCATCCTTCACACCTTGCATTGTTCTCCAAGGTGTAATAGTCATATCCTCTGGAAGTTGCTTCATTTCAGGACCCCCCTTACTGTTGGTACATATTATGGGTTTACTCTTTTTAACTTTCTGATTTTTTATGGAAATATTCTCCCATCGATCAAAAATGTCATCAATCAAATCCCATACCTCCCCAGTTCTAAATGCCAACTGAAAAATGTTATCTGTGCCTCTGAAGAGATTTGTATTCAATTTTCCATCTTTTTCTTTTTTTTCATCAATTTGATAACCCGTTTCCATTAAACATTCCTTTCGAAATGCTACACTAACTTCTGTCTTATCCCCACGACATTTTTCTATGAATTCATTATGAATAAATCTGACCCTTTGGATGAAAGTCATTTTCATTCTGTACTCATTATCTGCATTATGATCCCATGCCAATAACTTTGATTCCATTTCGGTTAAGCCAGCGTAAATGATGCATTTCACTGTTTGAAAAAGATAGTTATTGGGATATTCTGCAATCAATTGTCGTTTAGCCTCTATTGAATGGTTTCCTCCAATTACATAATATTTATAATCAAAACATTTTTCCTTGTCAAATGCTTGTTTGTTGGGAACCTGACATGGATCGACAAGAACCACATAATCCACCACATGCGCATATGGATTGAACCTGAACAATGTTTTCAGATTATGTACATGTAGGTGATGGGCATTTCTAATTTGATATTGAGATTGCCCTTCATCTGAGCCATAAAATTGGTTAACATTAAGTTCAAATGTTTGGCCACCAAGAATTAATTTATTCTTCCTCAACTCTTGTCGAATATCATTTTGTTTTGTTTTAATAATGCCATCCTCTAACTCAGCCCCTGGTGTTATGATTTCTCTGCTTCCGTAAGAGCTTTCAATTTGTTCTTCACTGCTGCTCACGACCTTTACAGGTTCACCAATATTTGATTTCCTAGCCTTATTGGATAACATATCAGTTTCTTTATAAACAAGCTCTCCTCTATGAGGTACAAGAGAGAGATCTTTGGCAATTTTTCTTTTTGGTGTCTGATCTGTTTTCTTTTTTTGCACAATAGTTCTCATCTCCTCCTCACTAATTCTATCATAATTTTCTGTTTCATGTTCGACACCTTCAAAAGAAACATGTTTAAGTTTATTAGATTGACCCACCTTAGTGACACTTGGTTGATCCCCTCTTTGTACTGTTGCAGTGTCATGAGCTATTGCTCTTTGCTTCAATCTCCTATCTTCTGCTTTGTCTTTGTGGAAAGTTTTGATCACATCCATAACATTTGGCACCAACATATAAATACCATCAAACATGTTTGAAAGACTCGGAACAAAATCCTGTGAAACAAAATAAAACATGTCAATGATCAATAATTTATAAAAAATTGAATCATCCTTACAATAATGCATAGAGGAAATAAACATAAGTATACTTACAATGTTATTTGCAATGTTGTTTGCTATTTCTTCAGAAAATTTTGAAGTTGTTTCATCTGTGTCGTACTTGACGATTGATAGACGATATCTAACCTTCTCACGTTTCTGAGCCTCCCTTACAAGAACATAAATAGTGTTTGTATTCGGGACCATACATATGTCTCGTACTCTGCCCATCACCTCATATTTCTCATTTAAGTCAATCATACCACAAATCAGATAGATGTGTATATCAGCCTCCGTTTCACTGTCTTCAAGATACCATGAGAAATTGGTTTTATCTATTTCCTTGGCATTTTTCCAATCAGAAATAACCTTTAATGAACCTGGTGCCCCACTTGCTTGACTTTTATTAGTGTGTGCAACAATATCCTTATTGCGTCCAATAGTGTCCATAGTACGTTCAGCTGCAACTTTAGATTTGGGAGTTGTATCCATAGTGCGTCGAGCTACAACTGTAGATTTGGGAGCTGCTGCCGTAGATTTGGGAGCTGCTGCCCTAGGTGCAGAAACATTCACAGAAATCTTTTTTGATGCCATTTTCCTGATAAAAAATATATATATATATATATATATATATATATATATATATATATATATATATTAGTTAATGGAAAAATATTGCGAATAAAATAAATTTAATAAACAAAATGTATTTCTAAAACTAAATAGTTTGAAATTAAAGCATTAAAATTAAACTTAAAAAATAAACTAGTATTTTGAAACTTCAGTTTGTGTTTAATATTTAAAAAAAAAACAAAAAAGTTATTAACTATTTATAACAAATATTATAATGTTATATAATTTTTTACTTTTTTAATTGTATTGTTATATATATATTTTTAATTAATTTTTATTGTTATATTAAAACAATTTTCTTTTTTTAAAATTTATTATATTGTATTTTTTTTTTGATATATATATATATATGTTTGTTATATTTTGAAATTTTTAACAATTAGTATTTAATAATGTTTTTATTACATTATATAATAATTTTTTTTTTTATATTTATATATAACAATGTTTCTATGATTGTTTTATTAAAAGAAATTGTCTTAAAAAAAAAATTTAAAGAACAAAATAAAATTATAAAAATCAAAATTATAAAATGTTTTCTTAAAACAAATTATTAAAAAAAAACAAAAAAATTATAAAAAAAATTTTTAAATCCAAATTATAAAAAAAAAAAAAACCAAAATTAAAAACAAACAATTAAAAAAAAAACTTTATAAAATTAAAAAAAAAATTTAAAAAAAAACCATTAAAAACACAATATTATAAAATTAAAAGAAAAAAATTAAAAAAACATTGGCCAGGCGGCGCCACGGGGGCGGCCCAGCCCGCCTCCAGGCACCCCCAGCGGCCGAGGGCCGATTTCGAGCCCCGCCCGTTGGGCACCGGGGCCGGCCGGGCGGCGCCACGGGGGCAGCCCAGCCGCCGGCACCACCCCATAAAACAAATAAATATTATTATTATTTTTTTTTTTAAATTTTACAATTTGAAAATATAATTTAAAAAAAAAACAATATAATAAACTATAAAAAAAAAAACATTTGTTTTAAGATAATAATATAATTAAAAAAAAAACAATATAATAAACTATAAAAAAAACATTTGTTTTAAGATAATAATATAATTAAAAAAAAAAAAAAAAAAAACAATATAATAAACTATAAAAAAAAACATTTGTTTTAAGATAATAATATAATTAAAAGAAAAAAGAAAAAAACTATAACACAATACAATTAAAAAATATATATGTATATATATAACAAAACAATAAAGGAAAAAAAAATTAAAGATTTAAAATTAAAAAAATAAAACAAAGATCTAAAATTAAAAAAATAAAATAAAATAAAATATAAAATAAAAAATTCTCAAATAAAAAAAAAAATTTAAATAATGAAATCACTCATATATTTATGATAAAAAAAAATACAAATAAAAAATGTTATAAGGCCATTTTTTTTTATGTGCATGGTCGTTTTATGGATTTTTATGTGTAAATGAACCTATAAGTCTTAAAAAAGAAAAAAAAAAATCTAAATTTTTGTTCTTAAAACCCTAAAAAATTTAGTTTTTTTTGCATTTTCTTCACTAAAAAAATATTAAAAAATCAAGGTTTTTGAACCTAAAAACCTTAAAAAAGTAGTTTTTGAACACAAAAAAACTATAGAAAAACAGATTTTTCCCAAAATCATCTCTAAATTGACATAATAGAAGGAAAACTAACCTTTGAAATGCAAGAAGCTGCTGTCACCAATGCCAACACAACGCCTCCACACAATTACGAATAGCAACACAATGCCTCCAATGCCAATGCAATGCCTTCACGAAGATACCAATGCCAATGCAACACCTCCACAAAATTACCAATAGCGACACAAAGCTTCCAATGCCAATGCAATGCCTCCACGAAGTTACCAATGCCAACGCAACACCTCCAGAAATTTGCTCTAACAAATACTAGAAAACTTGATGTGATGTGATGAATAGAAACAATTATTCCTTTTAAATATCGTATATTGTCTGATTGATTTACTGTTTAATGAATGTGGGATTAAAATTTAAAATTTAAAATATTTACATTTAATTTATTATAGTTCATACTATAGTTAAACTACTTATTATTTGCATGTGGTTATCATAATTAATATTTACATGTACTGAATGTTACATTTATTTTATTATAGTTCATACTATAGTTAAACTACTTATTATTTGCATGTAGTTATCATAATTAATATTTTATTTAATATTTACATGTACTGAATGTTGAATAATTCAAATATAATCTCAGATTAAAAATTAAAATATGAAATACTTACATGTAGTTAATTATATTTAATATTATAGATAAAATAGTTAATATTTGTATTTAGTCATCATAGTTAATATTTATATGTAATCAATGTTTAAAATCATGCGATTAAATTTTAAAATCTAAAATATGTACATGTAGTTAATTATAGTTTAAATAGTTAATATTTACATCATGTTATTTTTGTAAATATTTACATGTAGTCAATATTAAACTATTCAAATAAGAAAATTATTTTAGTTTCGAAGACATGCATGAAAGGAATATTTAAAAAAAAATTGAAATATATTTTAGATGAATATAACGTAAGTTTAAAATAAAAAATTTAAAATATTTACATGTAGTCATTATAGTTAAAATAGTTAAAGTTTTTCGTGAATTTTTTTGGAGGGAAATTTTGGAGGGAAATTTTTTCGCGAATTTTTTTGGAGGGAAAATTTGGAGGGAAATTTTCAGTCTTTAAGCTATATATTGTAAGTGGGGGAGGAATTTGTATCATTCAACCTATTCTTGTTGGAAGCCATGGTTTCTTCTGATAATGAAGTTTTTCTTTCTAGAACATCAACATCTTCGTCACGCAACAACTCTATTCAGAGTGATGAATATAACGGGAGTTCATTCACCATGAATAGAGAGTCAAAAAATCGAGCACCAGTTATACCACTTACTCTCAATCCTAAGGATTATGAAAGCAACAGTGATGAAGGGCATGATGAAGAAATTGCAGAGTCAAAAGTTTCACTTCGTCCTAATCCCAAGGATTATGAGGACACCATTGATGAAGAGGGAGATGAAGAATATCCACTTCAGCTTAATCCTAAGGATTATATGAGAACAAAAAATGAAGAGGGGAATGAAGAATCTGTAGAGTCAAAATATCCACTCTGTTGTAATCCTAAGGAGTATGCTAGCAGCACTGATGAAAAGGGGGATGTAAAATTTCCAGAGTCAAAATATCAAATTCGTCCTAATCGTAAGGATTATGCGAGAACCACTGATGAAGAGGGGAATGATAATGTTTCAGAGTCAAAACATCCACTTCGTCCCAATCCTAAGGATTATGCCAACACCACTGATGAAGAAGGAAATGAAAAATTTACAGCGTCAAAATTTCCACTCCGTCTTAATCCTAAGGATTATGCAAGCACCACTGATGAAGAGGGGGACGAAAAAATTCCAGAGTCAGAATTTCCACTTCGTCTTAATCCTAAGGTTTATGTCAGCACCACATATGAAGAGGAGAATGAAGAATTTGCAAAGTCAAAATATGCACTTCGTCCTAATCCTAAGGATTATGTCAGCACCACTGAGGAAGAGGGGAATGAAGAATTTGCAGCGTCAAAATATCCACTTCGTCCTAATCCTAAGGATTATGCCGGCACCACTGATGAAGATGGGGATGAATTTCCAAAGCTAAAATTTTCACTTCATCCTAATCATAACGATTATAATTTAACCACTGATGAAGGGGGGGATGAAGAATTTCCAATAAATATAGATTCAAGGCATTCATTTATTCCCAATCCTAAGGACTATGAGAGCTTTAGTGAGGAAGGGGAGGGGAAGGGTGAAGAAATTCTAGTGAATACAAATTCAAAGCTTCCACTTATGCCTAATCCCAAGGATTATGAGAGCGCCACTAAAGAAGGGGAGGATGAAGAGTTTCTTGCAAATGATAATTTTAAAGACACGGATCTGAATATTGCATTTTCTCCAAGTGACCATTTCAAAGACACTCATGGTGATGAAGAATTGAATCCTCCCAGGGAAGAATTTAAAAGCATGGGTCAAGATGGTGAAGAATTTCTTTTGAGTCAGGGTTACAAAACTGTCGATGATTCTTGTGAAATGTTTTCTTCAACTGATGATGGTGAAGAAAATTTTCCATGCAATGATGTTGATGAATTTCTTAACTATGTTGAGGATGATGATAGTGGGGATAATATTCCTTCTAATGGTGATGAAACTACTTTTACAAAGGATGATGGAATGATGAAGCCGTTGCAAGAAAATATTGCAACTAGGAGTAGGAGTAGACCTTTTCATATCAATCCAAGGCATTCCAGTTATACAAGGGCGAGGACAAAATATCTCACGACAAAAAGTTCCGTCGTTCATTTGATTTCAAGTGCATGTTGTCGAAGGGATTGCTTGAAAAATATGGATTTCAACTTTGCTTTGCAGAAAAGGGAAACATATATGTCAATGAATAAAAGCATGCAAAATTCATATTTAGTGGGTTGCATGCAATCTACACTATCAGGTTATGATTATCATATTGGGAATGTATTTCTTTGCAGAAAGGCGTTCAAAATGTTGTATTCAATTGGTAATTGTCGTTTGTCAAGAATCCAGGATAGATTGGAAAAGGATCCCACATATTATTCAGAAGCACGTCATAAACGGGAGGTGGGGCTGTTTGAAAATACTGCTAAGACATGGATGAAAGAATTCTTTTCAAATCATGGAGAGTGTATGCCAAATAAAGACACAATACATATTCCAGATAATTTCTCGAGACGAGAAATATTCATGTTATACAAAGATTATGCAGAAGCTGTTGAAGGAATTGGTAATTTTATTACATATTCTTATTTTACAAGGATATGGAAAACCGAATTCAACAATGTTCGTATTCCTAAGAAGACAAGGATGGGGATTTGCAGCACATGTGCTTCTCTTAAAGAAAAAAGAGATAAATGTCAAGGGGCAGAAAGAGGTATGTGTTCAAAACATTGTTTTTTAAAATTTGATACTTATCAACTATGAAAATATATTTATTCATATGTTTCTTTTATTTTATGTACAGATTCCGTTGTCAAAGAACTTCAAGACCATCGCAATCAGAAAACAAGTGAAAGACAAAAGTTGTATAAACATCGAAAGAAGTGTTATGATCATCCAAATAAATATCTGGGATTGATAATTGATGGTATGGACCAAAAGAAAACACTTCTTCCACATTTTGTCCGCACACCAAAAAAATTACAGGAGGAAAATTTCATTCAGTTTCACTTGGTTGGTTGTATGGTATTTAATGAGAAGATGCTTCCAAGAGTTTTCTTCACAACTCCAAATATTCACAATGATGCAAATCTGACCATAACTATAATCCATGATGTGGTTACTCATTGGTCTGGGATTCTTCCTAAAGTTTTGTATTTACAATTAGACAACACAAGTCGTGAGAACAAAAATCAAGTTCTTTTTGGGTATCTAAACATGCTTGTTGAATTGGGTATTTTTAAAAAGATAAAGGTTGGTTTCCTTCTTGTTGGGCACACTCATGATCATATTGATCAAATGTTCAGTTGTTTTTCAGTAACATTGAGGAGGAAAGGTGTTGGGAGCCTGCCATCATTAATTGAATGTATTAAGAAATCGTACATTCCAGAGCCTGTTTTTCATGTGTTGGAAGAAACTATTGACATGCGAAGGTTTATTTTTGGATGGCATGGTGAGGAGAAATGCATTGAAAAACTTAACGACATTAGCTTCCAACATCAATTTCATATCAAAAAAATTGATGGGATAACACTTATATGGGGCAAGAAGTATTCAACTATTGAAGAATGGGGACCATCATCAGGTTTAGCATTTTTGAAGTTCATTCCAGAGCGTCCAATGTTTTCATAAAAGATATTGTTATTACAGTCAGTTTCCGAACTCCATAATGCACGAAGGCAGAAGAGAGAGATAAATTATTTTGAATGTCTAGAGGAAATTAAAAGATGTATTAGAGATACATATGAATACTTCGATGTTACTGATTCAGTTTGGTGGGAGTCTTTTTTCAGTAATCAAAGTGATATGATTTCAAGATCAGTAAATGAGGATACGCTTTTGAAGACTCCTTTTTTTGGCCACAAAATATGCCAAATGAACATGAACATCAAGAAACACACAATGTTGAACAACAACAGCCTCAAGCTATTATTAATTTCCCACAGGTAGAGGAAATAGAAATCTATATTGGTTCTAGAAGATCACGTGCACAACGTGAAGCCATGGAAGACCTTTATAGGGGTTCTGTGCAAGATCTTAAGGAGGGTTGCATGATAGCAGTGTTAGCAGATGAAGATCCACTTGGCTATCCATTCTGGATTGCCAAGGTTATAAAGGTCATTAATGAAAATGAAGAGATTAAAGCTGTTGATGTACATTGGTATGCCACAAGTACCCACCCTTTCAATGGTGTGTACAAGCCAGAGATGGTAGTGGAAAAAAGAATTGGCAGAAAGAGAAAAAGAAAGGGCGCAAATATAAATCGTCACCGCACAGATGTCTTAAAATTGGAGGATGTTGACATACTTGTGTATGACTTCAATTTGACAAAGAGAGGAACTCTTCGGTTGCAGACCATAAATATTTTGAAGAAATTGCTACCAGAACAATTACTGTTGAGATGGGACTCTGCAGAATGTAGACATAGATCTACAAGACTTTTGAACTCTGAAATGGTGGGCATGAATGTTGACTCAGATGGAGCACTAGTTGATGAAAGAGAAGAATATGGATCATCTTCATCCGCATCGAGCCATTCATTTGAAGATGTAGGTTATGATGGTGTGCTAGAACCTATGGTTGATTTTGAATAACTATCTAAGACACTTTTATGTAATTGATGTTTGCATGGTAACTTGAAATAAAATTTTTGACTTCCATCTCATTTTTCATGAAGTTCTGAGACATTTCTATGTTTGTTGGATTATACGTTTTAATTATGAAGAATTCATTTCTTTAGAATATCGACAATGTAATAATGAATTACAAAAATAATTTATGTTATATTCAATGTACTAATGTTGATATTTTAATTATAAGTAAAATAGAAAATAGAAACTAATGTTGAATTTTTAGATTATGCAGTGATATTACCATGATATTATGTATTGTTACCACTTGGTATAAGATACTTTTAAAAGTTTTAATAATTATATGCGTCATTGAAACATAACACTTTGTTTTGATGCTTGATTTTTAGGTTTTGGTTGAAATTATATTTAAATTTGTCTTATTCTAAGATTTGAAAAAAGATAAGTTTTTATTCTTTAAAATTAAAATTACTCTTACTTGTTTCTGTTTTAAATTGTTAAGTCTTATATTTTCTCCATAATTTCATTGTTCAAGTATGTTGAACACTTAAGATTGAAAAACTTTAGATTCACCTTTATCTTTAAGGTTATGGTTGAAAATAATTACAAATTTGGGGTTGTTTAAAGTCAAGATATTTTATGTTTAACAACATGGATGAAAATTGTTCAAAATTATAAGCCCTCCAGACATGTATTTGTTTATCTCTAACATCATCTATCAAAAATTTTAGGAATTTACGATTTTAAAAAATGTCCTAATATGTTGTCTTTAATTCCATTGTCACAAGTGTCAAAATTATGACACAATTTTTTTTTTTTGTTATTCCAGCATCAACTGGTTTTGTTTTGAGGGTGTTTTTTCAATCTTTTTGCAACAAACAATTTTGTTTTTAGCATAATTTTAGAAAATGTTGAAATTTGACCTTAAAAAAAAACAATTGCGTTCTGGAAGACACACTTTTTTTTTGGGGGGTGTTTTTTCAATCCTTTTTTCAACAAACAATTTTGTTTTTAGCATAATTTTAGAAAATGTTGAAATTTGACCTTCGAAAAAAAACAAGTGCGTTCTGGAAGACACATTTTTTTTTTTTGGGGGTGTTTTTTCATGTTTTTTGAGCGTTTTTGGGCTAGAGTATAACATTGTTGGGGCGTAACTTTGGCATACGATCTCCGTTTGACGCGTACCATACCTCGTTAGAAAGATCTATCCGAGGACTACAAATTTGGAATGAGAAACATCAATCCATGGACCCATGTTGCTCTCCGTTTTCCCAAAAAACGTCGTTTAGGGCCTCAAAACGGCTCCGGAAGTTTAGGACCCGAAAAACTGCTAAAAATAGTAAACCGTGCCGAAACTGAAAAACTGAAATAGACAATGGTGGAGCCCCAAGTGGAATAGGCGGGTGACCACCAATATCCACCTGGATCATTCCTCCCCCCTTAGGAAGCAATGGTCCCCATTGCGTTAAGTTCCTCCATGAGATGAGGAAATTTCTGCTGAACTTGGTCCCCGGTGAACCACTTTCCTTGGTGCAGGAGTTGGCCAGCTTTGACAACCCGATACAGTTGGATCTGCTGTTGACGAGTGTTCTTGATTTGCATGTCCATGATACAATCTGTGGTGGCCCGTTCCATGCAGTCTGGGTTTAACTCTGTTGGTGTGAGTTGTTCTGCAATGTCCGAGGTGTCCAGTAGAGGTGGGAAGTAAGGACGAAGGCGATCCACATTGAAGACTGGGTGCAGACCAAGGAATGGTGGAATACCGAGCTCGAATGCATTGTTCCCTACAGCCTTGGTGATGGTGTACGGCCCGTATCGGAGTGGGCGAAGCTTGCGGTGGGGTCCAGTGAGGCGCTCCTTCTGCAAATGTAGCCATACTTTGTCGCCCACCTGGAAGTTGTGTGGCACCCGATGTTGATCATGGCGTTGCTTGTACTTGGCATTGGCTCTGTCCAATATATCATGAACCTATTGGTGGATGTGTTGAATGCGCTCGATGAAGCTACTTGCTTTGTCAACTTCAGACTGGACATGAGCTGAATTGGCCTGAGCAGCTGCAAATGGCATGGCTATGTCAATGGGACATAGTGGCTGGAATCCCAAGCCCACCTGAAAGGGGCTATGGCCGATTGAACTATGGAGAGCCCGATTATAACTATGTTGTACATAAGGGAGGCTCTCGTCCCATGTGCGTGGATGCTTTGAATTGTACATGCGCAGAATGTGTACAATCATTCCGTTGACGACCTCTGTCTGGCCATCTGTTTGGGGATGGAAAGCTGTGGACTTGGTGAGCTTGGTATCCAACATCGACCAGAGGCTGGACCAAAATGTGCTGAGGAACCTGCTATCCCGATCTGATATGATAGACCGTGGGATCCCAAAGTGCACCCACACTCGTTCAAAGAAGAGTTTAGCAGTGGCTTCTGCTGTGATATTCTTCTTGCAGGCCGCCATAATGGCCATCTTCGAGAACCTGTCGACGACCACAAAAACACAGTCATTTCCCTGCTTAGTAGAAGGCAGGCCCGACATGTAATCCATGGAGATGGATTCCCAAGGTCGACTAGGGGTAGGTAGAGGAGTATATAGGCCTTGCTTCTTAATGGTCGGTTTGGCAATGGCACAAGCAGTGCAGGATCTGATGTGCTTCTCGACATCCTTTCGAAGGTTCGGCCAATAGAAATACTTCTGTAGTATTGCTACTGTTTTCTCGACCCCGAAATGCCCAGCGACTCGACTGTAGTGTGCTTCCCATATCATCTTGGCACGCTCGCTTGAAGGAATACAAAGGTGTCCCAGGTGACATAAAAGTGCATCTTGGAGGTGAAAATTTGGAACTTGCGTACCCCCCAAGAGTGCCTTGTAAGTGTGGCCGAATTCTGGGTCACTCTCATAGAGAAGCGGCCAATCAGAAGTCTCATGCCCACAAGAGTTGAGCACGGTGATGAGCGCCACGATCAGTGGTCGGTTGAGGCAGTCTGCAACATTATTGGTGCTACCCTTCTTGCACTTGATGTTCAAATGAAACTGTTGCAGATATGTGGACCACTTCTGATGGCGATCATTCTGCAACTTCCCTTGTGTCTGTATGAACTGCAGGGGTCGGTGGTCTGTGTGGATGATTATTTCCTTCCCCAAAATGTAATGCTTTCATTGTCGACAAGCTTGCACAATGGAATACATTTCTTTGTCATAGGTGGGATACTTGCGAACTGTCTCAGACAATGTCTCACTGTGATATGCCACTGGATGTCCCTGTTGAGTAAGAACTGCCCCAATAGCATAGTCAGAGGCATCCGTCTCGATCTCAAATGGCTGCTGCAAGTCTGGTAAGGTGAGCACTGGGGCAGAACAGAGGCGATTTTTCAATTCTTTGAACGCCTTCTGTTGAGGTTCCGACCAAAAGAATTTTGCTCTCGCTCCTCCTTTGGTGACTTGACTCAAGGGCCAAGTGACATGAGAGAATCCCAACACGAATCTACGGTAGAAATTAGCAAGACCCAGAAAGCTGCGAAGCTCTGTTATAGTAGTCGGGGCTGGCCAATCCCGAATGACTTGGATCTTGGCCGGATCCACATGCACCCCCCTTTCATCAATAATGTATCCCATATATTGAACCTGGGTCATGCCAAACGTGCACTTCTCCAAATTGGCACACAACTTGTGTTGCCGCAATGTTTGGAGGACTTGTCGGATGTGATTAAGGTGCTCTTCCCAAGTCTTGCTGAAGATCAGAATGTCATCCAAGTACACCACTACGAATGAGTTGGTGAATGGCCGCAAGATGTCGTCCATCATCCTCATGAAGGTTGCGGGAGCATTCGTCAACCCGAAAGGCATGACCAGCCATTCAAAAAGGCCTTCCTTAGCTTTGAAGGCATTCTTCCACACATCAGAGGGTTCAATTGGTACCTGGTGATACCCAGACTTCAGGTCGATCTTACTGAAATATTTTGCACCTTGGAGTTGGTCCATAAGGTCATCAATCCGTGGGATTGGGTACCTATTCCGGACAGTGATCTTGTTCAGCGCCCGATAGTCAATACAGAGTCTCCACGTCCCATCCTTCTTCTGTACCAACACGATCGGGCTCCCACAGGGCGATGAACTTGGTCCGATGTGACCTTTCTGCAACAGCTCCTGAATCTGCCTCTTGATTTCATCATTTTCCAGAACAGAGCGTCGATAGATCGGTCCATTGGGTAGTGGCGCACCTGGGGTCAGATCAATCGGGTGCTTGACCTGGCAGTGCAGAGGAACCCCCGTGGGTGAGGTGAAGATGTCCTCGTACTCCTCCACGACCTTATCCATTTGTTGTTGTCGTGCAGAGGGGCCCTGTCTGGAGGTCGTGGCCACAGTCTTCTTCTTGCCCTGGGGGCGGATCATCAGGAAAACGAATTTCCTAGTTTGGGAAATGAGCTTACTACATTGTTTTGCAGTAACCAAAGAGATAGCGGCAGGAGGTGGTACCTCTGGTATCCTGTACAACTTATTTCCCAAAGTAACAATAACAACACGAGGTCGAGACTCATACACAGCATGACGCTTCCACAAGTATGGTTGTCCTAATAATACATCAGAAACATCAATAGAAGCAACGTCACATAATACCTCATCCGTGAAGGGCTTGATGCTATAGGGAAGGCGGCACTGCTGGCTGACGCGGAGATCTCGTCCTTGGTGAAGCCACCCGATGGTGTATGGATGTGGGTGAGCTGTGGTCGGCAAGCCCAACCGCTTCACGGCGTCTGCCGAAATGAGGTTCTTTTGGCTCCCATTGTCGACAATGAACTGTACCGGGGAGCCCTTTACCCACATCTGGGAGTGGAAGAGACGTTCCTCCTCCTCTGGATCTTCCGGCTCCTCCTTTTGGATCTTTGTAGTGGCAACAGTGGCGTTGGGCTCCGCATCAATAATCTGTTTCCCTTTTTCATTCGCCTTTTCAGGTTCTGATTCGGAGTCAGATCATGCATCTGACTCAAAAGCCCTCATCTCGGCCACTAGCGACTGCTTGGCCCGACACTCACTTGTGTTATGAGTGGAGCTCTTATGGAACTCACACCACTTTCCCGTGTCCTTCTTTGGCTTTACGGTGTTGTTCTTTTCTTGTCGCTTTGACGGGTTGTCTTTAGCCGCCATGCTCTGTCCTTTGTTCTGCGGTTTGGAAGCACCTTTTCCTTGCTTTTGATTCACACATCCAAAGTCTCGCTTCTTCTGTTTGAATTTCTGCTCAATCTTGGCAGCATACCGGTATGCCGTACCAAGCGAGGAGATGTCGAGGAACTCCATTTCCTCCTGAATGTATCTGTGCAGACAACTGCGATACTTTAGCACCAAATGTTTCTCTGAATCTTTGATACCCAACTTTGTGCGCAGGGTATGGAACAGATTCGTCAGCTCGTGCACATCTTGATCCTTTTGTTGTCGCAGCGTGGTCCATTGTATGTACTTGTCCTCATAGCTCCCCACAGGATAGTACTGTTCCTTGACGGCGTCTCGGAAAGAATTCCAAGTTGGTACGGCCGAGAACAGAGAGGGTTCTGTCTGGTCCTTGTTCTCACAGTAGGTTTCCCACCAGTCCTTAACATGGGGGGTAGCTTTGAAGAGTGCAAAAATAATCTTCTCCCGGTCTGAAAAGTCATGAACAGAGAAATATCCTTCTAATAGATTCAACCATCTATCTACGGCATCTGCGTCTATTTGACCCTCAAATATGGGAATGTCAAAATCTACTTGTACCTTAAAGGGAGTCGCAACTCCAGAGTGGCTACTGGATGCAGATGCGCCGCCGGTGGGTAGCCGTTGAAGGATCTGAGCAAAGCTATCCATCATCGCGTTCCTTTGTTTTTCGAGGGCCTCCTCGAGCAATATTTTGATAGGATCTCCTGCTCCCTCATCTTTCTTTTCGTCCCCCATGGGCGTCCGTCGAGGTTTGCGAGGCTGATCTTGCAAAGGTTCCACCAGATCAAGCCCTAGCTCCTTATACCCCGACCTCGTTGGGGACATGTAAAGAAGGATCGAGAAAAAGCAGACCGCTCTGATACCACTGATCCAGATTTATGCAGGAACGCAACAGAATAAACATATAACCATAAATACAGAGATGCAGTGGAAATAACACTTCATTTCATTAATATCAAAGAACTGAAATTTGCTTACAAACAAAATGGAAATAAAACTAGCTAGGGCGCTGGTAGCTATCTCTGAGAAGAGATGTGGCGGCTACAGGCCTCTGAACTGTGTTACAATGAGGCTCGAGGGCCTATTTATCATTTAGAAATAATGGGAAATCCTAAACAGCCAAAACCCTAACCCTAGGAGATGAAGCGCCAAAACTATGGGCCCCATTTGGGTAAATTGGTGTTTCAACTTCCCAAGGGCGTAACTTTGGCATACGATCTCCGTTTGACGCGTACCATACCTCGTTAGAAAGATCTATCCGAGGACTACAAATTTGGAATGGGCAACATCGGTCCATGGACCCATGTTGCCCTCCGTTTTCCCAAAAAAATGTCGTTTAGGGCCTCAAAACGGCTCCGGAAGTTTAGGACCCGAAAAACTGCTAAAAATAGTAAACTGTGCCGAAACTGAAAAACTGAAATAGACAATGGTGGAGCCCCAAGTGGAATAGGCGGGTGACCACCAATATCCACTTGGATCATAAATATATCTTTGGGGAAACTTTAAATTTAATGTTCTCATGAGCGTTATATAAATATAGATATTCATTCCTTTGGGAAATCTATATAGTAGCCTAGATCAATTTTAAATCTGGATCTATCAAGAAGTAAGAGGGATCAAATATTTGGAGGTGCAAACTTGTTTTTTGAGTGCAAAACTTGGGGAAAGATTTGCACCTCGAGAGATTTGATCCCTCTCTACGCTTTATAGATCCATAGTTAAGATGGATCTAGGCTGGTTTCAGTCATGTGCGTTCAAGGAAAAGGTATCCAAAATATGATTAATTTTATCAATAATATGTAAATACATCTAATATTAATATAACTATTTTAAATATGCTAAATATGTATGAGATTTATCTGGTCATTTTAATTTTAAATTTTCTTAGTTACCTGAGTTTGTTGAGATGATAAATATTGTAAAATAACTTTAATGATGAAAAACAATGAAATAAAAGTTTTGAATGCAAACTGACAATGTATTAGTGTTTAATGATGGAAAATTTAAATAATAAGAATGTAGTCAATTACAAATAGTATTCATTGTGGTTAATATAAACTATTTTATTCTATTATTCGTATTGTCACCCTTGTTAGTTTTGCCATATTTTAATCTTGATTATATGAAAAGGACAGTTGAAATCATAAACCATTTAAATATTTAGCTCGAGCTATTGTAGTAAACATCATACGTTGTCTCTCTTGGTCTCCAATATTAATAGGTTTAATTAATATAACACAAAAATTAATGTACATTGTCGATAGTTTTTTGTGCTTACACTAAAACCAATGCACATTATTAAGCCAAAGACTTTAAAATTAATGTATCGTGATACATCCAATTAGATCAAATCAGAAATTGACATATACACTAAAATCAATGCATCTAATGCATGAAATCAAATAAGATTAGAAAACAACATCGACACTGAAATTAATGCATCTAATGAAAGTAATCAAATAGGATTAGAAATCAATGTCTGCACTCAAATCACTGCATCTAGTGAAAGTAAGGAAATAGGATTAGAAACCAACAACTACACTGAAATCAATGCATCTGGTGCAAGCAATCAAATAGGATTAGAAATCACCATTTACATTGAAATCAATGTATTTAGTGCAAACAATCAAATAGAATTAGAAATCATCTACAATGAAATGAATGCATCTAGTGCAAACAATAAAATACAGTTACAAATAAACATCTACATTGAAATTAATGCATCTAAAGTAAGAAATAAAATAGGATTAGAAATCACTATCTACACTGAAATCAATACATTTAGTGCAAGAAATAAAATAGGATTAGAAATCATCTACATTGAAATCAATGCATATAGTGAAATTAATCAAATATCATTAGAAATCAAAATCTAAAATAAAATAAATGCATCTAGTGCAAGAAATCAAATAGGATTTGAAATCACCATCTATACTGAAATCAATGCATCTAGTGCAATATATATTCTTCCCTCACTTCCCCCTCCACCGATATCTATATCACCCTCCATATCTCCTTCTTTTCCTCTTTATATCACCCCCAGAAACACACACACTCTCTCACTCCATATCTATCAATCTATTTGTCCCTCCCTCCCTGTCTCCATCTCTCTCTTCGTTCTCTTTTCCTACCATCTGTATCTCTATCTACCTCTGTCTCTCTATATCAACCCCAAAATATACACTCCCTTTCGCCAATATATCTATCTATCACTAAATCCTCCTCTCCCTTTCTCTCTCTCTCTTCCCCTTCCATCCCTCTCCCCTGCTTCTATCTCTCTTCCACCCTCCTATCCTCAATCCATCTCTCCCCATATTCCTTATCACTCTCTGTCTCTATATCTCTACCTTCCTCTCTTTATGTCTTTCTTCTTACCTCCCTCTCTCTCCCCATCCATCTCCATCTCTCTTTCCCTACCTTCCTCCACTCTTGTACATCCTCTCTCTCTCTCTCTCTCTCTCTCTCTCTTCTCTCTTCACCTTCCAATTTTGTTACTATATGCCTCTATCTCTCATTCTCTCCCAAATTCTCTTAATCTCTCCTTCTTTGTCTCTTAATATCACCCCCAAACATACACACTCTCTCTCAATCTCTCCCTCGTCACTCCCTCTCCCTCTCCAGTTCTCACTCTATATGTCTTGCATCTTCCCTCCCTCACTCCCCTTGTAACTCCATATCTCTATCCCTCCCTCTCTCCTCCTCTCTCTCAAGTCCTCTACCTTGTCCTCACTCTCTATCACTTTATCTCCTGCCTCCCTCTTTCTCCCTTTCTCTCCTACCTCCCTCTCTCTTCCCCCATCACTCTCTCTCTCTCTCTCTTATACAATCCTCTTTATTCCCCCATTACTCTCCTCTGCTCTGTCAATTCCTATCTCTCTTCATTCCTCTCTCCCCCTTTATCTCGTACCTTTATCTCTCTCTCTCTCTCTCTTCGCCCATCACTCTCTTCTGCTCTCTCTCAAGTCCTATTTATCATCCTTCCTCTCTCTCCCTTTCTCTCATACCTCCCTCTATCCCCCCACTGCCAACCCCACCTTCTCTATTTCTCTCTCCCATTTAATCATCTCTCTCTCTCTCTCTCTCTCTCTCTCTCTAATTCTCTCTCATCCCCCATCAGTCTATCTCTCTCTGCAACTGTGTTAACACATATTTCCTTTTCTCCTTCTCTCCCCCCTTGTATCCATCTCTCCTTTTATATATCTTTATCTAACCCCTAAACATACACAATCCCTCTCCATCTCTCTCTTGTAACTCCATCTCTCTACACTTCTCACTCTCTATGTCTTTATTCTTCCCTCCATCTCTCCCCCTCCAACTCCATCTCTCCCCCTCCAAATCTATCTCTCTATCCCTCCTTCTCTCCTCCTCCCTTCATCCTTCCTCTCTCTCCCTTTCTCTCCTACCTCCCTCTCTCTTCCCCCTTCTACGTATCTCCCTCTCTCTACCCTCCAATCTTCTATCCTTCACTCTCTCCCACCTTCATATTTATGTATCCCTCTCCCTCTCTTATCTTTCTCTACTTCTCTTACCCTTCTCTATCTCTCTTACTACTCTCCATCTTTCTCTCTCTTATTTCCACCTCTCCCATCTCCTTTATTTTATCTCTCTCTCCCACCTTCGTATTTATGTATCCCTCTCCCTCTATTAACCTTCTCTACCTCTCTTACCCTTTTGTACCTCTCTCACTCCTCTCGCTCTCTCTCTTAATTCCTCCTCTCCCCTGTCCTTCATTTTATCTCCATCTCCCCCTTTTCAATCCCCTTACTTCTCCACCTCTATCGTATGTTGTTGTTCTCCCCTCCCATATATATCTAGAGTTAATATATATACCTTGTGTAATGTATCTCCACTAATTTCTTTTTATTTTTTTTCAAAACACCTTTCCTATATTAGAAAGGTTTTTCCTCGATACTTTACAAGGGTTTTCCTTAACCATTGTTTTTTTTTTTCTTGAGCTATATATAACTTTTCCTATAAATCCATTATATCTATACTTAAAGGAATTTTATGAACCCTTCAATAGACCATGCTCTAAAATTCCATACTATATCCATCTATACTTTTATATATATTAAGATATATATATATATATATATATATATATACTCTTTTTTTTTTAATATAATAACTAAATCCTTTTGTCAACATTGAAATTGAGTTTACATATATGGAAGTCAATATTTCATTGCTTAATGTATATATTGTTCTTAAGATAGCGTACAACCACTCATACCATCTTTGTATAGGATTCTCGACTTCTTCACAAAGTCATACTCTATGGTTTGTAACCCTTCTATTTATTATTAGAACTACGGATATTATGAGCGTATTAAATATTTAGTACTTGGCTACAGCTGTTAGGTCTCACCTTGGATATTTGAGTTATGATTTCAATCGAGATTATTTATTTTTTTTGAAATTTCGTGGCCTCGTTTCTAGTTTCGAGGGTGTGATTATTAGTTTAGCCATAACTTATTAACCTTGCTTTTACAAATCATAACTCTTACCTATCTCCACTGTATGATTTGGTACTATAACATTTATGGAGAAGATCGAAATTTTTGTATCAAGATTTGTTCGACCTCCTTTGTATTAATTGAGACTACACTTTCGAGAATTCTCGGTTAAGTTTGACATTATATACGCCATCGGTTTCCACGTGTATGGTTGAGATGAGTAACGAATTAGAGATTCTCTGAAATATAAATATTCTGATTTCTCCAAGGGTGTTTCATTTTTCTCTTTGAACTCAGAGAGGTCTTCAAGCGCCTTCATGAAACTTCTTTCACACTTGGTTGGGATTGAACCCGTCTTTTCTCATGGCGAATTGATTTTCAACAATGGGGCTTCGAACTGAGGTATGCTACAGTTGCTATGATGGCCGATTTCCCGGTGCTTCGTTTTATTCTTTCTCTGTATATCAATGTCAAATCTTGATTTGGTTTTCAGTGATAGAGTTTTCGTTTTACATAGATTTCCTTGGGGAAATCTCTCTCTATATCTCTTCTTAAGGCTTCATTCTCTCTTTATGATTTTATATACAACTTCTCTGTGCATTTGCAAAGAATTGTGTTTTACATGTACTAAGGCTTTCGGCTTTCATTTCTCTTTAATTTTAAGAGATTTTGGGTCATCGTTTTGCACGAACAGAGTAGTATATTAATCGAAATTTATTTTTCTTACGTGCATTTATTATTTCCTCCTTATCTTAGCAAGGAATGTGATAAACCTCTTCTACAGCAGATTGGCAAGTCGTTGCCTTGCCCAGAAATTCCTTCTGTGGGTTGGATGTACCCATACATTTAATTGTAAGACTCGGAATTTTTTTCCTTATCTTCAATTGTTCAATTGATTTTCATTGAACTTCTTATGTGTCTAATGTATTACTCTTTTGCCATTTATATATCTATTTATTTTTCCCTCGCTTCTATGTTTTCACAGGGTTTAAATAACTTAAAGAGGAATTTCATTTACTAGAGGTAAAATAGTTGCCTTCTTGCAAATCGATTCGACTTATTATATTTCCAGTGATTAAAATAAATTCTGATCTCTATAGTTTCATGACTTGACTCTCGTTATGTTTGCAGGTAACCAATTATTGTTGGAATATTATTCTCCTTTACTTAGTTCGTTGCGAGTTTCAATATGCAATAATTCGTTTTTATTTTCGATATTACAGGTTGGTAAATCCTGGTCTTTCAAAATTGTTGGCATCCTCTTCGTATAGATTTTCCATTCGAAAATATTACTCCTAGCTTACTGTGAAATACTTTTATAATAGATTTCACGGGACAAATGTATATTAATATCAACACGGACATTGTACAATTATTAGCTTTATATTATGTTCTTAATTGCATGAAGTATAATTAAGCGAAATGATTTTATACATAACCCAGCCACTTTCCTTCTAACTCTATAAGATTCACTTTGTTTTTCTTTCTTATATCACAGGTTTTAGTCTAATATATGAAAATCTTTGGATGAAATTTAACTTTCTAGACTTTGTATCTCCCTGAAATGCATGTTCATATCAGCCATATAAATAGATTTAATTGTCATTGCTATTGGGTTAATTTCTTCTATGTTGTATAACCTTTCTGTATGCTAGATTTATTTTATGTAGCAGAAAAGTGTTTCTTTCTCAGCTCAAGTTCTCCTTTATGCAGAAGGTTTCAATTTATATACATGCACTCCAGTAGATTAACTTTGTAGTAATTGTACAAAATTTACTATTCATATATCTTTATAGATTCATAGTTGGTTTGTCATGATAGAATACAACTTTTCTTATTCTGCACCTCGACATTTCTACGCAATTACAAAAGCAGATTAAAGTTACAATTTTAATTGTTTATGGGGTTTTTTATATATATCTCCAGATTTAAACCATTTACAGGTTTATTGATTCTGGTTGATATTCCCCATAATGCCTATTCATACGTCTATACAGAATTTAGAGGATTAATTTCTTCTAGACAATTATGTTAAATGTAAAGAATAACAAATCTCACAAAAACTTAATTCAAAATCACAGCTACAGCATATTATATAATAGCACCTCTTTTAACCATTCATAAAATTTATGTGCATACCACTTCTTCTGATGACCAGTCCTCCCAACCTTAGAGTTCTTATGTTTCCAGAATTCACCCCCGAGCTGAGATCCTCCCATCCACAGACCAACCTCAATTTGTTATGGAGTAGCTTATTTAAGCTATGCTCTCCCCAAAGCCTGTTTCCAATTCTGCGTCCAGAATTTCAGGACACTTTTATTCCTATTTGCCTAGGCTTCCCTTATTTAGGGACTTTAAAGCTTCTTTATGCTTTTACAACTTTTTACCTCTTCCCAACTACTTTCCTCATCATTGGGGAAATTTAGATTTTTCCTCAAAATTCTAAATTAGAAATAAATTCTTTCAAGGCTTTTTGAAATTTCTTGGGGAAAGTCTTAACATCTTTCCATACCTCATGGATTAGGAAAGTGATCTAAAAAATCTCATTTGGTCATAGTGCACACAAAAATTTTATTTATTTTTAATAATTAATTAATTAACTACATCCACATAATAATTATCCATTGGGGTCAATTCCCCTTTTGGACTAAAGTTCAAATTTCTAACTTGAAAAACATAAAACTAGGGGTTTTACATATTCCCCCTCTGAAAACAAACACCGTCCTTGGTGTTAACAACTAAGTACTAGAGTTTATTTTTAAAATAAATATGGATATTTTTCCATCATATCAGCTTCTCTTTCCCACGTAGCTTCTTCAGCAGTAAAGTGCTTCCACTGCACCTTTACTCTAGCTACTGTTCGATTTCTCAATTTAATTTATTCCCGCTCCAATATTTGAAGCGGGTCTGGAAGGATCTCCCCTTTTGGTTCCACCTGTATCACATTCCAATCAACAATATGAGAAGCATCATGTACATATCTTTTTAATAACGAAACATGAAAAACATCATGAACTTTAACATGGGGAGGTAAGGCCAGTTTATAAGCCACTGATCCCACCCTTTCTAACACCTCAAAAGGCCCACAGTATCTAGGAGCCAATTTTTCACAACTTCCAGCATAAAGTGTGCTCTTTTTGGGTTTAATACACAGATACACATGATCACCCACTTTGAACACTCGGTGCATTCTCTTCTTATCAGCATAGCTTTTTTGTCGATCTTGTGCTATCTTGATGTTTCTCTGTATTTGTTTGACAATATTTTCCATTTCTTGTAGAGTATCTGGCCCAGGTAGTAGCTTATCTTCAGGCTGGCTCGAGTTTAAAGGAGTATGACACCTTCTTCCATAGAGTGCTTCAAATGGACTCATTTTGATGGAGGATTTGTAGTTGTTATTATAAGCAAACTCGACTAAATGTAAGTAGTCTTCCCATTTTGATGGCCTATCCATCACATACATTCTCAGCATATCTTCCAAAATCTGATGTGTTCTCTCTGTTTGACCATCCGTCTGAGGGTGATAAGCAGTGCTAAAATTCAATTTAGTGCCCATGCCCGCAAATAGACCTTTCCAGAAGCCTGCTGTGAACTTAGCATCTCTATCTGAAATAATCATCTTTGGGGCCCCGTGTAGCCTTACTAGTTCTTTTAGGAATACATTTGCTACTTGGGTTGTCCCAAAAGTAGATTTTACAAGTATGAAATGTGCAGCTTTTGTTAAGGTCTCTACCACTACCATCACTGAGTCATGATGGTACTTTGTTTTGGGTAACTCGGTTATAAAATCTATAGAAACAGTGTCCCATTTCCATTCTGCAATTGGTAAGGGGTTTAGAAGACCAGCTGGATGCTGATGTTTGAATTTGACTAGTTGACACTCCATGCATCTAGCTAAATAGTTGGCTACATCCTTTTTCATTCTTGGCCAAAACAATTTCTTTTTCAAGGCTGTAAGCATTTTCTGATATCGAGGATGTCCTGAATATGGTTGTTTATGATATTCATCTTGGATTTATTTTTTCAAAGAATCCACATTGGGGATGTATAATCTATTTTTATAGCAGATCATCCCTTTCTGGTTTTGGGTGTATTCATCCATTTCTTTTTTCAGCATTTTCACTTGTAGATTCTCATAGTTGGGATCTCGATCTACTACCTTTTTTACCAATTATTCTAAGTCAAAACTAGCACTACTCCCCACGCTGCTTATGTTTTGGCAAGAATTTCTGCTTAGCGCATCAGCAATTTTGTTTTCTTTCCCTTTGATATGTTTTATGTCCATGTCAAATTCACTCAGAAAAGACAGCCATCTGGCTTGTTGAGCATTCAAATATGTTTGAGAAAAGAAATACTTGAGACTAATATCTATCATCAATGTAATTTTTTTTCCAAGAAGATAGTGTCGCCACATCTTCAAGGCATGAATTACAACAGCCAATTCCAGATCATATACACTGTAATTATGTTCATGTTTCTTAAGTTTTCTAGATTCATATGCAATAACATAATTTTCTTGCAGTAAAACGCCTCCCAACCCTTCTCTACAAGCATCTGTACACATGAAAAACTCTTTATCAGGATCTGCAATCTTCAGTATAGGTGTTGTGGTAAGTTTTAATTTCAGTTGTTCAAATCTATGTTGGCATTTTTCAGTCCATTCAAATTTGGTGCCTTTCCTCTGTAATGAAATTATGGGATATGCTATTGGAGAAAATCTTTCCACAAACCTTCGATAATAACCTACAATCCCCATAAATGACCTTACTGCTGATACATCAGTAGGCACATGCCAGTCTCTTATGGATTTTATTTTTTCAGGGTCAACAGCCAATCCTTGTTCAGAAATGATATGGCCCAGATATTCAATTTTATCCTTATAAAATTCACATTTGCTAAAATTGGTATATAACTGATTCTCCTTAACAGTTTGTAACAAAATTCTAAGGTGTTCTTTATGTTCGGCCTCATTCTTTGAATATACTAGAATATCTTCTATGAACACTAGTATTAATTTATCTAAGTACTTATTCAAAACAATGTTCATTAAGCACATGAAAGTGGTAGGGGCATTTGTCAAACCAAAAGGTAGGACTAAAAATTCGTAGTGACCATACCTGGTTCGAAAATCTATTTTACTAATATATTCCTCCTTAATTCTAAGTTGGTGATAACCAGTCCTCAATTCAATCTTAGAGAATACTGAATATCCTCTCACCTGATCAAAAAGGTCATCTATCCTGGGAAACAGATACCTATTTTTGATTTTCAACTTATTTAGTTGACGGTAGTCAATGCACATTCTGAAGGTTTCATCCTTATTTTTCACGAACAACACTAGTGCTCCCCAAGGAGATACGCCCGGTCTGATGTAACCTTTATCCAGCAATTCTTGTAATTGCATTTTTAACTCCATGAGTTCAGGGGCGCTTATTCAGTAAGGGGCTCTAGAAACGGGTGTTTCTCCTGGCACCAAATCGATTGAAAAATCAATTTTTCTTTTGGGGGGAAGATGAGGAATCTCATCTAGAAAAACTTCCTTAAATTCTCATACCATTGGTAAGCTGTCTAGCAAGTTTTCTGCAGGTTGTTGTCCTAATTCTTCAACATGTACATGATATACTTGGTATCCTTTTCTAACTGTTCTTTTTAACTGAAGGGCAGATATTTGCCTTACAGAGATCGGTTTCGGTTTCCCTTTTAGTATGAATGGTTTTCCTTCATCATCTATGCAGTGCAGAGTTTTGTCCCAACAATTTAGCATGGTCTTTTTCTTTTCTAGCCAATCCATTCCTATTAATAAATCATAAGAACCTAATGGCAGAATGTTTAAATCAACTTCTATTTGATATTCATTCAAATAAATAGCTGTTTTAGGTAGCTTATGAGTTACTTTGTGTTTAGTTCCAGTAGCTAATTGTACCAACCAAGGCTGTTGGAACTTTTCTGTTCTGATTTTACATTTTTCTACAACTTGTGGACTAATATAACTCAAAGAAGCACCTGGAACAATTAAGATAGTAACATATTGATCAGATATTTTACCTTCCATCTCAACCATAGTGGACTGATGTTCTACTTGTCGGTTCTCCAAAGCTACACTGATAGTGGGTATGTTCCTTGGTATATCATTCACTGTGGTAGCTTCTCTATCTCTCAAAACCATCTGAATATTTCTGTGTGGACAGTCCCTCAACAGATGAGGTTCTCTGCAACCCCAACATTTCAAAGGCTCCCGCATTTTAACGGTTCCTTCCTTCTTGTTATACCCATCTATTTTCTTTAAACCAACTTGGGATTGAGCAGTTTGACTTTCCCTTGGTTTGTTAAATTTCTTCCGCTGATGATCCCTACCAAATTTCTTTAAATAAGATGGTTTATGTTTCTTTCCTTTGAATTCACCCTTGTTTATCCATCTTTTCCCATGTTCACTCTTTCCTTTAAACTGCTGGTAGCATAAGCTAGCTTTCCTCACCACTTCATCCATATTTTTTGGATTATCGAACTCTATTTTCTCCTTGTACATAGTAGACAAACAGTTCAAAACCTTTGCACCTTTGCTTTCTCTTCATGAATATAAGGGACATACCTTAACATATTTTTAAACTTGGTGACAAACTCATCTATGATGAGTTGTCCCAATCTGAGTTCGTGAACTCCTTTGCTTTATCATCATAATAGCGTTCGTTCAAATAACGATTTTTAAACTTGACTTGGAAATCTTCCCAAGTCACTGTTTTTTCATCAATGGCATGAACCATTTTTGTCTCCTCGCACCATAAGATAGCCTTACCTTGCAACTGGTAGATAGCTAATCTGGCCTTCAGATTTCTTTCATATTCGTAGACCTGAAAATACTTAATCATATTCAATAGCCATGCCTCAACATCTTCCTCCTTCTCTCCATCATAGGAGGGAGGTTTAATTTTTCAGAATTCTCCCTATAATTCCTTCTTTTGTTTAGACTAATGTCTAGTAGTGTCATCTTCCTCAAAATCATCTGAAAACCTGCCTTTCCTCCTTCCAGAAACTTCACCTTCTTGGCTGTTCCGCGAATTCAGTTCTCTTATCTGTTTTTCCTGCTCCTCACTGGCTAATGATAGCCTGCCATTCTGGCTTTTTAGCTCGGCCATCTCCCGTTGCACCCTGTGCAACATGACCATTAGAGGAGCATTGAGATCTAGTGTATTATCTCTACCACCCAGATCAACATAGAGTTCATCTTCTTCAGCCATTGACTTTTCAGTTCAGTACCTTTGTGCACTAAAACAAAACAACATCAGTAACCATATAAAATTTCCAAAAGATTATTTTATGCAGTGATCACAACAACAGCCGAGTTTTTTCTAACCTGGGCTCTAATACCATTTGTAATGTATCTCCACTATTTTTTTTTTTTTTTTTTCAAAACACCTTTCCTATATTAGAAATGTTTTTCCTCCTTGATACTTTTACAAGGGTTTTCCTTAACCATTGTTTTTTTTTCTTGAACTATATATAACTTTTCCTATAAATCCATTATATCTATACTTAAAGGAATTTTATGAACCCTTCAATAGACCATGCTCTAAAATTCCATACTATATACATATATACTTTTATATAGCATTATATATATATATATATATATAATTTTTTTTTTTTTTTTAAATATAATAACTAAATCCTTTTGTCAACATTGAAATTGAGTTTACATGTATGGAAGTCGATATTTCATTGCTTAACGTAAATATTTCTCTTAAGCTAGCGTACAACCACTCATAGCATCTTTGTATAGGATTCTTGACTTCTCCACAAAGTCATACTCTATGGTTTCTAACCCTTCTATTTATTCTTAGCACTACGGATATTATGAGCGTATTAAATATTTAGTACTTGGCTATAGCTATTAGGTCTCACCTTGGATATTCGAGTTATGATTTCCATCAAGATTATTTATTTTTTCTGAACTTTCGTGCCCTCATTTCTAGTTTCGAGGGTGTGATTATCAGTTTAGGCATAACCTATTAACCTTACTTGTACAAATCATAACTCTTACCTATCTCCACCGTATGATTTGGTACTATAAAATTTATGGAGAAGATCAAAAGTTCTGTATCAAGATTTGTTCGAACTCCTTTTTATTAATTGAGACTACACTTTCGAGAATTCTCGGTTAATTTTGACGTTATATATGCCATCAGTTTCCACGTGTATGGTTGAGATGAGTAACGAATTAGGGATTCACTGAAATATAAATATTCCAATTTTCCCATGAGTGTTTCATTTTTCTCTTTGAACTCAAATAGGTCTTCAAGCGCCTTCTTGAAACTTCATTCACACTTTTTTGGGATTGACCCGTCTTTTCTCATGGAAAATTGATTTTCAACAATGGGGCTTCGAACTGAGGTATGCTACAATTTCTATGACGCCCGCTTTCCCGGTGCTTCATTTTATTCTTTCTCTGTATATCAATGCCAAATCTCGATTTGGTTTTCAGTGATAGAGTTTTCATTTTACACAGATTTCCTTGGGGAAATCTCTCTCTATATCTATTCTTAAGGCTTCATTCTCTCTTTATGATTTTATATACAACTTCTCTGTGCATTTTCGGAGAATTTCATTTTACATGTACTGAGGCTTTTGGCTTTCATTTCTCTTTAATTTTAAGAGATTTTGGGTCATAATTTTGCATGAACAGAGTAGCATATTAATCAAAATTTGTTTTTCTTATATGCATTTATTATTTCCTCCTTATCTTAGCAAGGAACTTGATAAACCTCTTCTACAGCAGATTGGCAAGTCGTTTCCTTGTCCGGTAATGCCCTTCTGTGGGTTGGGAAATTTTTTTCCTTATCTTCAATTGTTCGATTGATTTTCGTTGAACTTCTTATGCGTCTAATGTATTACTCTTTCGCCATTTATATATCAATTTATTTTTCCCTCGCTTCTATGTTTTCACGGGTTTTAAATAACTTAAAGAGGAATTTCATTTACCAGAGGTAAAATAGTTGTATTCTTGCAAATCGATTCGAATTATTATGTTTCTAGTGATTAAAATAAATTCCGATCTCTCTAGTTTCATGACTTGACTCTTGTTATGTTTGCAGGTAACCAATTATTGTTGGAATATTCTTCTCCTTTACTCAGTTTGTTGTGAGTTCCGATATGTAATAATTCATTTTTCTATTCGATATTACAGGTTGGTAAATCCTGGTCTTGCCATTTTTAGAAATGTTGGCATCATATTCGTATAGATTTTCCATTTGAAAATATTACTCTCAGCTTACTGTGAAATACTTTTATAATAGATTTCACGGGACAAATGTATATTAATATCAACACGGATGTTGTACTATTATTAGTTTTATATTATCTGCTTAATTTCATGACCATCTCATAAATATCTTGATTCATAAGTTTCTGGATCTGGATAATTTTTCTTATACACTTGTATGTATACTTGATGGTTTTCTCAGTTTAATACTTGAGCTTAAGTCTACTCAGAATTTTAGGACATCCTTTATACCTCTGATTTTTATTTTGATTTTTTTTTAATTAGCAGTATAACATATTGTTTCTCATTTATTTTAAGTTGAGCTCTTATCTCGGTTAAAACTTATCAAACCAAAACTTTTTTTGGGATTTATTTCTGTTGTAACTAAATGGAAACATTCTGATGCTTCTAACTCTTTAGAATAAACAGGAAATCAGTTTATGCAAATTTTGATATATCTCATACAGGTATAAATTTCTATAAGTATGGTTTGAATGACTTTTAATAGCAATGAAATATAATATCTATAATAAACATAGGTATTTTTATTCCTGTAATATTCACTACACAGTAAATGAGATTCCACATTTTAAACCAGATATACAGTTAACTTAATTTTGGTATTTAATTTCAATTACTGTACTCGTACAGTTACATACATATTATATTTTCGTTTTCGAAAATCATTCTTTCTTCTCGATAATATGCATATCTATATATTACTTTGAGGGTTCTTCTCCTCTATTTCATGAAGTATAATTAAGCAAAATGATTTTATACATAACCCAACCACTTTCCTTCTAACTCTATAAGATTCACTTTGTTTTTCTTTCTTATATCACAGGTTTTAGTCTAATATATGAAAATATCTGGATGAAATTTAACTTTATAGACTTTGTATCTGCCTAAAAAGCATGTTCATATCAGCCATATAAATAGATTTAATTGTCATTTCTATTGGGTTAATTTCTTCTATGCTGTATAACCTTTCTGTATGCTAGATTTATTTTATGTAGCAGAAAAGTGTTTCTTTCTCAGCTCAAGTTCTCCTTTATGCAGAAGGTTTCAATTTATATGCATACACTCCAGCAGATTAACTTTGCAGTAATTGTACAGAATTTACTATTCATCTATCTTTCTACATTCATAGCTGGTTTTTCATGATAGAATACAAATTTTCTTATTCTATATCTCGACATTTATACACAATTACAAAAGCAGATTAAAGTTACAATTTTAATTGTTTATGGGGTTTTTTATATATATTTCTAGTTTTAAACCATTTACAAGTTTAGAGATTCTGGTTGATATTCCCCATAATTCATATTCCTACAACTATACAGAATTTAGAGGATTAATTTCTTCTAGAAAATTCTGCTAAATGTAAAGAACAACAAATCTCAGAAAAACTTAATTCAAAATCACAGCTGCAACATTTACCAATATTATATAACAACGCCTCTTTTAACCATTCATAAAATTTATGTGCATAGCACTTCTTCTGATGACCAGTCCTCCCAACCGTAGAGGTCTTCTATCTCCAAAGCTCACCCCCGAGATGAGATCCTGCCATCCACAGACCAACCTCAATCTATTATGGAGTAGCTTATTTTAGCTATGCTCACACCGAAGACTTTTTCCAATTCTGCGTCCAGAATTTCAGGATGCTTTTATTCCTGTTTGCCTAGGCTTCCCTTATTTAGGGACTTTAAAGTTGCTTTCTACTTTTCCAGCTTTTTACCTCTTCCCAACTACTTTCCTCATCATTGGGGAAAATTTATATTTTTCCTCAAAATTCTAAATTAGAAATAAATTCTTTCAAGGATTTTTGAAAGATTTTGGGAAAAGTCTTAACCTCTTTCCATACCTCATGGATTAGGAAAGTGATCTCAAAAATCTTATTTGGTCATAGTTCACACAAACATTTTATTTATTTTTCATAATTAATTAATTAACTACATCCACATAATAATTATCCATTGGGGTCCATTCCCCTTTTGGACTAAAGTTCAAATGTCTAACTTGAAAAACATAAAACTATGGGTGTTACACCTTGTTATATTAATCTATATTATAATGTCACAAATTTAATATTGTGTTAATCGAAAGTTATTAAATAAAATAATATTAATATTATAATATATTAATATGAATATTAGATCTAATAATATTATTAATATTAGGGTTAATAATATTTTTTTTGCATGGTATTAATAATAATTTCGTCCATGGTATTTGGCCCATAGGATTGGTATAAAATTAAATGTTGATTTCTAATCCTATTTGATATATTTTTATTTATTTACCTTACCTATTTATACCTATTTTATATTTATTTATTAACCATACCTCTTTTACACATATGATACTTGGCCCATGGAATTTGACACATAATCTTCACCTAAATAAAACCTCTTTTTTGAGTTTTTAAATATTATAAAAAATAACTATATTTTATTATATATAATTTGAATGGAGAATAAGTTATCTCATGTATTTAATATTTTCTTTATCATATGTATGAATTTGAAGGGATCATGAATTTACCTTTAATAAAAAAATTTAACACAATAAAGTTCAAAATTAGGTAAAATTCTAAACAACTCTACTATTTAGTAAAGTCAATACCATCTCTTAAATCAAAGGAAAAAGGTTAATTAAAGACAGATAATGGAAAATCCTTCTCCAATATCTTTTAATATTTATTTTAATTAAATATTGTAAAATGAATCGTTAAATGGAAAAACCATATACTATGGATATATTAAAATCTTTAAAGACATAAATATTTTCACATTAAAGTTTTAATATTTGGAAATATTAATTTTATATAAATTTATTATAAATTTTGTTGTCATGACATGTAAAAAATATCATTAAATCCAATATTAATATTATTAAATTTAATAACTTTTGTTTAACGCAATACTAAATTTAATATGATGTTTAATTTGTTAGATTATAATATACAATAATATATCATGATATATATTAACTCCAAATATATATGGAGGGAAGAAAAAAATTCATAAAGTGATAGAGGGAGTGACAATGGAGAGATGTAGACGAAATGTGTGTGTGTGTGTGTGTGTGTGTGAGAGAGAGAGAGAGAGAGAGAGAGAGAGAGAGAGAGAGATGTAGACACTAATATGCATTTGACAGAGAGGGGGAGAGAGGGACAAGGTTGGAGGGCAGACAAAGAGAGCCAAAAAGAGATAGGGGAGAGAGGGAGGTAGGAGAGTAAATGAAAGAGGGGAAGGAATAGAGATAGGACTTGAGAGAGATGGGGAGAAAGGTACAGATGGAGAGGGAGGGCTAGAGAGATGAGTTTTGAGGGGGAGAGAGGGAGTGAAGAATAAATACGTAGAGAGAGAAAATTCGAGAGAGAGAGATAGGGAGTGACAAAGGAGAGATGGAGAGAGAGTGCGTATGTTTTTGGCTTGGATAGAGAGACAAATAAGGAGAGATGTAAGGAATGGGGAAAATAAGGAGAGAGGGAGGGATATAGTGACAGATTTGGAGGGTGTAGAGAGAGAAAGGGGACAAAAAGCGGCAGGTGAGAGAGGACAGAAGAGAGAGATAGCGTTAGAGAGAGAAGAAGAGAGGAAGGGAGAGAGAGATGGAGTTGGAGGGAAATAGGGGGAGGTAAGAACAAATACATAGAGAGAGAAAGGTGGAGAGAGAGAAATGGAGTGATAAGGGAGATAAAGAGAGAAGTAGGGAAGAGAGATAGAAGGGGGAGAGGCAGAGTTAAGGGGCAGCGAAAGAGAGAGGAAGGTGGAGGGATATATATATATATATATATATATATATATATAGATATATGAAGAAATATTGTGCATGTTTTGGGGGTGATATAGAGATTAAGGACATGCAAAGGGAGATAGATATAGAGGGATGGAGGGAGAGATAGATAGTTATTGAGAGAGAGTGGGTGTGTGTTTGTGGGGTGAGATAGAGAGATAAAGGAGATATGGAGTGAGATATAGATATAGATGGAGGGGAGAGAGAGTGATGAAGATTTATTACACTATATGAATTGATTTCAGTGCAGGTGGTGATTTCTAATACTATTTGATTGCTTGCACTAGATGTATTGATTTCACTGTAGATGTTGATTTATAATTATATTTGATTTCCTGTACTAGACACAAATATGTAGGGGATAGAGAGGGAAAGTGGGACAAGGTTGGAGGGCAGAGAGAGAGCGAGAAAGATATAGGGATGAGAGGGAGGTAGGAGAGTAAATGAGAGAGGGGAAGGAACATAGAGAGGACTTGAGAGATATGGGGGGAGAGGTAAGGATGCAGGGAGGGATAGAGAGATTGAGTTTTAGGGGGGATAGAGAGTGAAGAAGAAAGAGATAGAGAGACAAAATTGGAGAGAGAGATAGGGAGTGAAAAATGAGAGATGGAGAGAGAGCACGTATGTTTTTGGCTGAGATAGAGTGGAAAAGAAGGAGAGATGGAAGGAATGGGGAAGAGAAGCAGAGAGGGAGGGAGATAGTGATAGATTTGGACAGTATAGAGAGAGAGGGGAGAGAGACATAAGGAGGTGAGAGAAAATGGAGATAGAGGAAGGAAGAGAGAGATAATGTTAGAGAGAGAAGGAGAGAGGAACAGAGAGAGAGATGGAGTTGAAGGGAAAGATAGAGGGAGGTAAGAAGAAAGACCTAGAGAGAGAAAGGTGGATATATATATATAAAGACATATATATATATATATCCCTCCCTCTTCCTCTCTCCATCTCTTCCCCTTCACTCTCTCTCTCCCCCTTCTATATATCTTCCCTCCTTCTCTCATCTCTCATTATCTCATTATCTCCCTTATCACTCCCTCTCTCTCTCTCTCTCTCTCTATGTATTTCTTCTTACCTCCCTCTCTCTTTCTCTCCAACTCCATCTCTCTCTTCCTTCCACTCTCCTTCTCTCTCTAATGGTCTCTCTCTCTTCCTTCGTCTCTCTCCCTTTCTCTCTCACCTCCCTCTGTCTCTCCCTCCTCTGTCTCTATACCCTTCAACTCTGTCTCTATCTACCTTGCTCTCCCCTTCTCTTCCCCATTCCTCCCATCTATCCCTCTTTATCTCTCTATCTCAGCCAAAAACATGCACACTCTCTCTATATATCTCCTTTACCACTCCCTCTCTCTTTCTCTCTCCACTTTTATCTCTCTATGTATTTCTTCTTCACTCCCTCTCTCCCACTAAAACTCCATCTTGCTGTCCCTCTCTCTCCATACTTCCCTCTCTCGGCATCTCTCTCAATCCCTCTCTTTGTTCTTCTCCCTCTCTCATTTACTCTCCTACCTCCCTCTCTCTCCCCTATCTCTCTCTCTTTCTGCCCTCCAACCTTGTCCCTCTCTCCCCCCCTCTCTCCCCTCAATATTTGTGTCTACCTCTCTCTCTCATCCTTCTCTCCCTCTCTCTCTCTCTCTCTCTTTCTTCTTCATTTTATCTCCATCTCTCCCTTGTCACTCCCTCTATCTCTCCACCTATATCACTTTATGTATTTCTTCTTCCCTCCATATATATTTAGAGTTAATTAAACCCTCATATATTATTATATATTATAATATAACAAATTGAATTTCATATTAAATTTAATATCGCATTAATCCAAAGTTATTAAATTTAATAATATTAATATCATATTTAATAATACGTTTTACATTCCATGATAACAAAATTTATAATAAAACTAAGTCCAATTAATATTTTCAGATATTATAACTTTGATGTGAAAATATCTATGTCTTTAATGACTTTAATATATCAATAGGATATGGTTTTCCCATTTAGAGATTCATTTTACAATATTTAATTAAAATAAATATTAAAATGTATTGGAGAAGGATTTCCCATTATTAGTGTTGAATTAACCTTTTTCCTTTGATTTAAGAGATGGTATTGACTTTAGCAAAGAGTAAAGATGTTTACAATTTTACCTAATTTGAAATTTTACTGTGTTAATTTTTTTTGTTAAATATAAATTCATGATCCATTCAAATTCAAGCATATGATAAAGAAACTATTAAAAGCATGAGATAATTTATTCTCCATTCAAATTATATATAATAATATATAGTTATTTTTTAATAATTAATCTTAATCCATCAATAAGTTTCAAAATTTATGCATAATCTAAAGATTCAAATTATATATAATTTAAGATTCAAGTTCATGTTCTGGGCGACATTAGTAAAAAAAAAAATATTATTTTCTGAGGACGTGACGTCATACTAGCTCTAATATGAATGAAAAAATATGCAGAGTCAATCCTCCAGCAAAGTGCAAATTAATCATTGACAATATTGTCTTCCTTCTTCGTGCAAACCTTTCCTCAAGTTATACACACCAAAAAGAAGCTTTGACCCCAAAAGGGATTTGATCCCTCTCCATACATGATAGATCCGGTTTAGATGGATCTAAGCTGGTTTCATAATATATCTCATATAATATCAAATCATTTATTTCATAATACATGTCATATAACTAAAATTAACACAATCATAACAACTAACTATATTATTATTGTTATTTATAAAAATAATTAATATATAAAGAAAAGAGATATACATTAAATTATAAAAATTTAATGTCACTTTATCATGAAGATTCTTAACATATAAATAGACTTTGATACAATACAATTGCTCAATATCATGACTTGCCAATACCACATGTCTAAAATATCATAACTTATTTCTTATAATATTTTTTTATGATATTTTTTAATCAATAGATTTAATTAAAATGCAGAAATGAAATAATTACTTTCTAGATAATTCTTAACTTCTTTATACACTATTGAGAATATTCTAAAATTTTTTATGAAGATTTAATTGGTACAAATACTCCAATAATTATTCATAATTAAATTAAAAATTCTAAAACTCTATTTCAAAATAAACATATCTATCATCATAATTAACATTTAGAATTCCATTCATTAATAAAACAACAACAAAAAAATAATAAATAATAAAAATATTAAATAATAATAATAATAAAAAATATATATATATTCATTTACAACTTTTAATATACATTAATTAGTTTATGAACCTTTACTCGTATCAACCTAACATGGATAATTCGAACGATTCGTTTGAAAGGATGGCGTTGCTTCATAGACGTTGATGGATGGAAACTGAACGGTTCAGTGAAGACTACAGAGGCACGAATTATAAAGATCTAATTAACCTAAAATAATGGACTCGCTATTGTGCTAGAGAATTCAACGGGAAATACACGTTTTATAAGATTAGTGTTCTTGACATTGAAGTTTGAAGTTTGCTGGTGACGGCTTTGAAAAAGCATTTATGTAACATTAGTCGGTGACGCAATGATTAATCATTAATGATTTTTAAATAATTGTAAAACAAAGAAAGTCATATATTAACAAGGCTGTAATCTAAAAAAACTTATAGAAAAATCATTGAAATTTTGGTGAAATTTTGAAAACTTTAGATAAAAATTTATCAGAATCTTGTTTGCAGTTGTTAAACTTTAGTATTTTGAGTGTCCTAAACGTTTTTGATGGTATGAATCTATTTCCACCATAAAATTGCAATTCAAACAATCCAACTATTTGATTTTTCAATTTTTTTTTTACCTTACAAAAAACTGGCATCCAAACTATTCTGTTGGGTCCCTAAACAATTCCATTAACAACTATCTAAAGAGATATATAAATAACATTAAATGTTATATATGTTCTCGTTAATTTGTTTTTGTCCAAATGTAATATGGTGTTGTACATTTCAGTTCTAAAGCTATATTAGAACTATATTGTATTTAATGTAATGATATTTAATGTTAAGCGATGCTATTATGTCAATTAAGTTAATTTTAATGTAGCTGAGAGGAATGAGTACTAACCTTTCAACATTTAATCTTCATGAGTACCCTATAAAATATTAATAAATGTATTTTACATTAATATTTAATAAATATAAGTAAAACTGATATGAAAAAAAGTAATATGTGATATAAATTAAATGATAATTTTATTTTTTATTTTTTATTTTTTATTATTATATTTTTTTAACTTAAAATTTTTTATTTTTTAATATATATGTTTTTTCATCTTACCGTAGAAGTTCGTCTCATAATATCTCCTTGTTCAGTTTTTTTGTCATTCGCGATCAGGCTCCACCTTCCGCCTAGCAATGCAGCCTTACACTCCTTATCTACTCAGCTCCCTGTGTTCTCCTCCTTGTGGGCCTTTGTTCCCCTATCTCCCAGGTATCATGCCTCGCCAAAGCTCTGCTGCTCATGCCTCTGGTAGTAGGGGCTGTGGTCGTGGCTCATGCTCGTCCTCTCCCAACCATCCTGCTACAACGAAAGTGACCACTACCGCGCACAATTCTGCTATAAGGTCGGAAAACCATAGTACGCAGGATTCCAAAGACCATATACTCAATATGGAAGAAAATGCAAGGCGGGTTCATCAAAGGGTTTCAAGGGAGAAAGTTGATGCTGATTTCAATTGAATCCCGGACCCAGGGCTCACCAGGGCGAGAGAAAATATTTTTAGCAGATCCATTGAGCTCCATTGGCAAACAAAGACTATGATGGCTTTGGCTTTGCAAGAGCAGAGAGACATAAGCAATGCCGTAGGGAGGAAAATTGATGCCCTCACTGAAGAATTCTTGATTTACGTGAGTGAGGTTCACCACTGCCGGTTCGTGGAGAAGAATCCCCCTCGCTACACGATGCTCAAACACAGAACAACTAACCTCCATGGGACTCCTGAAAGCAAAGGTGAGGCAGGCCCCTTTGCTACTCTGAAAGACCAGCATGTCATCCGCGAAGGAAGCACCCCATCACCTTGGACGACAATACAGTGGACGACAGTGCCTAACGATCTCCTCTGCCTCTACCGTTTCTAGGTCTCCCTGCTTATGACCAGTTTTCTCTGTAGTTTCCATGTCCTTTGTTCTATACAATTTCTCAGCTCTATGCGAAGCCAGATCAGTTTTTTTTTGGTTCTGGGCTTAGCTCTCACATTTTTGTAAGATATGTTACTCGAGAGGCTACTTCTCTAATCGATTCTCAGCTCCAGATGTGGTGACCTCTGCGCTCACCCGGTAAAATACAATGTAATCCTTTTCCCAAGTGATCAGTATAAGTTTTTTTTTTACATATATATATATATATATATATATATATATATATATATAGATATATATATTTTTGAAAGAATTGAAATTTATGCTTATCATTTTGTTAGAAGTCGTTTTAAAAATAATCATAATCCTAGGAGGAGGTGTTATAAGTAGTATTACAACCTTAGCCACATCATTATCCACAAAAATAATGCTATAAAGGAAATCTAGAGGATATTTTCATAAACAAAATTGAAAAATTACAATAACTAAGTACACCATTTGATTACTAAAATATGAAACGAAAGCTCTAACAAATGGAAAATTCAAAATTAAAAAATAAATTAAAAAATGTAATTATATGTTAAAATCAAAAAGAAAAAGAAAAAGAAATCATTATATATCATATATTCCTAATGAATAGAGTTCCAAAAGAATGAAATGAGGATGTATGGTTATGTTTTTCTCTCTTCTCTCCAAATCCAAGATGGGAATTGACCAACTCAATGTCCAACAACCCTTATGATATGAAATTTGGTATTCTTTCTTGTCTTGCTCTTGATGTTAACTCTCACTGTGTCTTTCTCTGAAACCTTGACCGTTAACGTCTCCTTTTTTTAATCTTCCTCTGGTCCCTTGTCATCACTCTCCTCCTTCCCACCTCTCCACCGTCGTGCCCTTCTCTAGTCAGACCCTCACTCTATGATCTCCCCCTTCCCCCTGTTTTTCCATCTAACTCCCTTCATGAAACCCTTGTGCCCTCTATGGTGACTTATCCTCAACATCGTCTGTTCGACATTTTTGATAATGCGACCTCACTTGTTCGAGTACCCCCTCCATTTTCCTTCAACAACTAAATTTTTATGAAATATAATTATGGGGAAACTTCTTTTGGGTGAATCTTCTTTGATTCCTCGATTTCCCTCCTTATTTAAACCTCATAAAATCGCTTTGAAATCTAACAAAAATTCCGCATTGCAATCTAACAAATTGAATGACATTTCCAAGATGTAATAAGCCACAATAGTGGGAAAATTTTCCATTAAAAGGATCGGCATATCTATTATCTCAAGTTGGATGAAGAAAAATTTCCCTCTCGCTATCAGATACTCACCCAGATGCATAATCTTAGAAAAAGGTGGTTAGGTGTACCACTTCTTAAAGGGATTATGGAGATACACTTGTTCTTCGGTGCTAGTAATGGGATTTCCAAGCCCTCTTTCTCAAAAAATGGTTGGTGGAATTTGATGCTCATTCAGAGTGGCTCTGGGTTGTCCTGATTTAGGTAAGACCTCTTTCCCTCCCTTTCCCATATTGGTTTGAAGAGGTATTCTATAAAATTGACAACATCCATGGTTTTCATTATGACGTGGATTTCTCTTTGAAGCAATCGGGTTATATAGTGATGGCTTAAATTTTGGTTAGACTTAATCTAGTGTTGGGTCTTCTTGATTATATAACTAAACCACCCAAAAATCCCACTAGAAGACTTCATTGAAAATAAATAAGCTTCCAAAGGTGCATAAGGCTACACAACATACACCTTTGGGAAGTCCTACCGAAAATATTGAAATTACACATATGTGCTGAGACATTCAAATTTCAGATCCATGAACCTCTCCTCTATACAAAACATTAATGATAGATTTGGTCGATCGTGTTGAAATATTTAAAATTTCAGGACAATACAAATGGAGAGAGTAAACTCCTCTCCTCTAAACACATAGAAATTTAAAATTTGACAGGAGACAGAGTTTCCAAACCAAAAACAAACTTCTATTCCTTTCAAAAACTGTTACAGATTCTTCCTCAATAGAGGGATAACAAAATAGTGACTGTTGCAACACACAGTTCACAAAACCTTCACTGTTTTTCAACCAAACCAAACTTTTTGTCTCTGTGTAAAATACACTGCGGTATTTTCTTCTGCACTGTTGTGCAAAGCAAACCAAAACATAATAATACTACAGGCTCGTGGGCCTTTTCTTTTATATGTCGTGTATATCAAAATATTATAAAAAAAACATTAAAACTTTAAACAAAGTCTATATAAAACAAATATATGATGTGGGCCCTACTTTACAACTGCACTTTTGAACGCGCGATTAACTAATTAAATCCAATGTATAAAGGCTATCGGGTCCGCGGCTAAATAACAAATGAACCATAATAAGAAATCTCTGATTGCGATTGAGGCGCGGATGCGATGGCTCCTTTTAAATCTGCCACAACAAATGGCATCGGGTCCGGAACTTTAAACAAAACGCATGACCCCAGATCTTCCGATTGCAATTGGAAACTGGACGTGATACAACAATAAACTGCGCCATAAAGCAATCGGGTCCGCGCTTTAACACTGTGCAATCGGGCGTCATTTTAAAGAGGTTCCAATTGCGATTCAAAATCTGGATGCGATAACTCTGGCCTATACCTGGATTGGGTCCACCACTTCAAATCGCAATCGGGCCAAAACCTTAACAGCCTCCGATTGAACCTTTGCGATTGGAACCTTGCGATCGTATAATAAAACGCTGCGTGGTCTGTGGACCCACGGGCCTCGGCTGTGGTGGAGGGTGATTAATATATAAGTTTTGGTTATATCATTTACAACCGTTCCGCTTGCGGAACATTACCACGTCTACAAGACATTTGTTTTATGTATCATACGTATTGGGATTTGTGATTGCGATTCTGATCGCATTGCATCGCAAAAATTCATATCAACAAGACACTTGAACTATGAAACATATATGTTGTGATTTGTGATTGCGATTGGATCGCATCGCAAATATTCACATCAACAAGACACTACAAGAGAAATTTGCGATTCCGATTAGAGGATAAGTGGTGGGGACCACTTGTCCCGCCATTTTTGAAATTAAAAGGACTTCCACCTGATTTAAACAAATTTTTTCTTCATTCTAGTTGTTGAGGGCTTTAAACGCCTGAAATTATTGTTTTAATTAGTTCTTCTCCTCCGTAGTTTAGATCTATGGGGAAATATTAGTTCCACTGTAAAACGGCTCTGCCCATCACCATAATCAATTCTCCTCTACAATTTGTGCCTGCGGCCCATAACAATTATCTTCATTTCTACGGTTCTTCCATCCTTTTTTAACTGTGTGTTGTTGTACATGTAAACTCTGCTGCGCTGTCTCTGTACTCTTTTCTTCGGCTCAAAGGCTAGCAGGGACTTTAATATTTCAACAGATCGTTTGGATTTGATAAGCGGCCAACAATGTAATTTTTTCTCCTTAAAGCCCAAATCAGTTATGTGATGATCTGAATGATAGATCGCTCTTCTTATTTTATGTTTGACTAGATCCTTCTAGAATAAGTAGTTATGTCTAGTATTAGAATGAGAACTGTGTCAGTTTAAATAAAAAACAAGAATAATCACGTTATCACGTGGCCATTATTGGTGCAAGATTCCTTTAGGGAATTTTTAACTATTTGTTTGGTGACGATTTGAGAATGTATACATCACAAAGAAACAAAATATATTTAAATTGGAGTTGTATAACAATTTGGTGAAATTTTTTGAAGTGAAATCTTATGATAAATTCAGTAAAAAAAACAAAATTGACAAGAAATCTAAAGACTTCTGTCGGGCATTAGTAAATTTATAAACCATGATCATTATTTTTTTTAATGAGTGATCCAAAATAAATCCCATAATTGAAATTAATCCATAGAAAAAAGTAAATTTGAAAATCCAACCATTATTTTCTTATAAATACTCACCCTATTTTCTAAAGAACTATCTCTGCGTAATCATCTGTGGTGGAGTTACAAACGAAGAATATCGATGATGGGTATATCTCCTTTTTTCTCAAATAAGGGACTCAACCACGGGGTTTGGAACGAAAAGGAGGATATGATTCTCTTCGAATACATTCAAATTCATGGTGATGGTCTATGGAAAAAGCCCCCCCAAAAGAACGTGAATCTCAAGGAATATCTTACATTGATTTATTAATGCAAGTGTAAATATGTATTGGAGAGAAAATAAGCGTAATGATTTTTTTTTGTAGGTCTAAAGCGATGTGCAAGGAGTTGCAGATTGAGATGGTTGAACTATATTCGTCCTGACATTAAACTTGGAAACATTTCCCCCGTTGAGGAGGATCTCATTGTTCCGCTGCATCGCCTTCTTAGCAATTGCTATGTAAAGAGTGACTAAAAATTTATTCACTCACAAGAGTTCATTGGTTCCCCAAGTCGGTGGTTTGAATTTTTAATGGCATGGTAATAAGTTCAATTGTGATGTAAGTGTCTATATATGAAAGTTGTGTGTAGGTGGTCATTGATCGCAGGACAACTGCCTCGACGAACAGACAATGAAATCAAAAACTACTAGAACACTCATCTCTATAAGACATTTCCATTACTGAACCAACCTCAACCCAAATGGAAATAGTGAAATCTCGAGTCGAGGTCAAAATATCCTTCTTCCCCACAAAATCATGTGTTGAAAACCACCCCCACAGAAACAACGATCGCAGAGAAACACTTTGAAATTGTAATTCCAAATGGATGTAGTAACAATACTGCAAATTCATATTATGGCTTCAAATTGTGCAATATTAAAAAAACTGCAAATTTCTCCATATCAGGTTTTTAGAGCATGATTTTGAGCCCCTCGCCTCTGAGATGGCATGTGTTAATGTTATTGAAGAAGTAGTTACAAATTATGTTTTATCCATATCAACTTTAAGGGGCGAGGATCCTACACATTCAGATCATTTTGTAGGAGTAAGATGTTAAAATTTTGAAAATACAGAGGAAATTTTTTTCCTCAACACACAGAGTTCACATAGAGTTGTAGAAATGACTTTAACCAAGACAACAAGGTTGCAGAAGTTTACATAAAGTTTTGGAACTCACTTACTCCATACCATATAGATACATAGACTAAATAATGTGAATCTTCATTTCAATATAGAGTGGCGGAGATTAAAATCACAAATATAGAGGAGTAAATATAATAAAATAATTTTACTCACGGTGAAACAGAATAAAGCACAGTGTTGCGATAAGAACGATAAGTGAAAAATTCTAGAACTATATCATGACTAACCAAAGTTGATATTATAACTTTAAAACATGAAATACATTCACATATGGAGGGTGCAGCTCCTTCATCAGTAAAACAAGGCTTCTTAAAATTCACCAGGGTTGTAGAGTAACACATAGTAAAACCTGTTTTCACGAACCCACGATTCTATCCATTCTTGTCTTTTCAGACCTACATCCACCACTTTTCACAACACTGGAACTTACATGTAAAATCTAAACATATATATCTAAGAAATTTAATTTGTGACATTCAAAATTTAATACAATGGATGGGAAAAAATGACTTTCTGAATTTTATAGAGTTTGCGTGAAGTAAACAACACTTGAGGATTAATTTTTTTCCCATACGAATTTAGTAACCATGCATTCAATTTCTATTTGACTTTAATTATTTAACTCTGTTGCGGAATGGGTTATGTACTGGGTTATATACTCTCCTCAAAGCTTGTCTTTCTCTACAAACTCAATCCGCAACCTACAAAACATTTATTGAGGTATATCATAGAATTAGACACAATGGTTGAGATTAATTCTCCAACACTCCCCCTTAATCGTAACTGCTGCCATTAACCATTCCCAAACGATATCTAAGATAAACAAAATTTTCACGTGCTAATGGATTTGTGAATATGTTTGCAAATTGCTCCTATGACCTACAATGTTGCAACACAATCTCACTGTTGTTAACTAATTATCTTATGAAATGATATTTAGCATCAATGTGCTTAATCCTTTTGTGAAAAACAAAATTCTTTGATAGTGCAATTGCTTAGCTCTTATCATAGAAAATAGTGGTTGCTCCATCTTATTCATCCCACAATATCCTTCTCATCCAGACTACTTGACATGTTGCTACTATTGCAGTGACATATTCAGCGTCTATTGTTGACAATGATACTATCGGTTACTTCTTGGAAGCCCATGAAATGACTCCCGAAACCAAATTAAAAACATATGCTAACGTGCTCTTTATGTCATCAACACTTCATGCCCAATCATTGTTAGTGTAACCAACCAGCCTAAAATCATATTTTGTGGAGTACGAAATGCCATACTCCTTTTTTTCATTGACATACTTTAAAATTATTTTCTTTGCTTTCCAATGTGTCTCCTTGGGTGTCTCGATGAACCTTGACACCAAACTTACTGCATACATTATATCAGGACTAGTTGTGGTCAAATACATTAGGCTGCCCGCCATGCTTTTGTATAATGTCAGATTGACATTGTTATTGCAATATTCCTTGCTCAAATTCAACCCCATGACTGTTGGAGTTGGTGATGGCTTGCTATTTTGCATATTAAACCTCTCCAAAATCTCTGCAAAATACTTTTCTTAAGAGATAAAATTCCATTTTCTGTTTGCTTCACTTGTATGCCCAAAAAATATCTTAACAACTCCAACTTATTAATTTCAAACTCACTTTTCGTGACTGCTTTCAAATCAATGATGAGGAAATCATCACTCCCTGTAAAAATCAAATCGTCTACATAAAAAAAGACAATAAGAAGCTTACTGTCACTTTGTGTGATATAGAGAGTAGGTTCACCATCACACTTGTCAAACCCATTATTCATCAAGTAAGAATCTATCCTTCTATACCATGCACGCAATGCTTGCTTCAGCCCATAGAGATATTTCTGCAACCTACACACCTTGCCTTATTGGCCTTCTACCTCATATCTAGGAGGTTGGGCAACATATACCTCCTCTTTCATCATTCCCTTTAAGAACATTGATTTCAATTCCATTTGATATACTTTCCATTTCTGTTGTGTGAAAATCGAAAACATTGTACACATTGTCTCCATCCTCGCAACTAGCGCAAATTTTTTTTCATAGTCTCTTCCATGCTGCTACTTGTGTCCTTTGACAACTAGCCTTGTTTTATGCCTTTCAATCTTCCCTTCAATGTTTATCTTGGTATTATAGACCCACTTTTCTCTAATGACTTCTTTTCCTTGCGGAATTTCCACTAACTCCCATGTGTCGTTCCTTTCTATTGTTCCTATTCCTTCATCCATTTTTGCAACCCATTTCTCCTCTTTGATTGCATCCTAAAAGTGGATTGGGTCATCTACATGACAAAATAATGCAAATAAAAAATTTAGAGTAGCGCTTCTATCAACTTCATCTTGTTGATATATTTTAGTTAAATTTCTAAATTTTGGTCTTCTTATGCTTTTTGAAGATGGGCTTAGTGTTGTGCTTGAATTAGATGGAGTTTTGGATCTTTGTGGTGTGCTTAGAGAAGCATTTTCTTGGTTGCGCAATGTTGTCCTATTATTTTTTTGTGGTGTAATATGTTGAGTGATTTGTTGAGTTTGTGTAGGTGGAGGAGGAGTCACCGTTGAGGAATTACTTGTTGTGGTCAATTTCTCTTTGTCTTCATGTGACATACATGTCTTCACATTGACTGTATTCTCTAAACTTCCATCCCATGCTTCCTCTTCTATGAAGTGAACATCTCTGCTCATTTTTACCTTCTTGGTTGATGGACTGTAGAGCTTGTATGCCTTGGATTCATCACTATATCCAACAAATATACATTTCTCTCCCTTTTTTTCCAGCTTCTTCCTCAACTCATCCGGGACATGTGCATACAACACACACCCAAACACTCTCCTGTGAGTGCCATATTGCTTTCTTCCACTCCATGCTTGTTCAGTAATAATATTGATAACACATTTGGTTGGACACCTATTAATAATATATGTTGCACAAGTGACAACTTCAGCACAATAATCCTTTGGAAAATGCTTTGGCTTCAACATACTCCTTGTCATTTCCATGATGGTCCTATTCTTCCTTTCTCTAATGCCATTTTTCTGAGATGTATACCTTGTTGCAAACTCCTTGTGAATTCCATTCTCTGTGCAAAAACGTAGGAAGACACTTAAGATATATTCACCACCTCTATCAGTCCTCAACACTTTTATGTAGTGTCCACTTTTCTTCTCAACAACAACTTTGTAGTGGGGAAAGCGCTCAAACACCTCACTTTTCTGTTTTAGGAAATAAAACTATGTCTTCCTTGTGTAGTCATCTATGAACTTCAAAATGTAATGGATGCCACCAAATGATGGTGTTTGCATTGGTCCACATAAATCTGAGTGGACAATATCCAAAGGTGTCTTTTCCCTTATTGAATTTCCTATTGGAAATGATTCTCTATGTTATTTTCCCAAGATGCATCCTTCACATAGGTTGTCCGGTTTTTCTATGAGTGGAAATCCCTTCACCATGCATTTCATATGCAAAAAATTCAAACTTCCGAAGTTGAGCCGAACAAATATCAAATGCCATAACCAATTTTCATCTTTAATTTCTTCTTGAATGTTTTCTTGTGTGACAACTGCTACATTTCTTTCATCTTTTTGTGAATTCATTAACAGCTATGCTTGAGTACCTTATTCCTTTAAATATGATCTTAATTTGAGAGGAAACATTATATTGTTTGTCATATGAAATTTTTTGATCAACTGTCTACTTGAAGTCTTATCCAAAATTGCGCACACATCATTCTTGAAAAAGACATTTTAGATATTTTGCATGACTTGTCCAATTCTTATGAGGTTATGTTTCAAACTAGTGACAAAGTAAACATCTGACATGAACTTATTTTCTCCCTTCTTGGTAGGAATTTCAACTCTTCCTTTTTCGATGACGGAGACTTTGCTATCAATCCCTAATGTCACTTCAAATTTCACACTTTCATCTAGATTGGAAAACATTTCTACGTTTCTAGTCATGTGGTTGCTACACCCTGAATCTAAGAACCATACATCCCCTTGTTTTTCTTGTGCTACATTACAAGCTAAAAACATGCTATCATGGTTATGATTTTCCTTTATGAATTTGGAATTTGGTTTGCTACTTATATCACATTTCTTCTTTCTACATTTATTTGCATAATGACCATAATTCTTACAATAATGAAATTGAACTTGAGATTTGTCATACCTCTGACCTTGCGCTTAATTTTGGCTTGGGCCTTGGCTTGGATTTTGATTGCTGCCCCTTCCACTTGAGCTTGAAGGGCTGCTTCTTCCACCTTTGTGTGGGCTTATTCCTCTTCCTCTATGATTTGTTCTTCCTCGACCTCTACCTTGACAAAATGAAACTTGTGCCTTGAATGCATGCTTCAATGATGAGTATGTTCCTCTGTTCAATCTGTGTTCATGAGAAATCAGTGATGCATGAAGTTCATCCACTGAAAATTGTGAGAGATCCTTTGTCTCTTCTATTGCCACAACTATGTCATCAAATCTTGCTAGCAGACTTCTCAAAAATTTCTCAACTGTTCTTCTTTCCTCAAGTGTCTCACCGACCGTATTTGGGTAACCAACCCAATTACATGGGTAAAAAATGATTCTACATTCTCATACTATTTCACACAAATTTTCTCAAAATCTCTTTTAAACATTTGTAGTTTTGATGTCTTTACCTTTGTCATGCCTTGGTAGGTTGTTTGGAGGGTATCCCGTGCTTGCTTGGAATTTTCTTCTCCTGCAATTCTTGGGAAGATACCTTCATGAACTGCCTGAAAAATATAGAAGAGGGCTTTAGAGTCTTCCTGTTATCTCTTAACACATCATTTTCTACTTGTTTAAATGCATTGTATGCTACTGCATATGCTAATTTTCACACTATGTGAAAATGTTCTCACTGCTGGAGATTATGCTCCACAAAAAAATTTAGAATTCCTTTTAAATCCATATTTAAAACACTTGCACTAATGAAGTTTTAAACCCACTGTAATACCAATTTAAAATTTTTGAAAGATAGAGGAAATGGGTTTCCTCAACAGACGAAGTTCACCGAGAGTTTCTGAAATGACTTTAACCATTCCGAAATTTTACACAGAGTTGCAGAACTCACTTAATCCATACCATATAGTTTCTGAAACTTACGGAACACACTAAATCCATACCATATATTTGCAGAAACTAAATAATGTGAGTCTTCATTTCAATACAGAATGGCGGAGATTAAAATTAAAACTATAGATGAGAAAATTCCAGAATTATATGGCTACTAACCAAAATTTATATTATAACTTCAAAACATGAAATACATTCACATATGGAGGTTTCCACTCCTTGATCAGTAAAACACGACTTCTTACTGAGATTTACATTCACGAGGGTTGCCTAGTAACACACAGTAAAAGTTGTTTCTGCCACTTTTCACAACACTAGAAGCTAGATGTAAATCTAAACATATATATCTAAGACATTTAATTCATGACAGACAAAAATTAATACAATGGATGGGAAAAAATGACTTTCTAAATTTTACATAGTTTTCCTGAACTAAACAACACTTGTAGATTAATTGTTTTTCCATACTCATTTACTAGCCATGCATTCAATTTCTATTTAACTTTAATTATTGAACTCTTTTTCATTATTTAACTCTGTTGTAGAATGGGTTATGTAATGTTCTCATAAATTTCCTTCTCTGCAAACTCAATCTGCAACCTTCAAAACATTTAATGAGGTATGTCATAGAAATAAACGCATTGGGTGAGATTAATTCTCCAACATAATAGCTACTTTACTTGAAAAAGGTAAAATTTTATTTGATATTAATGAGCTCTCATTGTTAGGTCCTTATATTACTAGTATAGTCCTTTATTGTTGTTAGTGTAACCCCCTTATTGTTATTGTTGTACCCCTGTAACCCCCATATTGTTATTATTGTGCCCTTAAATTATTATTGTTAGGTCGACAAGGATTACATTGTGGCCCAACTAGGATTACATTGTGGCCCCATGGACTCCTATATATAGAAAGGAGGTTTTGTCATTTGTATCATCCAAGAATTATTCATTCATGTAATTTATTGAAGGTTTCCCCCTCGAAGTGGCTTATTTCTAAGGCATTGATATCTCTTTTCTTCTCTTTTTGGAGCTGGTTTCACAACATTTGGTATCAGAGCTTTGGATTCTAGGTTTTTGCTGAACCAAACATGTCATGGTGGCATTTTTTCTATAAATTGTTTTCTACGAAGGTTCAGAAGCTGAACGTTTTAAAGTGCGAAGCCGAAATCGTGTGGAACATTGTTGCAAAATTTCAGAGCTTGTTTCGCAATATTTTCGAATATATGATCTGTGGACGTTAGGTATTTTTCAGGTTCCCAAATTTCATATCAAAGAGGTGATCATGGGAACATCTTCATGACTCTCATTTGAGCATCAGATTGGAATTATGTAAAATGTGGCTGGAAGTACATCAACTATAGTTTCCTGTCTATCAATTTCTGAGCCAAAGGAGTAAACAATGACACGTGGCAAGTCGTACAAGTTCACTCTACTGAATCAATACATAATTAGGTCATTGTGGGAGATTGGACATAACTTTGTCCTGAAAAATCCAAATCAGGTCAGACATGTGGCATTTAAAAGAGGATTCAGAGGGCTACCTCAGGACAAAATTTCAGATATTGAACATTCAAAATCATAGAGATAATTCAGTTTCAATATCGAGCTCCTAGAAAGCAAGAAAAAAGTGTGTGTTCTTTTCGAATTACATAAGCCTCATTTGAAAAAAATTAGTTTGAATTCATTCAAAGGGCATATTGAAGAATATATATCAGTATTGGGTTCTAAAATGATCTCTAAAAATAATTAAACACCCATTAAGCCTTCGGAAGCCTCTACTATGACTCATGAAGATGAAAAAACACAACATGAGATATCAAAATTACAAGAGCAAGTGCACCAAATTTCGATATCGCAAAGAGAAACAAAAAATGAAATGGAAGTTTTGAAGAAAGGCATGGAAACTAAGATGGATGGTTTGAAGAAAGGCATGGAAGCTAAGATGAATGGTTTGGAAGCTAAGATGGATGGAATGGAAGTGGACATGGAAGCTAAGATGGATGACATGGAAGCTAAGATTGATGAAAAATTAAAAGACATCATGGAAAACATGAATAATGATATAAAAGAAGACATCGAAGGTTTGGAAAAATTAATAGAAGAATGTTTCCTAATGGCGAAAATATAGTAGGGGGAACTCATGATGAGAACAAAATAGATGTTGTTAATCATGATTTCATAAACTCTAATGTTGGATGAAAGAAACACCATATTCCAAAAATGGATATTCGGAATTTTGATGGCAAGGACCCCGTAACATGGATACTATAGATGGAGCAATATTTTGATCTCAATAATGTGAAAAACAAACAAAAGGTACGCATTGCAAAATTTACATTTAGAACAAAATACATTTGTATGGTATCGATGGCTTTGCTCCCGTAAATAAATTGTCACTTGGTCAATTTTTATGGAGGAAATGATAGCACATTATGAGGATACAAAGAGCAATACCTTATTTAGCCAATTGATAAATCTCAAACAAAAGGGTTCAGTGGCGTAGCACATTGAGGACTTCCAAAAATTGAATATAAGGGTAACTGATATTCCAGAGGAACACATGATTGATGTCTTCATAGGGACTTTAAAGGATAACATCCAACATGAAGTTCGTATTTGGGAACCTGATTCATTGGAGAAGGCATTCAGGTTGGCAAGAAAAATTGAATGTAAAATTATGGCGACAAGGAAGCCTACCACTCACATCTATAAAGAAGGAAGTGTTGCTACTCCTAGATTTCCACAACCTACAAGTTTGACACCAGAAAAATTGGAAGAAAAAAGAGAAAAAGGGCTTTTCTACAGTTGTGATAGAAAATACACTAAAGGTCATAAGTGCACTAAGAAGAAATTATTTTACATAGATTGTGAAGAGGAGGAAGAAAATGAAGAAGAAAATTCAAAAGTAGAGAATATACACCAGGAAGAAACCCTAGAATAAGAAGAAATGACTCCGAACATATCATGTAATGCATTGGTAGGAATTATCACTCCTCAAACTCTCAAGATATAAGGACATATCAAGAAGAAAAAGGTAATAGTGTTGATTAATTATGGTAGTACCCATAATTTTATTCATTGTAAGGTAGCTAAGGAATTGAATTGTTTCCTATACCCTACAACAGAATTTCAAGTGATGGTTGCAAATGGAGGAACTATAAATTTCTCTAGAAAATGCCATAATATCCAGATATCCATTGGGAAATATGTATTGAATAGTCCAATGCTTTCCATCCCAATGGGAGGTGCTGATGTTGTACTAGGAGTACAATGGTTACAATTTTTGGGGACATTAGCTTTTCATTTTCAAGAAATTTTCAAGAAATTTTTTTTCGGAAGGAAAGGAAATCAAATTACAGGGTATCGCAGGGAAGCCAGGAAAGATAATAAGCTCTAATGTCATGACAAAGCTTCTGAAGAAATAACAACAGGGCGTAATTTCAAAATTATGCTCACTAGAATTTCCAACATCAAAATCATCTATTTCTCCAGATCTCCAAAAAGTCTTGGACAATCATTCCAAGGTGTTTCATACTCCCAAAGGACTCCCACCTATTCTTGATCATGATCATGCTATTCATTTGATTCCAGGAAGTGTTGCTCCAAACATCAGGCCTTACAGATATCTTTATGTCCAAAAGAGCAAAATTGAACGTATGATTGCAGAAATGTTAGAGGCTGCTATAATTCGACCTAGTCAAAGTTCTTTCTCTACTCCAGTAGTATTGGTGCACAAGAAATATGGATCATCGCGCATGTGTCTGGATTATAGGGAGCTCAATAAGCTCACTATTAAAGATAAATTTTCCATTCCTGTGATTGATGAATTATTGGATGAATTACATGGATAAATTTATTTTACCAAGTTGGAACTTCGTTTAGGATATCATCAAATTAGAATGAAGACTGAAGATATTCCGAAAATAACATTTCGAACTCATGAGGGTCATTATGAAGTTTTGGTCATGCCTTTTGGCCTTACCAATGCACCTTCTACATTTCAAGGGTTGAAAATTTCCATTTTCAAACCATTCCTTAGAAAAAAAATTCTAGTATTTTTTGATGATATACTAATCTATAGCAGGTATTGTAAGGATCATGTTCTACATGTTGATAGGGTGCTCAAACTATTGGAGGAGAAAAAATTATATGCAAAAACATCCAAATGTTTCTTTGGAGTACAAGAGGTGGAATATCTGGGTCATATTGTATCTCACGAGGGTGTTAAGGTAGACCCTAACAAAATTAAATCCATTAAGGAGTGGAAAGTCCCCACAACCATAAAACAGTTGCGCGGATTTCTTGGGTTAACAGGGTATCATCGCAATTTTGTTAAGAATCATGGAATAATAGCAGCACCTCTAACAACATTATTGAAGAAATATGGATTTTCATGGACTCCTGAAGCAACTAAGGCCTTTGATCATCTTAAAGAGGCAATGTGCCTAGCACCAGTCTTAGCTACGCCAGACTTCACAAAAACCTTTATTGTGGAATGTGATGCCTCAGGAAATGGAATTTGTTTTGTTCTAATACAAGAAGGAAGACCCATTTCTTTTGAAAGTATTTCAATCAAAGGAAAGTATTTACAATAGGTTATTTATGAGAAGGAAATGTTGGCAATACTACATGCACTAAAGAAATGGAGACCTTACCTAATGGGAAGACACTTCAAGGTAAAAACTGATTATGATAGTCTTAAACACCTTTTGGAACAAAGACTATCTTCAGAAGAGAAGCAAAAATGGGTCACAAATATGTTGGGCTATGAATTTTAAATCGTCTACAAAAAAGGGAAGCTAAATGTTGTTGGAGATGCACTCTCAAGAAAGGATGAAGAGGTGGAAGCATTGCTTTGTGCCATTTCAATTATCCAACTAGATTGGATAACCGAAGCAAGGGATGAATGGAAGAAGGACGAAGAAGTGTGGACTCTCATTCAAAAGTTGCAGCAAGATCCTAGTACATCTAATACATTTAGTTGGAAAAATGATTCCTTATGGTAGAAAGATCGCTTATATATATGCAAGAATTCCCAACTAAAACAAAATATTCTTTTGGAATTGCACACTTCTCCTTTAGGAGGACACTTGGGAAACTTACCATAGGGTGAAGAAATAATTTTTTTGGGATGGCCTTACATCTGATATTCAAAGGTTTGTGGCGGAATGTTGGTTTTCCAGCAAAATAAAGTGGAGAAAATTAAGACCCTGGGTCTTCGACAAACTTCATCCATTCCAAGTCAACGTTGGGAGGAGATTTCAATGGATTTTATCATATATTTACCTAAGTCTGAAGGAAGGACTGTCATCATGGTGGTAGTTGATAGAATTACCTAGTATGCACACTTTCGTGCATTATCTCATCCATTTAAAGTGAGTACAGTTGCTACTGCATTTATGGAAACAATTCAAAAGCTACATGGAAACCTGAAGATTATTGTAAATGACAGAGATCCCATTTTTACAGGAAATTTTTGGACGGAATTATTTTGTTGTTTGGGTACTCGACTAGCTCATAGCTCATCTTATCATCCTCAATATGATGGTGAAATAGAGATAGTGAATAAATGTTTGGAAGGATATCTTTGTTGTTTTGTATCTGAAAATTAAGAACAATGGGTCAAGTGGTTACCTCCAGCTGAATGGTGGTATAACACTTCCTTCCATACTACATCAAAAATAACCCCATTTATGGAACTTTATGGATATCATCCACCATCCATCACATCTTCTTTAAGGGAAAATTCTAGGGTTCAAGCAGTGGAGGATCACATCGAGCATAAAAAAGAAGCTCTCCAACTCTTAAAGGATAACCTAAATTTGGCACAAAATCAAATGAAACAAGAGGAAGATCAACATCGCAAGGAGAGAAGTTTTGATGTGGGAGACTGGGTATTTTTATGGCTACAAGCACACAAACAAATGTCCCTCAAGAAAGCTAAGAAGAATAATAAATTATCACCAAAATACTCTGGTCCTTACAAGGTTTTGCAAAAGATTGGTACTATGGCATACAAATTGAGATTCCTGCTTCTTCGTGAGTGCATCTAGTTTTCCATGTTTCATGCTTAAAAAAGGTTATAGGGGACAAACTTCCATTTCATACATTATTTCCAGAACTTGATGAGGAAGGAAAAACCATATTGGAACCTGAAGCAGTCACGGAAACAAGAACTCGACAACTACGAAATCGATCAATTTCAGAGTATCTCATCAAATGGAAGAACTTACCCACGGAAGATTCTACATGGGAGGATGAAAATTTTATACAAAAGCACCTAGAGATACTCAAGCGTTGAGGACAACAGCATTTTGAAGGAGAGGAGCATGTTAGGTCCTTATATTACTAGTATAGTCCCTTATTGTTGTTAGTGTAACCCCCTTATTGTTATTGTTGTATCCCTGTAACCCCCATATTGTTATTATTGTGCCCTTAAATTATTATTTTTAGGTCGGCTACGATTACATTATGGCCCCACTAGGATTACATTGTGGCCCCATGGACTCTTATTTATAGAAAGGAGGTTTTTTCATTTGTATCATCCAAGAATTATTCATTCATGTAATGTATTGGAGGTTTCCTCCTCGAAGTGGCTTATTTATAAGGCGTTGATATCTCTTTTCTTCTCGGAATGGGTTATGTACTATGCTCATAAATTTCCTTCTCTGCAAACTCAATCGGTAACTTGCAAAACATTTAATGAGGTATGTCACAGAATTAAACGCAGTGGTTGAGATTAATTCTCCAACATAACAACTAATTTACTTGAAAAATATAATTTTTATTTCATATTAACAAGCTCTCATAACCCGAGAGGAATCTGTTCTTGTTTGCTATAACATGTTTAACAATTTTAGAATTAGAAGAGTTCTATAGGGAAGCGGTTGTAGAGACAAATCAGTTTAAAATTTGAAGATATGTATTGTTATAAAAGAAAAAATATGTAATGTTTCGATAGCTTTACAATCACTGAAGATAAAGGAATCAAAGAACTTTACAATAATATCCAACAACGAAAGCTCAAATATTGATAGAAATTAAGCGCAAATTCGTTGAGTTTCCCATTGTTCGAATCGGGAGATAAATAAGGGTGGAGGCCTAAAGATAAACATTAGGTGGAAGATCATATAAATGTCTAGTAAGAATAATAATAACCATAGTTTCAACTATGTTGGTTTAATTTGCATCCATTGTACATTGCAAAGATCATTACCAGTAAGGATTTCCATCTTACCAAACTAGAAATTAGCATGAACGTAAAACAATTTAAATATTAATTATACAACTGTATAATAAGTGTGTGGGGTTGTCCAAGGGTTTTGTTATTATGATAATTTAGATAATAATTTTATTTAAAATTCTAAATTGAAGAAAATGGATTTACAATAATCCCACATGCATATAAATGAGTTGAGGGATAATAAACATTTATTTACGTTAATCTATAATAAACATCAAATGTATTATTGTAATAAATATAAAATTACTGATTGTAATAAACATCAAATCATGTATTGTATCTCATTCTACAACTTAGTATGACTCAGATGTGTAAATATGTCATGTTCTCAACCAATAATAAAATATTCTTTACTAATGTTTTCCAAATCATTAGCTTGAATATTAAATTATATATAACTTGAATATTTATATTAGGTAAAATTCTAAACATATTTACTCATTACTAAAGTCAATACCATCTCTTAACTCAAAGGAAAAAGGCCAATTCAACATAAAGAATGGAAAATCCTCCTCCAATGTCTTTTAATATTTTTTAATTAAATATTGTAAAATGAATCTTTAAATGGAAAAACCATATCCTATGGATATATTAAAATCTTTAAAGACATAAATATTTTCACATCAAAGTTCTAATATTGTGAAATATTAATTTGATGTAACTTTATTTTAAATTTTGTTGTCATGACATGTAAAAAAAAATCATTAAATTCAATATTAATATTATTAAATTTAATAATTTTGGATTAATGAAATGTTAAATTTCATATGATATTCAATTTGTTAGATTATAATATATAATAATATATCATGGTATATATGAACTCTAGATATATATGGAGGGAAGATCAAAGACATAAAGTGATAGAGGTGGAGAGATAGAGGGAGTGATAAGGGAGAGATGTAGATAAAATGAGAGAGAGAGAGAGAGTAATATGGAGAGAAGAGAGGGACAAGGTTGGAGGGTAGAGAGAGAGAGAGAGCCAAAAAGAGATAGGTGAGAGAGGGAGGTAGGAGAGTAAATGAAAGAGGGGAAGGAATAGGGAGAGGACTTGAAAGAGATGAGGAGAGAGCTAAGGATGGAGAGGGAGGGACAAAGAGATGGAGTTTTAGGGGGAGAGAGGGTGTGAAGAAGAAAGACATGGAGAGAGAAAACTGGAGATAGAGAGATAGGGAGTGAAAAAGAAGAGATGGAGAGAGTGTGTATATGTTTTTGGCTAAGATAGAGAGACAAAGAAGGAGAGAGGGAGGGAGATAGTGACAGAGTTGGAGGGTGTAGAAATAGGGGGGGAGACAGAGGGAGGTGAGAGAGAAAGGGAGAGAGGGGAAGGAAGAGAGATAACATTAGCGAGAGAAGGAGAGAGGAAGGGAGAGAGATAAGAAGTTGGAGGGAAAGAGAGAGGGAGGTAAGAAGAAAGACATAGAGAGGGAAAGGTGGAGAGAGAGAGGGACTGATAAGGGAGATAAAGAGAGAAGGAGAGAGTTGAGAAGGAGGGAAGAGAGATAGAAGGGGGGGAGACAGAGTTAAGGGGAAGAGACAGAGAGAGGAAGAGGGAGGGATATATATGTGTGTGTGTGTGTGTAGAAATATTGTGCATGTTTTGGGGTTGATTTTATAGAGAGATAAAGAAGAGGTGGAGGGAGATAAAGCTAGAGAGAGGGAGGGAGATATAGATAGCTATGGAGAGATAGCGTGTGTGTGTGTTTGAGGGTGAGATAGAGAGATAAAGGAGATATGGAGTATTATATAGATATAGAAGGAGGGGGGGAGAGAGAGAAGAAGGTTTATTACACTATATGCATTTATTTTAGGGTAGATGATTATTTCTAATCCTATTTGATTGCATGTACTAGATGTATGGATTTCATTGTATATGTTGATTTATAATTATATTTGATTTCTTTCACTCGACACAAATATGGAGGGGAGAGTTATGGGGAGAGAGGTACAAGGTTGAAGGGCAGAGAGCGAGAGCAAGAAAGATATAGGGGAGAGAGGGAGGTAGGAGAGTAAATGAGAGAGGGCAAGGAACATAGAGACGAATTGAGAGAGATAGGGGAGAGAGGTAAGGATGGAGAAGGAGGGATAGAGAAATGGAGTTTTAGGGGGAGATAGGGAGTGAATAAGAAAGACACGGAGAGAGAAAATTGGAGAGAGAGAGAGAGAGAGAGAGCGAGAGAGTGAAAAACGATAGATGGATAGAGAGTATGTATGTTTTTGGCTGAGAAAGAGATACAAAGAAGGATAGATGGAATTAATGGGGACGAAAAGGAGGGAGGTAGGGAGATAATGCCAAAGTTGGAGGGTATCGAGAGAGAGGGGAGAGAGACAGAGGGAGGTGAGATAAAAGGGGAGAGAGAGGAAGGAAGAGAGAGAGAATATTAGAGACAAAAGGAGAGAGGAAGGGAGAGAGACATGGAGTTGGAGGGAAAGAGAGAGGGAGGTAAGAAGAAAGACCTAGAGAGAGGAAGGTGGAGACACAAACACACACACACACACACACACACACATATATATATATCCATACCTCTTCCTCTCTTCATATCTCCCCCTTATATCTCTCTTCCCTCCTTCTCTTGTCTCTCCTTCTCTCTTTATCTCCTTTATTACTCCCTCTCTCTCTTTCTCTCTATGTATTTATTATTACCTCCCTTTCTCTTTCCCTCCAACTCCATCTCTCTCTCCCTTCATCTCTCCTTCTCTATCTAATGATCTCTCTCTCTTACTTCCTCTCTCTCCCGTTCTCTCTCAACTCTCTTTGTCTCTCCCTCATCTCTCTCTATACCATCCAACTCTATCAATATCTCCGTCACTCTCTCCTTCTCTTCCCCGTTCCTTCCATCCATTACAAGGGAAATACCCTCTAGTGGATGTTTTTTAGGAACCCCTTATAAAAGTACCCCAAACATCTGTTCGTAGCGGAGGTTACTAGAGGAGGTTGGCGAGTGGAGGATTTTGTGGATTTTTTTTCATGTGGTGCACTTATCATTCTAAACCACATCGGTGCATTCAACAAGAGAAAACACCGGTGCACAAGAAACATTTTCACTCCAGGACACCATGCACTCTTTACAAACCTGCCCAGTGCATCTTATTACTGTAGCACCTATAAGTTGCACTGGTGATTTAAAAATATTTCACACCGGTGCATCCTAAAACCTCACACCAAAGTTAAAATCGCTTGGTAATGTCTTAAGAAACCACATTGGTGCACCTATAAAACCCTGGGCACCAGAACAGGGTTAAATAAAAAAAAATTACGGCCAAAAAACTGCATTTTTGAATTTTCAATGCTCCAGAGCTCTTAAGAACCGGTACAACTTATCCTTGTCTAAGGTTCCCTAACATCGATGCTCTCATTGCACCCATTGCATGCACTACCGCTGTGCATTACCCAGCAATCCCCATTTTAAATTTTGCAAAATGGTGGGAAAATTTACTTTTACAAATTCTACAACCAATATGCCTCCTCAATGGCCAAATGTACAGGTATATTTCTTGTTTTTCCATAATTAATCCTTTTAGCAGATTAGAATTGTAAATTATCTTAAAATTAGCCATTTAAAAAAAAATATTCCGGTGCGGTGTGCTGGAGCCATTCTACTCGCACCAGTTCGCGGTGATGCTTGTAAATTTATAGGTCGCATCGCAACCAGTGCTAAAGGTATCCGCACCAGTTCCAGGGCAGTACCTAAAGGCACACCATGATATTTTAAAATTTAAAAAAATTGCGGTGTGGTCGGTTACCCAGCCACACTGTTGACCCTGCGTAATAGCGGCAATGCAATGCGTTGACTAAAATATCTGCCCCAGGGCCGATAATTTTGTCAAGGAACCGCATTCCAGAATTTTGACATGGTCAACGGTGCGGCCTGGTAAAATACCGCACCGTTGACTATGCAATGATGCTAGGAGGTTGATGCACTGACCAAACTGTATGCCCTTGGGCGTAGAGTTTGGTCAGTGCGCGGCCCTCCCGACACTGGTCCATAGTCAACGGTGCGGTCCGTTATACCACCACACCATTGACGTTGGAACAATTCCAGGAGGGAGGTGTGTTGAAAATTTTTAGGTGCACTGCAAAATTTCGGGTGCACCGCCTGTGGTGCGCAACAAGAAAAGAAGCACTGTGACCAGTGCATGCCTATTTTTTGTGACGCAACGACTATTTTTTTCAAGATAAATTATATATGTATATTCCTAAATACATGTTTCATTTAATAAAAAAAATTGTATTTAATATGTCAATCATTTAGAGACGTGAAAGGAGCAAAGAGAGGGAACAATAGAAACAACAAGCAGACCGGTATAACATGGCTCGCTTGTGGGAGGCTCAAGAGAGGGAGAGAGATGCATACCCTCGCCCTATTACACCAGCTACCCATGGACTCCTAAGACATGTAGGCCTCCTCAAGAAGTTGGAGGGTATCGAGAGAGAGGGGAGAGAGATAGAGGGAGGTGAGATAAAAAGGGAGAGAGAGGAAGGAAGAGAGAGATAATATTAGAGACAAAAGGAGAGAGGAAGGGAGAGAGACATGGAGCTGGAGGGAAAGAGAGAGGGAGGTAAGAAGAAATACCTAGAGAGAGGAAGGTGGAGACACAAACAGACACACACACACACACATATATATCCATACCTCTTCTTATCTCCATATCTCCCCCTTATATCTCTCTTCCCTCCTTCTCTTGTCTCCCCTTCTCTCTTTATCTCCTTTATTACTCCCTCTCTCTCTTTCTCTCTATGTATTTATTCTTACCTCCCTTTCTCTTTCCCTCCAACTCCATCTTTCTCTCCCTTCGTCTCTCCTTCTCTATCTAATGATCTCTCCCTCTTACTTCCTCTCTCTCCCTTTCTCTCTCAACTCTCTTTGTCTCTCCCTCGTCTCTATCTATACCATCCAACTCTATCAATATCTCCCTCACTCTCTCCTTCTCTTCCCCGTTCCTTCCATCCACTACAAGGGAAAGACCCTCTAGTGGATGTTTTTTAGGAACCCCTAATAAAAGTACCCCATACATCTCTTTGTAGCGGAGGTTACTAGAGGAGGTTGGTGAGTGGAGGATTTTGTGGATTTTTTTTCATGTGGTGCACTTATCATTCTAAACCACATCGGTGCATTCAACAAGAGAAATCACCAGTGCACAAAAAACATTTGCACTCCAGGACACCATGCACTCTTTACAAACCTGCCCAGTGCATCTTATTACTGTAGCACCTATAAGTTGCACTAGTGATTTAAAAAGATTTCGCACCGGTGCATCCTAAAGCCTCACACCAAAGTTAAAACCGCCCGGTACTGTCTTAAGAAACCACATTGGTGCACCTATAAAACCCTGGGCACCGGAACAGGGTTAAATGAAAAAAAATTACGGCCAAAAAATTGCATTTTTGACTTTTCAGTGCTCCAGAGCTCTCAAGCACCGGTACAACTTATCCTTGTCTAAGTTTCCCTAACATCGATGCTCTCATTGCACCCATTGCATGCACTACCACTGTGCATTACCCACCAATCCCCATTTTAAATTTTGCAAAACGGTGGGAAAATTTACTTTTACAAATTCTACAACCAATATGCCTCCTCAATGGCTAAATGTACAGGTATTTTTCTTGTTTTTCCATAATTAATCCTTTTAGTAGATTATAATTGTAAACTATCTTAAAATTAACCATTTAAAAAAAAATATTCCGGTGCGGTGCCCTGGAGCAGTTCTGCTCGCACCAGTTCACGGTGTTGCTTGTAAATTTATAGGTTGCATCGCAACCAGTGCTAAAGGTATCTGCACCGGTTCCAGGGCAGTACCTAAAGGCACACCATGATATTTTAAAATTTAAAAAAATTGCGGTGTGGTCGGTTACCCAGCCACACCGTTGACCCTGCGTAATAGCGACAATGCAGTGCGTTGAGTAAAATATCTGCCCCAGGGCCGATAATTTTGTCAGGAAACCACATTCCAGAATTTTGACATGGTCAATGGTGCGGCCTGGTAAAATACCACACCGTTGACTATGCAATGATGCTAGAAGGTTGGTGCTCTGACCAAAATGTATGCCCTAGGGCGTAGAGTTTGGTCGGTGCACGGCCCTCCCGACACTGGTCCATAGTCAACGGTGTGGTCTGTTATACCACCACACCATTGACGTTGGAACAATTCCAGGAGGGAGGTGTGTTGAAAATTTGTAGGTGCACTGCAAAATTTCTGGTGCACCGCCTGTGGTGCACAACAAGAAAAGAAGCATTGTGAGCAGTGCATGCCTATTTTTTGTGACGCACCGACTATTTTTTTCAAGATAAATTATATATGTATATTCCTAAATACATGTTTCATTTAATAAAAAAAATTGTATTTAATATGTCAATCATTCAGAGACATGAAAGGAGCAAAGAGAGGGAACAATAGAAACAACAAGCAGACCAGTATAACATGGCTCGCTTGTGGGAGGCTCGAGAGAGGGAGAGAGATGCATACCCTCGCCCTATTACACCAGCTACCCATGGAATCCTAAGGCAAGTAGGCATCCTTAAGAACTATGAGGAGGTTACTTCCCTCAAGGGATATCGTTTGTTTTTGTGACATCTTATTCGAAGGTGGAATGCCCACCTACAGGCTTTCCGGGTTGGTCCTAATCAATTATACATGCCCACTGAGGAGGAAATCTATTTCATTACAGGGCTATCAAAGAGAGGGGTGGATTTTCCCTCGTTCCCATAGGTTCCATTTGGCTATGCAGCAGGGAGTCAGTTGGTGTAATCCTAGAGATACATTAGCGCAAATATACTGTCTCCTTCAGATTTTTAGGTCTCCGGAGGTGAGTTATGTATTGCTGCATTTGGTAGTGAGGAGGTGAGGTGCCTCTCACTTCTGATTTTGAATATTTCACACAACACCAAGGATGGGAAGCACATTAGTTTCTCGCTACTATATTATGTTAATTATTTAGTACAGGAGCCACGAATTGTTAGGTGGTCTGCTATTTTTTTGGGGCAGTTTTGTACAACCTTAGATAGATGTTGTGCTCATGCACAAGGGAGGGCCAACTTCCCTTTTTCTTCAGATGTTTTTTGTTTATTTTTTGAGAGGTTTCCATAAATGAAGCCTAGTTTTCATCGGCAGTCTCGTAGGCCAATTCTGGATGCACAGATGCACATGTGGGGACAGATGATGCCCAGGAGAGGCAAGAATCAGTTTTCCACGAGGATATCACATGATGCACTGGAGTTTCTAGCCAGTGTTTACGAGCATCCCTTCGTTATGGTCCCCTATCCTTATGTTGGTTTGGATTTGTGAGGGTGTGCCAACATATTTTTCACAGATGATGAGTTGCCAGATGATAGAGGTAATATTATTGTTTTATTTAAATTTATTCTAACATGTTCTTTAAATTGTTTTTATTATATTGTGTAATGAAACTGTCTAATTATTGTTGTGTACTTCTATATATTTTGCAAACGTTAGGTATTTCGATGGCGAGGACATGTCAGTGCCACAAAATGATGCAGGTGTGGATCTTGATGACAATCAATATATCCAAGATGTAGAGGATCATGAGGCCGGTGCAGAGAGAACTACTCCTGTTGGTGCGCCGATACCGCTTTTTGCTAAGCATGGTAGGCTTGATAGTATATTGAGGATGAAGATGGGCGACCAACTATGTGCATTGTCTTTTGAGGCGAGAGTTAGGCCTACTACTATGAGATACATACAGGCTTATGGTAGGCTGGAACATATGTGGAGAGGCATTTCACGTGACATGTACAACCTGATGCAGCATGTTGTAGGAGCTACGACCTTAGTTATGCAGCGGAAGAGGGCCCTTGCACATTATAGGCATGGTCGGGGCGCAACACATGATCGATAGTCCACGAGCAACAACGCATCATATGATGATCATGATCAGGGGAGTGATCATTGTTCACCTCACAATGCACGAGATGAGAAACCTCCACTAGCATCGACCAGCTATCATCATGGAGAGCAAGATGGACCATCGGCCACGTCGTGTCAGCAGCCTGCAACATCCAACAGTACTCATGATCATGAGTAGGCTGGACCATCGACCATGTTGAGTTATCACGATGAGCAACTGATAGTTGATACTAATTAGCATCAGGCACCAGTACCAGATCAACAAGCACATGATGATCATGATGTATCTAGTCTTGTTGAGGTTGTACCATTGACTAAGAAGGCCTCAACTAGTACTGCTATTGATGATGTACCACTAGCTGATATATGACATCTATATCACAGTTGTGTATTTTTGACATTATTCAGTTATATATATATGGTCCATGTATTTAATGTTCATGTTGTAGTTGTACATAATTTACATGTTGGTGATCATCATGATGTGTATATTGTTAGGTCATGTTAGATATGTTCATTTAATGTGCAGTTTGTAGATAGATGTGTATGTGATAACAGTAATTTCACATGAGATGTATATTTGATATTTGTTTTGTGATGATATTATACAATTCTAATTGTGTTTTGTTAGATGACCATGATCATGATCATGTTAGTTAATTTGAATGTGTTTTTTAGTCGAAAATGATGTTTGTACGATGGTTATCATGATCGTGATGTTTATTAATTAATGTAATATTAAATGATCATGATATTGTAAAATTGTAATTGTAATTCTAATTGTTTGTAAAATTCTAAAATTGTAATTGTATTTGTAATTGTAATTTTAATTGTAATTGTATGTAAAATATTTGTAAAATTTTAATTGTAATTGTAATATTTAATTTATTGTGAAATGATTGTAGTTGTAATTTTAATTGTAATTGTATATATGTAAAATTGTAAAATTCTAATTCTAATTCTAATTGTATGTAAAATTCTAAAATTGTAATTGTATGTAAAATTCTAAAATTGTAATTGTAATGGTATATATGTAAAATTGTAAAATTGTAATTGTAATTGTAAATTTTAAATTTGTAAAATTGTAATTGTATATATGTAAAATTCTAAAATTGTAATTGTAATTGTACGTGAAATTGTAAAATTGTAATTGTAATTCTAATTCTAATTCGTATGTAAAATATTTGTAAATTTTTAATTGTATTACTGTGAAATGATTGTAATTGTAAAATTGTAATTGTAATTGTAATTGTAATTTTAATTATAATTCTATGTAAAATATTTGTAAACTTTTAATTGTATCACTTTGAAATGATTGTAATTGTATGTAAAATTCTAAAATTGTAATTGTATGTGAAATTGTAAAATTGTAATTGTAATTGTAAGTCAAATATTTTGTAAAATTTTAATTGTATTAATGTGAAAATTTTAATTGTATTAATGTGAAAATTTTAATTGTATTAATGTGAAATGATTTTATTAAAATATATAAATTTGTGAATTTATACAATTTTAAATAATTGTAAAATAAGAAATCTAGAATGATATGAATTTAAGTAAGATAATAAATTTTAGAAAATAACGCAAATAAGTTCATGTAACATAATTGTAAATTATCAAGTGAAATATTGTTTTTAACATTAACACAATGCAAATTACCAATTATTTCAAAATACATATTATAATGTTTCAAAAAACACATCTTAAAAAATATAAATATTGATGAAATAACACATATACCATATCACTCTCGGTTCTCATGATCACCCTCATTATCTTCCAGCTCGCATGGCATGATAACACTATTGTTCTCAAAAATATGTTTTTATCTAGGGTCATGTCTCAATACGAACCACCAATCCCTATCCAACACATCTGCGTAAAAAACAAATGGTTGTAGCATTTGGGAAAAATATAGGGCTCCTTAGCTTCATCCCACATCTTTCCAGAGTTGATACATATGAGCCTACTATCACAATCTTCCTTTACATTATTCTGATGAAAGGTGTCCCACCACTTGCACCTAAAAATAACACATTGGAAAGAAGAGAAATCCATTTCAATTATCTCTTCTAGATTTCCGACGTAACCTAACGTCCCTCATACTAGGTTTTGATCACGGTGGCTAGATCGACTAGATTGACCGAACTCAACTTCCACTCCACAGTCTTGCGTGATGCTTCCAACATCGACATTTTATGTGCAAAAATGGTGTCCATATGCCCACATAGATAGGAACAAATGCACCTATTATAAAAAAGATAAAAAATCATAGTGTCATGTGTCTTATAATAACCCAACAATTAAAATATGAAATATAGATGTAATTACATTTGAAAGGTGCATTATTAAGTTTCAAATGTACATATAAATTAAAAAGTTTATTATCGATTCTCTGCACCCAATCCCTACGTTTAGCGCATCCTCTTCAGCACACAGGTAATGAACGGTTGCAACATATTTATCTCTAACTTGGTTAGCAACCTAACTATTGGGGCATATTTTTTGCATATTTTATTTTAAATGATTGGGATAAGGCACACTTCTATCATTTAACCATCTGAATTATTTCTTGTCACCATTCCATTTTGTCCTCTTTTGTTCATACAATGCGACCCACGACTGTGTCACTTCGGAATTGTAAAGAACGAATTTATTGATTACTTCAATTTCTGCATTCGCTGATGAAATCTAACCGACATGATATAGTATATATAGATAAAAATATACATTATATCGAATTTCAACATGAATATTTACTTTGTGTAAATTTGAGAAATTATAAGTCGCTTACTCTTTATCAAGCGCTTTTTTCCACTCATTTGGAGCAACTCCCCTTCTCCTTTGTCTTCATCCCTTTCATCGTCCCAAATCACCACACCTGGTATTTTTTTGATATGCTTGATGTACTCACTGGCATAATAGAAAGACTCATATGATATGTACCCCTCTGCCATAGATCCCTCAGGTTTTGCCCTTTGTCGAACAAAAACTTTCAATTTCTTCATGTACCTCTCAAAGAAGAACATCCAACGATAAGAAACCACCCCAACTAATTCAACCTCATCTACTAGGTGGATTAGAAGATGAACCTGCAAGTCCATGAAACTTGTCGGCTGTTCCTTCTCAAACATACAAAAAATATCAACTATCTCTTGACACTACTGTGGAATGCTAGCCACATGAATCCCCTTTTACGTGATCCAACATACAAATGAAAATAATTTAGATATGGCATGTCCTAGGTTTTGATGGAATTCATGTTTCACACACCCATGCACGGACAAAGGATAATGACACTGCAAAGTTATAAACACAACAATAATATACAAAATTGGTTATTTTTATGATCCCTGTATCGGATAAAATTTATCAATATATCAAATAATAAATTCATGCTTTTGGCATTATACGTACTCTCAGAATATTCAAATGGTCATGCAATTTCAACCCTGACAAATGGTCATCCACAGTGAAGCATCGCCATAGTGAAGATTCGTATGAAGATGGCACCTTCACTCCCATTATAACTTTCTTTGCCAAAGAAATATCATCTTTTTTTTAAATCCATGGGACATCACCTTCTTTGAAATACCATGAATTAGAGGTACCAACGCCTAGCTCTAATCCTATGCTTTCTAATCATCTTGGCCAATGTTTCTTTTTATTTTTTGAAGTAATAAGATCTTTCCTAACAACCAATGTGTCACTTTGTTTCGATGATATGTTCCAACATAAAGAAGATGAAACATTTTTAAATATATGCATGGGATCCAATAAGTGGGTAACCTTAAGATGCTCCCAACATGGGAGGTTATAAAAGATGGATTTCCTTTTCATCCGAATGGGAAATATATAAACATAGGTGTCGAAGAATTCTGGATCATTGAACATAGCCTCCACATTTGAATCGAACATTTCTATGAAATTATTCTCCTTCTCTCTCTCATATGCTCTAAGCGATTCAACTGGTGTTGTTATTAGAGGCGTTTGGGTTCTCTCTCATTTACCATTGAAACCAGATGCTGCTCTTCTGTAAGGGTGTTCTCTTGCGACGAGTACCCTGGAGCAATCATACACTAGCTTTCCTAGGTCCTTGTCCATCTATCTTTCAGAGAAGGTCCACAACATTTACATCCAAAATACCCTTTTATTACAAGACCTGCTAGACTATTGTATACAATTAAGATGCATCACCCGTTAAGAATATCATGAAGATCAGAACAATTACAACGAATTAAATAACTAATGGGTAAAAATGCAAAGGTGGGTAACACTTTTATGATAATCGGGGGTGGAAAACATTTTTCCTCAATAGTTCGGCCATAAATTTGTCAAAGTTCAGCCGAACTATTCAAGAGTTCAGCTGAAATTTCTAAATTATTTCGGTCGAACTCGTTCTGACGTTTACATTGATGGCGTACTTATGGCAATGGAAAACATATTTTTGGTCAGAGATTGGAAAACCAACAAAAAAATTTCTGCCGAACTTTTAAAATAGTTTGGACGAACTATTATTTTATAAGTATATTGCTCATAAACTGTTGCAGGTTTCTTGTTCACATCTGTCTCGCGCGATGAGGTCTTGTTCGTTGATTTTAGTTGATTTGGTGTCTCACATGACGAGGTCTTGTTCATTGATTTTAGTTGATTTGGTGTCTCACGAGATAAGGTCTTGTTCGTTGATTTTAGTTGATTTGTAGAGGAGTGTTGTTGATTTGCGCCTCGACGATGAGGTAATTTTGTTAATTTGCTTTTATTTTTTGTAATTATCTTTTGTTGGTTTTTTTTTAATTTGATTTTAATTTGATTTTTTTTGTTCGCAGTAATTTTGTTTTTTTCCACGACATCTTTAGCGTCTTAGGGGATTGCCCAGGCTCGTCTGTGAATTTCTGCGACTTTCTAGGTATGTATCATGAATTCAATGTATTCTGTAATTTATAGAATTTATAGAATTTATAATTCTATTATGTATTTTATATAATTTTATGTACTTACTATTCTGTAATTTATAGAATTTCTTGTAATTACTATTCTATAATTTATACAATTTCATGTATTCTGTAATTGCACTAGCTACTATTTTGTAATTTATAGAATTTCCTGTAATCTATAAATTCAATTTAAAGCTACTATCTAACACAACCTACTTACAATCCATTGGGCACCCTACCAACCCTAGCCTTCAATCAATTACATGAATTCACAGTCACTGGATTCCTCCTACTACCAACAAGAAATGGCACCTGGAATCCACTCAAGACTAGAAGTCATAGTCACTCGGATTCCTCCTACTACCAACAAGGAATGGCACTAGGATTTATGACTTCTATTCATAGTCACACGCTCTGGTTAGAGAATTGAGCACGAATCCATTTCCCTGGGGCCTCCCATTCCTTAATGCCTTTAGCAGTCATGGAAAAGCTAGGATTATACATCGCTAGGCCGATGTGAAGTGGCATGTATGTCTCAATTTTCATTTCATTAATTCGTAAGTGGGTAAGTTTCTATATTAGCAAGTGAGTGAGGGGTGAGTGAGTAAGTCTGAGTTGGACGAGAGGAAGTGGGTGCATGGATAGCTCGGGGCTATGACTTACTGGGTAAGTTTCTGTATTAGCAAGTGAGTGAGGGGTGAGTGAGTAAGTCTGAGTTGGATGAGAGGAAGTTGGTGCATGGATAGCTCGGGGCTATGACTTACTTACATTGCCTAGATGCAGCCACTCCTTTTTTAGACTATACCCACTCTTAACCAATAGCCACCCTAGCTTGCCTCCTCCATAGCCAGCTAAAAAAATCCAACCAATAAATTGTTGTTAGTCGCACTGATCTTTCACTGGGGATCCAACCAGCTAGACCAGTCAGATCAGCCAATTTTACCAACACATAACTGACTCCTTGTTTTTGGGGTTGCGTGATCTGTTGTGATTTTCCCAATTTTTTATTGATGCATTTATCTTCTTCATCAACCTACTGCCTGCCTCTACTATTCTTCAATTCACAGCTTCTGTCTATATTTATATATATGAACATAGTATTTAGAAACAAAAAGTAATTTGATACAAAAATCGGTTTTAACCTTACATAGTTAATTGTTTTGAAAATAGATTCTTAATAAAATGAAAAATATTCAATGTAGAACATATGCACATTAACATATAATTGTGATATTTTCCCTTCTTTCCAAATTATTCCATCCTTTTAGAAATATCCCTTTTAATGAGGAAAATATATCCATAGTGATCCACTGATATTTTTTCACTAACAACTATTCCATTTTGGACTTATATATCTCAAAAATATGCTCATTGAATTTAAGCATCTATATCTTTAAACTACTTGAAACTATTTTATTTCACCATAGGAATCATTTTGATATGTCTCCCATTTTAATTGGGTGTATCACATTTCAAGAAAAAACACATTAGCGATAAAAGTTTCCCATTGAAACCAAAAGTTATTTGATACAAAACATAGATTTTAACCTTATATAGGTAGTTTTTTCAAATAGATTCTTAATTTAAAATGAAAAATATTCAATGTAAAACACATGCATTAACATATAATTGTCATACTTTCCCTTCTTCCAAACTGGACGTCCTTAGAAAATTCCTTTATCCACATATATATATTCATAGTGATCCACCTATATTTGTTCACTCTGTTCACAACCAGCTATTCCATTTTTGACTTTTATATCTCAAAACCATGCTCATTGAATTTATGCATCTATATTTTTAAACTACTTGAAACTATTTTATTACACCATAGGAATCATTTCGATATATCTCCCATTTTAATGGGGTGTATCACATTTCGAGAAAAACACATTAGCCATAAAAGTTTCCCATTTAAACCAAAATTAGTTTGATAAAAACATAGGTTTTAACCTTATATAGTTAGTCATTTCAAATATATTTTTAATGAAATGAAAAATATTCAATGTAAAACACATGCACATTAACATATAATTGTGATATTTTCCCTTCTTTCCAACTTAGTGGACATCCTTCTAGAAAAATCCCTTTTAATGAAGCAAATATATCCATAGTGATCCACTGATATTTGTTCACAAACAACTCTTCCATTTTGGACTTATATATCTCAAATCTATGGTCATTGAATTTATGCATCTATATTTTTAAACTACTTGAAACTATTTTATTACACCATAGGAATCATTTCGATATATCTCCCATTTTAATGGGGTATATCAAATTTAAAAAAAAACACATTAGCCATAAAAGTTTCCCATTGAAACCAAAAGTGATTTGATACATAACATAGGTTTTAATCTTATATAGGTAATTGTTTCAAATAGATTCTTAATTTAAAATGAAAAATATTGAATGTAAAACACATTCACATTAACATATAATTGTGATACTTTCCCTTCTTTCCAACTTAGTGGACATCCTTCTAGAAAAATCCCTTTTAATGAAGCAGATATATCCATAGTGATCCATTGATATTTTTTCATAAACAACTATTCCATTTTGGACTTTTATATCTCAAAACTATGCTCATTGAATTTATGCATCTATATTTTTAAACTACTTGAAACTAATTTATTATAACATAGGAATCATTTTGATATATCTCCCATTTTAATGGGGTGTATCACATTTCAAGAAAAACACATTAGCCATAAAAGTTTCCCATTGAAACAAAAATTGATTTGATACAAAAAATAGGTTTTAACATTATACAGTCAATTGTTTCAAATATATTTTTAATGAAATGAAAAATATTCAATGTAAAACACGTGCACATTAACATATAATTGTGATACTTTCCCTTCTTTCCAGCTTAGTGGACATCCTTCTAGAAAAATCCCTTTTAATGAAGGAGATATATCCATAGTGATCCACTAATATTTGTTCACAAACAACTCTTCCATTTTGGACTTTTATATCTCGAAACTATGCTCATTTAATTTATGCATCTATATTTTTAAACTACTTGAAACTAATTTATTACACCATAAGAATCATTCCCATTTTAATGGAGTGCATGAAATTTCGAGAAAAACACATTAGCCATAAAATTTTCCCATTGAAACCAAAAGTGATTTGATACAAAACATAGGTTTTAACCTTATATAGTTTAATTGTTTCAAATAGATTTTTAATGAAATGAAAAATATTGAATGTAAAACACATGCACATTAACATATAATTGTGATACTTTAACTTATTTTAAACTTAGTGGACATCCTTCTAGAAAAATCCCTTTTAATGAAGTAGATATATCCATAGTGATCCACTGATATTTGCTCACAAAAAAAATCTTCCATTTTGGACTTTTATATCTCAAAACTATGCTCATTGAATTTATGCATCTATATTTTTAAACTACTTGAAACTAATTTATTACAACATAGGAATGATTTTTATATATCTCCCATTTTAATGCGGTGTATCACATTTCGAGAAAAACACATTAGCCATAAAAGTTTCCCATTTAAACCAAAAGTGATTTGATACAAAACATATGTTTTAACCTTATATACTTTAATTGTTTCAAATAGATTTTTAATAAAATGAAAAATATTGAATGTAAAACACATGCATATTAACATATAATTGTGATACTTTCCCTTCTTTCCAACTTAGTGGACATCCTTCTAGAAAAATCCCTTTTAATGAAGCAGATATATCCATAGTGATCCACTGATATTTTTTCACAAACAACTCTTCCATTTTGGACTTTTATATCTCAAAAATATGATCATTGAATTTATGCATCTATATTTTTAAACTACTTGAAACTATAACTATTTTATTACACCACAGGAATCATTTCAGTATATCTCCCATTTTAATGAGGTGTATCACATTTTGAGAAAAAACACATTAGCCATAAAAGTTTCCCATTGAAACCAAAAGTGATTTGATAGAAAACATAGGTTTTAACTTTATATAGTTAATTGTTTCAAATAGATTCTTAATTTAAAATGAAAAATATTCAATGTAAAACACATGCATTCTTATACAACCTTATGTATACGTAAAGTAGTGTGAGTGATTCCACGGGTCCTCTACACCCTTCATAGGGTATAATTGGGAAAAGTAGTGTTAACTTCTACAAGTTCTATAGGCAGAGTTTGTAAAAAGCCAGGTAGCCTTTGGATCTCATATTTTATGAAAGGTGACATATCTAGCAAATTCCCCTACAGCCAATCTCTGGAATAGATCTAAATAGAAGTTCTTCATTTTAATATCCATAAACTCAACCACTTTAAGGAAAACTGTGTATATGTGTCATTTCTCCCATAAATGCTTAGGAAAAGTTTTTAAAGCATGCATGTCATGTTGGCTTTCTCCTATTAACTTTAAAGCATGTTTTTTGTAAATGCATAAAATAATTTTGAAAAGCATGAAAATTTCATTTCTCTCAATCTTTAAGGCCTAAAATTTGAACCTAAAGTGACTGAACTCTCATAGAATTTTGAACTTCCATAGGATTTTAGTCTGTTTGTCGAGTGTTAACTTCTACAAGTTCTCAAGGCAGAGACTATAAAGGGCCAGGTAGCCTCTAGATCTCATATTTTCTCAAAGGTGACATATCCACTAAATACCCCTACAGTGAATCTTTGTAACATATCTAAATAGAAGTTCTTCATTCTAATACCCATAAACCTCAACCACTTTAAGGCAAACTATGTACATGTGTCATTTCTCCCATAAATTCTTAGGAAATTTTTTTAAACCATGTACCTATCATGTTGTCTTTCTCCCATTAACTTTAAAGCATGTTTTTTGTATGTGCATAAAATAATTTTGCAAAGCATGTAAATGTCATTTCTCTCAAGCTTTAAGGCCTAAAAATTGAACCTAAAGTGGTTGAACTCTCATAGAATTTTGAACTTCCATAGGATTTTAGTCTATCTGTTGAGTGTTAACTTCTACAAGTTCTAAAGGTAGATTCTGTAAAGGGCCAGGTAGCCTCTGGATCTCATATTTTCTCAAAGGTGACATATCCAGTAAATGCCCCTACAATCAATCTCTATAACATATCTAAATATGGTTTTTTTTTCAGGGATAAGAAAACCATTAAATATGGTTGAAAAATGGAAATTATGCATAGAAGTTTCTTTCTATCCCAATCCAGGGAAAGTAGTGGTTACATATGTGCTTTCCAATATTGCGACTAGCAAAGTCATCGAAAGGAAAATGAACATATCGGGAAGAACAACAAACAACAAGGCATATTATATTGGATTGATAGAAGGCTTGGGAACAAATATGGAGTATGGATCAAATGGAACTGTAGTTTTCATCAATTTTGAACTTGTGTGCAACCAGATGAATATCTTGTACCAAGTTAATAAGGAGAGTCTACAAGGACTGCATGGAATAGCAAACAATATTGTTAGCCAATTTCAATTTTTTAGTATAAGACATTGTACAAATGTGAATAAGATGTCTGCTGATCTATTGCATCTGGAAATGCCAATTCAAGATTCATCTATCAAATATGAGTTAATAGATGAATTAGAATTATATAGGGCAATGCCAATGCAAGATTCATCTCTCAAAGATGAATTATTTTTTAGACGCTCTTCTTCAAAAATTCAAGATTCATCTCTCAAAGATGAATTAGTTTTGAGATGCTCTTCTTCAAAATTTCCTGATTCATCTATCAAAGATGAATTAGTGTTGAGATGCTTTCCTTCAAAATTTATTGATGGACATTGTAACATATCTTGGATATGTGTGTGTTTTGTACATATAAATGTGTTTTTTTTTAATGACCATGTGTTTTTTTAAATTATATACCAAGTGTGCTCCCACCACACCATGTAAAGTTCAACTTGGTGAAATTCACATTTGCAACAAGTGGTGAAATTCACATTTTTATAGAATCAAAATGTGGGGACTTCAACAAATTTTTATTTAAATGGAGTTTCACTTCTATTTTAATGACAATATGTTTTCTTCAATTTTATACCAAGTGTTCTCCCACCATGTAAAGCACAATTTTGGTGAACTTAACATTTTTATAATATTTTTTTTTCTTAAATTGAGTTTCACACATGTTCAGTGCTTTGAAACATGTGTGTTTGCATAATTTGTGTACACTAATTTACATTGATTTTCTGAAATTTATTTTGAATTTATTTTAAATTAGTCAATTAAAAAAATAATTGTGAATGTCCACCATAGATATATATATCATGGAGGATGAACGACGAAGATAAAAAAGATCCCATATCTCTACGAGAGAGGGGGATCAGGGATCGAGGGATGTTCATGGTATTTAAATATAATATTAAATCTCCATACATATACATACATGTGTGTACATATGGAATCTATTTTTTATCAACTTTGTGAGTTAAATTAGTTGTTAATAAGTTTCATTTTTTATTTTTTAGGAGCTAAGAGGAGAAGGGTCTCTACTCCATCAATGGAGCATGCCCATGCTTCACCCAGTCATGGTATGGTTCATGCAATTTAATCAATGAATATGTATGTGTATTTATATGTATGAATGCATTTTTAAATTGATTATAAATTAGTATTTGTTTATGAATCTTCTCTCTCATCTCAAGAGGTTGGTGGTGATTCAAATCTCCTTAGATGGACATCAATAAGTGCTAGGAGGTTGCGTTAAAGTGGTGATATTTATTCCCCTAGAGGCCAATCAATGGATGGTAGTGTTGGTTCTCAGCAGAGTCATTATGGTTCTCAATAGTTTTAGGGTGGGAAATATGCTAACCAACCACTTCGAGGTTGCCATCAATTTGAATATTATTTTTATTCAATTTGTACAAATTTGTTTAAATGTGTTTTTTCTGATAGAAATTTTTTTATATATTGATGCAGAGGCTGAAAATGCTCCAAATGTTGGTCAAAAAATACATAGGGCAGAACGCTTCATTCAAGAAGAAGGTTTTCCACCCACCATGACTTATCCGGCTGACATATCCGATATGCCATGGGAAAGAAACATGCAGCAATGCACCTTAGTAAGGTGTCAACAGCTTCATGCAAAATTGCAGAGAGATCTCATGTCTTTGACTCTACCTGTTGAGAGTCGAAAAAGCTTGGAAATAGTTACACAATCTTTAGGCCAACTAGTAGATGTGTACCAAAATCTTGGGCCAACCATGGATACTTTTGTGGATGTCATGAGAAAAAGAAGGGAAACAGTGATGGGTCCCGATAAATGGGAGGTTGTTAAAGAAAGAGTTAAAACAACAATGGAAAATTCTATGTTTAATTTCACAGAAGGGCCGAAAAGAAAGATGTTGAAGGTGAAATATTTCAAGTATCCTGATATAGCTCACTATTTGTATGATAGACACCTTGCGGCTTATGGAAGACTCCCATGGAACGACGAGTTTCCACTTTATTTCACAAAATTATTTTATGCGGAATTATTTTTGCAAATGAAACCCAATTACAATGATCTTCCCTCTGAATTTTTTGGTCCTGAGAAAGGTTGATTGTGTGACCATAGGGGCGCTAGGCGTGATGCTAAGTTTCCTTGTCCTGAACCACCATTAGTTATTTGACCTGTTCGTGTCGAAAATTTGTGGTCAGAGGTGGAAGCCACTTCTCAAATTAGTCGAGAAGCAAGGGATGCCATCATCGACAATGTTCACAGTGGATTGGGTGGAGTCGATGTTTGTCTGAATTAACAAAGAGCACATGATAATGCACACACCAATTTTTTGTATTATACAGATGAAGAGATTGACAACATGAGTGTTGAAGATTGCAAAATATATGCGAAGAATTTTCGAAATAGTTGGCATGACCTAATTGTTCATGAGGAAGAGGGCATGGGAACGATATGCGTTAATGGTAAGGGTTCAATTATTTTAACACATACATACAATTTGTAATAAATACATACATATATATATATATATATATATATATATATATATATATATATATATATATTTGTATGTACATTAATCTAAAAAAATTGTATCTTTATATATTAACACCATTTCCAATTTTCATGCTTGATGAACGACGAAAATGTTAATATCACGTTCGGAGCCTCTCATTCAAACAATCAAGATGGGTCTCACCATCAAGATATGTTGGCAAATGTTAGTACCCTCTTCCAATAATAAAATAAATAATTGTGCAGACATGTACATTTTCATGTATATATAATAAAATGTTTTAACAGATTCTGATTCCGTCCGATGTTTTTGGGATGGCGGTACCCTCTTCTTCCTTGGGAGAAGTACCTTCTACTTTCTTAGGAGATGTGCCAGATTCACAACAACGATGGAAAATTTTTCACTTTTAAAATTTGTGTTTTTAAGTTATATATTCCACCTCAAAAAGTTCCATTGAAAATGAGATATATCTATATCTTCAGTTATTTTAAATTTTTGGAATTTTAGTTTTTTGGAGATTTTCTTTTGGAGCCTCTTTTAGGAGATGTGCCAAGTCCACCTCCAGAAGTATTCAAATTTTCACTTTTAAATATATATGTTTTTAATTTATAATTTATAAATTGAAGTTTAAAAGTTTTATTATAAATTGAGATCTTGATCATGAGTTAATTTATACTTAAATTAAATTTCTTAATTTTAGGTTTCTATAGAGGATTTCTTTTCCCCATGGAATCTAGCGATGGAGATAGGAACATCCACAACATTTCAACCATTTGAACAAGTTGTCTAAATTTTTTTTGAATATTGTTGAAAATAAGTTTATATACATGCATTTTCGTTTGAAAATATATATATATATATATATATATATATTGTAAAATTTACTATTGGAGATGTTCCCATGGGAAAAGTTGTAGCAGACGAGCAACAAATTGAGAGGGAATCTCATGAGGTATTGAATGAATTTTTTATATATATATTTTTTTACATGAAGTTCTATATATTCTCACTCAATTTTAAAACATCAAATTTTAATGTTTGTACTTGCATTGTGTACAAGTTCGCCATGCTTCACAAGATAGCTCACAGGTTGAGAATTTGCTAGGAAAGACACTACATCCATTTGTATTTGATTGATGATTTCTAGATTTGATTGAGATTTCTAGTCTTAAATTTATTTTTTTTATATATTATCTAGATGTAGTAATATATAACTTGATACTTGATATTTGTGAGATCTACAAATTTTGGACGTATTTTATGTGAAATACATTATGTACATGTGAATGTGATATATAATGTTTTTAAAATTTATGTTTTGGAGGGTTGAACTACATTTGGCATGTGAAGTAATGTTGTGTTATAATCTGTTTGGTTTTCAAAACTTAAGTTTTGGATGGTTGAACTACATTTGGCATGTGAAGTAATGTTGTGATCTATATTAATGTTTTTGTTTTGAACTGCATTTGGCATGTGAAGTAATGTTGTGTTATAATTTGTTCTTTTTTAAAAAATCAAGTTCTGGATGGTTGAAGTACAATTGGAATGTGAAGTAATGTCGTGATCTATAGTTTTTTCTTAAATTAAAACTTAAGTTTTGGATGGTTGATCTACATTTGGCATGTGATATAATGTTAAATGTTTTTATTGGATAGTTGAACTAAAATTGGCATGGCATGTGAAGTAATGTTGTGATATAATCAAAAAGTTTTTAAAGCTCAAGTTTTGGATGGTTGAAGTACATTTGGCATGTGAAGTAATGTTGTGACCTATAATTTTTTGTTAGATTAAAACTTTTAATTTTTGGATGGTTGATCTACAATTGGCATGTGATATAATGTTAAATGTTTTTATTGGATAGTTGAACTAAAATTGGCATGGCATGTGAAGTAATATTGTGATATAATCAAAAAGTGCTTAAAACTCAAGTTTTGGATGGTTGAACTACATTTGGCATGTGTGATTATGACATTATGTTTTTTTTTTTTTAAATTCAAGTTGTTGTTTTCCAAAAAGAAAAAAAAAATCACATGAATATGTATGTACATGTAGAAATGATTTTACAGATGTTTGAATATATATATGTTAAAACGATTGAAGTAAAATACATATTTATGTATCTCTCTCTCTCTCTCTCTCTCTCTCTCTCTCTTTATATATATATATATATATATATATATATATATAAACAATCATAAGATTCTACCTATTGTTAGATGTGTTGAAAAAAATCATAAAATTTTAAAATTGCAATCTATAATGTATATATATCCAATATTTTTCATCAATGCACATGTATAGAAAAAAAAATTTCAGTTAATTCCATTCTAGAACATATATATCTAGTACGTGCAACATTTTTCATCGATGCACATAGAAAAAAAATATTTTAATAGTTAATTGCTTTCTAGAACATATATATCCAGTACTTCAACATTTTTCATCAATGTCAATAGAATTAAGCTACTTTTCATCAATGGCTATAGCATTTAGCTACTGACAGTTAATTGCATTCTAGAACATATATATTCAATACATGAAACATTTTTCATCAATGCACATGGGAAAACTACTTGAAAAATTAATTGCATTCTAGAACATATATATATATATATCCAATACGTGCAACATTTTTCATCAATGCACATAGAAAAGCTACTTTCAGTTAATTTCTTAGAACATATCCGACCATTGGACAGACAAATTTTGTATTAGATTTTCTATCAGGAATAGAGATGTGGGTCGAATCCCACCAAAAATTGGAGAAGTGCTCCGAGTCTCTTGTCTGAAAGGAATCTTAGTACAAAAATATACTGTGTATGATTTATTTACATTGTGGATACATTTTACCAGAAAATCCCATGAGAAGCTGGTCACATTATGTCCGTGTATATATCTGTACGTGCAACATTTTTCATCAATGCACATAGTAAAACTACTTGAATAGTTAATTGCATTCTAGAACACACACACACACACACACACACACACACACACACAGATATATATATATATCCAATACATGCAACATTTTTTGTCAATGCATGTATAGAAAAGCTACTTTCAGTTGATCCTAGTGTGTATGTACCAAAACAATTTGTGCGTGTGCAAACACTTGCACAGATAAAATAACAAGGCAACTTAATTTTTAGTTGAGTTTTGGAAGTTCTAAGACATAATCCAAAGAGAAGAAATTTTTGGGTAGTTCAATAAAAAAATTCCAATGGAATGCCATCTTCAATGATCCGTTCATGATCAGATTTTGAGTTTTTCCATTTCTTAATTTTTATTTTTTTCTTTGATTGAACCTCTATCAACTTTATGCATGCTGCACACACCAAATGACTATATTGAAAACTTATGACATCAAGTTCATAGTCTTCAAGGTAAACAAAATCCCCACATTGATTAGTTTGTCTGAAAAAATAACCTTTCAATATAATAGATGCTCTTTCATATGGAAACCCGTGATCATTATAGTTTTCTAATAATTTAATTTTTCGTTCAGTGCAACGCATCAAATAATACTTTGCATTTTCATCGTTGTGAGTAGGTGCAATTACGGTAAAAACATCTCCTGCACAATAAAACAAACTTAACAAACTTATGTATTTAAATTTATTTCTAGATCTTTATCATTTGAAAGAAATTCAAATGTTACCTTCTCTAACAAGATCAGAAACTTGATCACCATCAGATGGTATTGTAGTCTCCTCTTATTGCATTTTTTCAAACATTGCAACGCACATTTTTACCTTTATATTTAGCTCTCTATGTTTCCAATCTTTTACATACATTTTGTTTGGATTCTGTGTTGTCTATGTAAACATGACAAAAATAAGAATATTTTCTTTTATCCAATTCGAACACATTTATGGACAACTTTGTTTTAATTGAATGCAATTTTTGAGTCCCTTTTATTGTTTCAACGTCATTTCAAATTTATCTATCTACTTCTTTGATCCCAATATGCCAAAAAAACCTTTTTATGGAAAATTCAAAGAAGAATGTAAATATGATGTCAAAATAAAAAATATAATCAATCAAAGATAATCAAATTGTCATAAATGTACACTGTTTAAAATTAGATATCCAATAAAATTTAAATTGAATGTACCTTCACACTTCCCTTGATCGGCTAGTCTCATGGCTTAGAGCAGTGATGCACCATTGAACAACTTATTTAGCATCCACAAGTCAGCTTGCAGAGGGGTTCATTTGATATCTTCGAAGTGCTCATTTTATGCATGCCCCTGCACCGTCATGTTCTCCTTTTCCATGACCAGTCTCAAAGAAATTCCAACTATGTTTAATGTAGGTTTTCTTATGAAGAAAACACAACCAAAAGAATGATCGTGTAGATTTGAATTGACCTACGCATCCATCTAACCATATCCAATGTTCATTGAATTTTATTCCACGACTTTTCAAGGAGTCATAAATATTTCCAAAACAATGTTGTACAAAATATGTATCATGTGTACGATCATCACTAATATGAAAGTGATATTCTTTAATAACATGTCAATTTTCACTGGTGCTTTCTATATGATTGATTTTTTGTTCAGAATGTCTATATAGAATATGGACGAGCATGGAGACTTGGTTAGAATGATAGTATTTACTCTGAATTTATTTTTGTGGAATAAATGTGTAGTCTTCTGCAAAATCAATTACTGACAAAATGGGCCACGGTGGAGAACATTCACGGGATTTTTTGAATTGCAAGTCTTACCATCGAGCTCTATGGGAATGCTTGGTGTATTTATAAATTTCCACCTAAAACTTTCTCAAAAATTCTATCATAAAAATGTCTTCTTCTCGTAATTCAATTCTTTTAGCACATTTTCACCTTCAATCGATGTATGGATATATTCATATCTCTTCCATTTCAGTTTCATGTTGGAAAATGATTAATCATTTATATCAATACGATATTTGTTTTGAAATTTATTCCAATTTCCACAATCATCGCATTTTTTACCACCAACACATTGTTTTTCATAAAATAGTTCATCGCTTTGTCTTTCACATAAAATTTGAGATATGGAATAATGGATAGTGGAAGGAGGAGGTGAATCCTTCCAAAATTTTCTACCAAAATTAAGGAATGTGTCATAATATAACTCAAATTCCACATGATAACGACAACAACAAGTGTCGCGTACGGTGATAGGTTTTACATACCATGGTTTTTGTTGAACAAAATCATTGATTGACACATGAATTTCACGGTTTTCTTTTTTGAACTTGTTAAACAACTATATCTGAGTGGTTTCCAAGAAATTCTTTTCATGTTGCTCATACTGATTTCGTGCTATTCTTCTTCGCATCACATGCTTTACAGTTGGAGAAACACGCGATTTTTTCTTCCAATATTCATATATTATTTTTTTAACATTTTCTATAAGTCTCTCTTTGTATGGTTTCCTACAAATAGCTCTCCAACAAGCGAGTTCATCCTTTACATCTATTTGCAACCAAAATTTATGATGTTTCTGCAAATTTTTTCGTAAGGTTCCTAATGCTCGTGCCATAGATTTTACCGAGTGATTCTCTTTAGTACTTGATGAAACCATTGCCATATGTATTGATCTATGTACAACTGAGACATTTTTCTTTCTAGATATTCTGATTGAATTTATAGCACTATTTATATTTTGTGTCACATTTTCCTTCATTTGTTTATCTTTGGTTGATTTTCGAATACCCAATAAATTCGTAGCTTCTTTTAATTTCCTTAATGATAGGAGACCTTTCAACGTTTGGGCTTGAACTGTCACATTTTCCTTTATGAAGTACATATCAAAAATGCAGTTAACACGATATCTTATATAATTGTCAGCTCTTTTATCTCCATATGTGTGAGTGTCAACATTTTCTAATATCTCATCATCGACATTGATTTCATTTGTACATATTCAATGAATAGTACATAATAAGTTTACATATTCAATAAATAACTAAATTAATAAATATATGTATAATTACAATAATACATGCATGTGTTCAACACACACACATATATATATATATATATATATATATATATATATATATATATATATATATACATACCTTGTGATTCAATTTCTTCACTTGAATTTCTTTCAACATTTTCACCATATTCAATCATTGGTTCAATATCTCTTTCACTTTCTCTTTCAAAATTTTGTATCTCATCATCAATGTTTTTAGGAATATCTCTTTTTATTTACATTGTAAAATATTTTTCAAATTAATTCATCGAATAAAATTAAGTTTCACATTTTACACTAGGAAAATTTTAAATATATCAAACTCATAATATTTACATTTACATACCTGCTTCAACTTTTAGTTGAGGTTGATTTCCCCCTTCAATATTTCAGAGTTCTACTATATTTCTTTTGCGAGATTGTCTCGTCTCTTCTCTACGTTCCTCAGGGTCTCTTTTTCGATCATATTTTCTCGTACAATTCCTTTTATTTCCCATGATAATAGAGTATGAAGTTCAAAAAATTTCCTTCAAAATTTAGAAAAAGACACAATTAAAAAAAAAATTACAAAAGATTTAATTTAAAAAAAAACTCATTTTAAAAAATTTGCAAAAAATACATACTTCAATATAGAACAATTAATTTAAAAAATCCGAGAAAAAAATGCCCTCTAAAAACGAAATGAAGCTCAAAACATTTCCTTCCAAGTCCTACAAAAAAATTTCATTTAAAAAGTTAGACAAAAACTCTTTTTAAAAAATCATTATAAAAGATTTACTTCAACACAAAACACATACTCTAAAAAAATTTCACTTCAAAAAATGCCTCCAAAAAATGTCCATTGAAAATTAATTCCAACTTCTTAAAAAATTTCACTTTAAAAAATACTTCAAAAAAGCTTCTAAAAAAATATCACCTTAAAAGAAACTTCAAAAAAATGTCCAAAAAATGTCCTTTGAATATTAAGTCTCACAAGAGTCCTTTTGAAATTAAGCCTAAAAAGAGTCCTTTGAAAATTAAGTCCAAGTTCATACCTTCAAAAACAATGAAAATTAAGCCCAAATCCATACTTTCAAAAAAAAGAAGCCCAAGAAACATCCAAAAAATTTATCACATAGATCCAAGAAATGTCCTTTGAATGTACCTCCAAGAAAAGTCTTTAAACCCAAAACAATCCTTTATAAAAATGTCTTTTGAATGTACCTCCAAGAAATGTCCTTAAACCCAAAACAATTCTTTGCAAAATCAGACCAATTGTGCTAAAATATGCGAAAATAATGAATTCTTTTGCGGCAATTTATATTGCCGTGAAATTTTTTTTTGGAGGGGCTTCGTGGTATTTTCTGGCCGGTGGAAAATTGGGTATAAGTTCGGCCGAACTAACACGTCAAAAATTACACAGAACCAAGCTCTGAATAGATACCTTCAACTTTGGACTGATTAAACTCCATAAAACATTCTAAATTAAATATCAGAACCAAGACAAGCATTTTTAGAATTCAATCTACTTTTAGGAAATATAACTTTTATGGAATTTCATAAATATTTACTAATTTTAATTAATTTTGTAATAAAACGGGTGAAAACAATTTCTGAAGGTCATTATGATTCAGTGAAATCATAATTCTGTATCTTCCAAAATACATTATAAAAAAAATTGAAAAAAATTACGGTGCAATATATTGGTCTGTCGTCTCTAATGGGTATTTTTTAGATTTTTAGTTTATAACTTATACATTAATAAATTTCTTGTGTCGCGAAACATATTCAAAATATGCAGTTTTTTCATATTGGACCAGCTCAAAAAATTCTTGTAATTATGATATGCATCCGTTGGCTTTGTAAATATGATGAAACTGAAGTAGACTCTGTCTAGATTGTTGTAACATTTTTTTTTTCTGAAAAAAAAAAAGTTTCAAAGAATACAACATTGTTTATTAACATGACTTCTTATGAATCCCTTGATTGTTAAAAAATGCACACTCAAAGAAATGCTAAGTTGACACATCAAATGTGTATAAAAAAATTCGAAAAAATAAGTAATAGAAAGCTAATAAAATTTCTGACAACTTATATTTTTATCGCAAAATCAAATTATAAATAGAAAAAAAAATTTAGCGTGCTAAAAGTTGAAGAACATAAAACAATGAAAGGTTTTTCTCAAAAAAGGGAAAAAAGTGTAACCCAACTTCACATTTCCACTTTACCAGAGCAAACTCCTAAGCCTGTATAATCATGTGCCATGTAAGTAGATATGCCATACAATGTAAAACTCCTCTCTGCTGCGATGGGTCTTGATACATTGTATGCATTTATCCCATCCCATAACTCCTTCAATTCATCTACTACTGGTTGTAAGTAGACATCCATATTCTTCACTTGTCTTGTACCAAGAACTATGAGAGCCAACATAAGATGTTCATTCTTCACGGACAACCATGGGGAGATATTGTTATTGATCACTAATACAGGCCAAACAGAATAGTTGGTATTCTGGAGGGAATATGGGTTGACGCCATCCATGGCTATGCTGAGTCGTAAACTTCATACTTCATCCTTGAATTTTTCAGGCCATGTATCCTCTATATGCTTCATGGATATTGAATCAGTTGGGATTCAAATAAATCCCAACTCACTTCTGTGTGAGGCATGCCATCCCTGCAACATAGCTAATTCTTTATAACGAAAGAGCCTTTAAATCCTTGGGACTATAGGAATGTGCCTCAATATCTTAAAAGGAGGACAAGTACGTGATTTACCCTTCCTTTTTTATTTATCATACTTGTCATGCCCACATTTTGGACATATCTCTTTGTTTTCATATTCTCCTCTATATAGAATACAATGATTTCAACATGCATGATATGATATGTACTCAAAAACCAACATTTTCAACATTTTCTTTGTCTCTTCGCAGCTACTAGGAAAGACATTGTCACTCAGAAGAACCTTATCTTTGAATAACCTATAGTTGGTGATCATGGAAAATATTAATAAATTTACATTAATTCTGGTATAATTATTAACATTCATAAAATTGACCATTTGTAATGCTCATTGTGTATTGATTATATTTCTCAAATTTATATAAGGGAGGACTTTATGGTAACTTACCTCAAAATTTCCCAGAAACATGCATTCGACAAGCCAAACTTTGCTTTCAAGTTGTACAATAACATCGTTATCCCCAACTGGGTAGAATTTAACTGACCACCAAGTCCAAAGAGAGGGGTGGTGGAAGAAATTTTAAGGGTTTCGAAAAAGGTGTCGGTGATATGAGCGTCATCCCCTAGCTGATCATCGTTTTGGAATGCATCTAACAACATTGTCTCCATGGCAGTTGTATCCCTTACGTAATCATCCATACCAAACTCTATTTGATTTCCTCCATTGCCATCTTGTGAAGAACTACTATTGTTGTATTCATTACTAATTGGTTAATCTGGATGTAGCGGGAATTGAATCGGTGGTTGATTCAACCATTCTTGGTATCATTCCTCTCTTATTTTTTCTCTTAATTCATTCTTCTCTCGATTTGACATTGTCATGGGGTGCAACAGAAGATGGTAGGTAGGTCGCATCCTCACTAAAATCTTAATAATTTAAAAAAAATATTTGAACATGATTAGTACAAAATATATGACATCAATTAGTAAGCACATTGACAATATTGCATGACTAATTTGTTTGACGTTGAAATAATTAAATTAATCAATATACCAAACAATTATAATTATTACCATCATTGTCCTAGGATTGTGGCTAGAAGATGCAATATTTTTACAATTGGCAGGGTGAAGTGGCTGTCCATTTTCATCTACCAAATGCACCTTGGGGTATCCTGCTCCTGATAAGAGCTTCCAATGTTTTGGAGTTGTTTGAATATCTTGTGCATCTGAATTTTATTATGAATCTACATGAACCTAAAAATTTGTATACATTATAAATTTAATTAAGCTATGCATGATTGACATGGATAAAAAACATAAATTCAATTAGATAATCAAATATAAATACAATCTGAAGTAAAAAATTATGTCTTGAGATGGATAGGAAGAACACCGCGATGGACTTTGAGAAATATTATGGAACGAGTTGGATTTTTAAGAATTTTCCATTTTATATAATTATGATATTTTCTCCCTGCATTTGAGAAAAATCAACAATAAATTTTGGTGTACACACCTAAAAGTAATTTCAGTGCCTTAACAATGGACTTCGTGTTATCAGTGCTAATGTACAGATAACCGCATTGGTTTGTTTTAGTTACTGTGCACCAGTGCCATGTTATCAACGGATGCACCGGTGCAATGCTATCAAGTGACACACTGGTGATGAATAACCACAAATAAAAAAGCACAATTCTACTTTTTTAAGCGAAAAAAAAGCGATAAATTGAAAAATGGGCGACAAAATATTTTCAAAAATCTAATTTCATAAAAAAATTATTTAAATACTAAACACTTTTCATTATTTCAGTATTTTTGCAAAAAAAATCAACCAAATATTTGCAGGTGACATACCTGGAGCAAGAGAGCACAAAAGCACTATGGAGCAATGAAATACGTTCGAACAGAAGTATTCAAACAATCATAATTCCAAACCTCTGGTAATTCAAACCCTGTAGCATAGAATTTCAAATGATCTCGTGATTAAATTTTATTGTTTTTTTTACTTTTTCTGTAGTTTTTTTTACGCAGTAAGAAAAAATTTCAATTTTTTTTCAATTTAAAAAAAAAATAGAAATAAATAAAAACCATTTTTACCCTAAACCCTTCATTTTTTTTTTCCTGCCCTTTCTTCTCCCTATTTCTTTGATATCAGAATCATGGCTTTTCATTTTAGATTTATAGAGTTTGTATTGCTATATATAGGCATATGACATCCAACCCACAGAATGACTAGCTTAGTCAGATCCCAATCCATGTCGGCCCTTGCGTGAATTTTTAAAAAACATAATTTTTTTTATCAGTGCACTCAGCATAGCCTAGCACACTTATCCCAACGCACTGCACAAGTACTGTGTGATACAATTTTTTTTTTTTTTTTTAATCAGTGTTCCATATGTAAAATAGGGCACCAGTGCGCTATTTCATTATGGTGCACCGCGCACGTGTTGTTTCACAAAAAAAAATGTATTATGTTAATCAGTGCACCATGTAACATATAACACACTGCACCGGGTCTTCTAGTTGACAAAGAGCACCGTATGGCGGTCCCTTGTTTGCGCGGGGCATTTATGCTACAAAAACTAACACTGAATGATTTTTATTATTTTGTCTGTGTTAATCGGTGTGGTGGTTAACATGTAACGCATCAATTCTCCTTTTTGACATAGAGACCTGTACTGTGTATTATAATGTTTGGGTGATGCGTTTATAAGACCACCACGCACTGACGTTGGTGCGTACACCATGAATGGTGCTCCAGGTTCTTGAGATTTTTTTTTACCTAAAAAGTCGATAATTTATTTATAAAATATATTAATTAATGATATGGTACAGGTTTCATATTAATAAATAAATGGCTGACAAGAGATCAAGGAACAAAAATACTGATAACACATCAAGAAAAGAAAAAAAAGGCAAGTTCTTTGTAAATTATTTACAAAAAATATTATTTTTGAACTATATGTAAGTTTAACTAATATGTGTTGTTTACTATGTATCATGCAGAGCCATAAAATGACGACACTCGATAAGATTATTTCTGATCTAGGACGAGAAGAGCGTAAAATCTTGATGGAAAATTTTGAAAATGATGAATTAGGTGAATGAAAAAATACTATTGATCCAATATGAGTTTATTTTTTTAATTCTCATTAGTAATATACTTAAAATTATTAGATAACATGTGTCAAACAATCTATTAATTCTGAGAACATCCTCAAGGAACCAAACCACCAACGACAGGAAGCCATTGGGGAAATCACCCAACACATCCCCATGCTGATAACAGAATATCACAACAGGATGTTGCTCTCTGCGACCACCACTGGTGAAGTGGAATATGCGGTCTTCCAACTGAAATCAGGGAAAGCTCCAGGGCCTAATGGATTCACCACTAACTTCTTTCACTTCTTCTGGTAAATCATGCAAAACAAAGTGTGGGAAGTAGTGGAGGAATCCAGTTCCACTCACTGGTTGTTACCAGCTCTAAATGCAACCTTCATCACTCTGACCCCCAAAGAAGAGAAATCTGCCTCTCCTAGTAAGTAGGCACCTATAGCCTTTTCTAATGTCATTTATAAAATCATCTCCAAAGTCATAGCTAACCGGATGAATAAGCTCCTACCCCTCATCATTTCCCCAGAGCAAACAGGGTATGTGGAAGGAAGACAGATTCTAGACGGCATCATCTTAACTCATGAGGTCATGTACTCCCTAAAAACCACTAAAAAAAGAGGTATGCTTCTCAAAATTGATCTTTCCAAAGCTTTTGACAAACTAAATTGGGATTGCATAAAAAATATCCTTGCAGCTTTTAGTTTCAGTCACACCTGGATCAGATGGATCATGAGTCTCATCACCTCTCCCTTTCACTCCATCCTGGTCAATGGTATCCCCTCTGCCACCTTCAATCCCTCTAGAGGCATAAGACAAGGGTATACACTTTTGGCCCTCATCTTCATCATCATGGCTGAAGGCTTGGGCCGCCTGATCAGAAAATATATTCAGACAAGAGCGTTGTTGGGTTTACCTCTCCATAACCTTCCCTAGCCTCTCATCGACAATTTGTGGATGACAACTTGATCATGGGATACCCCTCTATCCAGGAAGCCCACAACCTCAAATATCTATTCTTGACTACTTCTCTAAAGCTTTAAGGACATAGATCAACTAGGACAAATCTCAGATATTTTTCTTCCATACCCCCCCTCTAACGGAACACAATATTGCTTGCATCCTCGGCTTCACCATTGCCTCTCTACCCTCCAAATACTTGGGAGCTCCGCTCACTAACTCTGCCATCAATAACTCCTCCTGGAGAGTTTTGCTAGAAAAAATGTAAACCCACCTCTCCAACTGGTCTCATCGCACTCTCAACCTAGCCAATCATTTGGTCCTCATCAAGTCCATCTTGCAATATCTTCCCATTTACCTCTTAGTTCTTGTTGCTCCCAAATTGCTCCTTAAAGATATGTGCAACCTGAAAAGGAAATTCCTTTGGGGAGGTACAAAGAGAAAGAACAAATGGGCCTTAGTTAACTAGGAAGATGTGTGCACCCCAAAAAATCAAGGAGGCTTAGGTCTTCGAGATCCTAAACACAGCAATAACATCATGGGAGCTAGCATCTGGTGGAAATGGGTCTCCAATCCCAATACCCCGTGGGCCAACTTATGGATGGCCAAGTATGTGCAGTATTGGAAAAAGGAAGATCTCATTAGATACAACCTCGATTTTCCAGGCTCCTAAATCTAGAAAGAAGCTAGTCATCAAAAGGGTATTATCCAAAACAACAGCTTCTGGGAGATACGAGATGGAAACCAACCAGATTCTGGGAGGATTCCTAGAAACAAATGCCAAGCCTCTCCTCCATCTTATGTAGACCTTCATGGAATGTTGCGCTCGAGAATAGGAAACAAAAGAAGGCTCATGACTTCTTGACAGAAGATATCTCTCAGGGATATAGGCAATGGATACATACTACCTGATGGAAAAAAAAAACTAGAACAATGAAAGCCATACTGACATCTCAGAGGAGCAACGCACAAAGAGAAAAATCCAGATCAACATAGGGCCTGACATCCTCCACTGGGGGCACATAGGAAGTGCCACTTACTCAACTAGGGAAGCCTACCATCTCCTTCATCGGCAGGATCCAAGACCTATCAAAAAATTCTAGAAAAATATCTGGAAGGCTAATTTATGGCCCAAAATAGCCTCATTCCTATGGCTGCTCAGTAAACAACACATAATCATATGGGATAATCTGTTGAAACGCGGGTTTGAAGGGCCCTCCAGATTTCACCTCTCTCAGGACAACTAGGAAACCATCGATCACCTGTTAGATCAATGTACGCATGCCAGCTACTTATGGGACATAATTTCTTCCCTTTACCGACGGTCCAGCGGTGCCAGAGGCAACATCATTCAGAAAATTAGCAACTGGCTGAACAATCCTTTTAACAGTAACCTGTTGAATATATTATGGCAAATCACCCAGGGCATCCTCATATGGAATATCTGGAAGGAGCAAAATAGTTGCATATTCAAGGACAAAGCTTCTACACCGGATTCGCTTTGGTACAAGATTCACAGCAACCTCACTAAAATTTTGGCTATAAATGTGTGGAGTACAGAGGACTTACCCATCGAGGCAGCTGAATGCCAAATTTGGAACAACTGGAAAATGAGTCTCAACACTCCCATGGAAATCACTCCCAGAAGAAAAGGAAGATCTTTTGCCCCGGACACTTGGTTGCCTCCTCTCACGGGCTTCTTCAAATGAAATTTGGATGGGGCTTCTAAAGGTAACCCTAGAACTATAGGTTTTGGAGGATTAATCAGGAGCACCAAGGGAGATCCTCTCATAATCTACTATGGGAACATTGCGTGGTACAGTAACAACTCTGCTAAGTTGGAAGGAATGATATAGGGTATTCAAATCGCCATAGACTTCCATTAATTCACTTTGGAAGTGGAAGGGGACTCGCAAATAATAACAACGGCAGCCACATGTATCCTTCAAGGCACTGCATCTTCGAAAGTCTCCAACAACTGTAGACTTTCTCATAAGCTCAAGACACTGGAAATTCTTCTTCAAAATCATAGAGCCATCAATTTTGGTCATGTGCATAGAAAAGCCAATGTTGTGGTAGACCTTCTTGTTAACAAAGGGGTGGAAAGAAACTACGCTCTCCACCATTCCACCCTTGATCAGAATGAAGATGAGGCACTGAAACATAATTTTCTCACCCTCATTCAGAAAGACCAACTTACCCTGGATGCAGGTGACACGCTTGAAACGGGTGAAAAAAAACTCCAAACTCACACAGACTGCAAAAATCTCCAATGAAAATCCCCACCTGCAACAGACCCAATTACCGTTAACTCCTAGCACGCTCCTCGCATAAACAGAGATCACGAAGATCAGACAGGCCGGGTGTCACCTGACCTTGACCATCACCTCACCCTCACCACCATTAATATCCATGATGCATAAATAACAATGCAACCATGCCTACCCCTCTGTGCCTGCTCATCTACTTGAGCTCCACAAGTAGTATCGTGTGAAGATCATTCATTGCCTCTTTGCCAAACATCATCTACAATCTTATATATCCTCCCTATCTCATCTCCTTCCCTCCCTCATCTTCTCTATGCTACATTTAGCTCTCCTCCTTCTGATATGGACGCCCGCTGATTCCATGCAGCTGCGAAGTCCCATCCCTGGTATGGTTCTACGTGGCCCCACTCTACCTATTGTATTGCATCCTGCACACCTATCCACAACCTCTGCAGCTTCTCTCGCCCCTGTGTTTTCTAGGCCACCCCTCCCAAGTGCACAATGGAAGCCAGTTGCAGCAACACACTATTCATGGTGGACAACGCGAGGCTCTTCCAGGCCGCTATCACTGCGGTGAGGATAAACACCTCGAATGGATTGAAGGCTCCCCGTCAAGCTCCATAGTCAACCATCATTTAGTTCCAGAACAGTGCAGAGACTCCTCTAGGGGTCCTACGCAAAGGGGAAGTAAAGGCGGGAGGAGGTCCACCTCCTCTCCCAAAGCTCCCTCTTCGCAGAGCATTCTGGCACCCCCGAATAGTCTTGTGCAGGCTAATGAAGATACAAACATTTCGATTATGGACTCCGACGACATTTAGATGAAGGTTCCTGAAGGAGTAGACCTAGACTCCCCCATCCTCTACGCTCCTGCAAACCTCCCCAAACGTATTGTTGTTGAAGTGGAAGTTGTAATAGATGCGGTTGTTGCGTAGGCCCCTGCCTGTCCCATCTTCGAGGAGACTCCCCACCGTAGTGGTGATGAGGATGAATAATTTTTGCGCAGCTTCTCAGTCTTTTTTTTTTTTTTATCAACTGTGCCTGTTTGGCTTTACTGATATCCCATACTCTTTCTCTCCTAAATGTATCAGCGCTACTATGCACAATGTAATGCATGCTTTCAAGTTTGGTCTGGGCTAGCCCACTCCCTCGCGGTAGCCTAGTAACAGTGTAACAAAGGCAGGGATTGGTTAAGCGCAACTTACCAAACCTTCCTGTAAACTATGTACTTTTATGTTTTTGAAATTAATAGATTAGCGCAACTTACCAAAAAAAAAAAATCTACTAATTCACATATGTTTAATGTTCTATAGGGACCAACAACTCAGAAAAGGAATATTTTTCTAAGAAAAGAAAAAAAATATAACATTTAAATGAAAATGAATATCTCCTTAGCTCATCTGGAGTGGTGTTGGAGGTTAATGAAAGGGGGGAAAACTTTTACAAAAGTTTGAGGGATTTAGTGGAACCAATGTATAGACATTCTTTCCACTTACAATACAAAAATCAATCTAATGATTCCAAGAACCAAATTTTATAGGAACTATAGGAAGAGTTTCTGGAGAATTGGTCAATGAGACATGTCAGACTTTTAATAGCAAAAAGATACAACAACAAAAAAGAAGTAATGAAAAATTAATATTTCTTTAAATGTTTGTCTATAATTAATTATAAATATAATTTATAAATATCTCTTTTGTTATATTTGATTTTCATATATCAATATAAAAATTAAATATTCTATTGTCATGTTACATTTTCTGGAATATTATGGAGATCTCAAAAGATGAATGAGCTGGTATCAGAAATATGTCTGTAGGAACATCCAAAAAGGTGTACAAGGAGATGGTCAAAGAAATGGACAAAATTTCATTGCAGGAGGAGCCATCTCAACAACAGCGTGCTTCAAATTTAATATGTAATCATTGAATTTTTCGATCATTAGGTACAATAAATAAACAATTTAGCATAAATATTAATTTTCAAGTATTTTCTTGCAGAAAAAAAGAAAGAAAATGGAATCCATTGAACACGTAAAATAGGACGACAAGGAAGAAAAGCATTGATATCTAAGTTTGTGAGAAATTGTTATTTACTTATAATAACTTAACTAGATTTAATTGTTGTATATTTTAAGTTCTTTTGCAAAAATCATCATTGAGTGTCTTCAAAAAGGTGCTAACATACAAAGAGAACCATTAGACGAATTGATTTCCATTGGGTTAAATATGGGTTGTGAGTATATGTTGGCATATCATAAATTAATTGTGGAAATTATAAGCATCTATCAATCTTGCTTTACTTAGCTCCATCTATAATTAATAGAACAAAATGATTTGTTATGGGATATAAAACTTGCAGAAAACAAAGTATGGAACTGTGCCAACATATGAAATCTTGAAAGATGGCATACTACATGGTTTTGAAAGAATGTGTATATTTCATGAGTCAATTGTTGCTATGGTACATCATTTCTTTTCAATTTACATTGATATATATTATTTAATATTGCAATTTTCATTATTCTCACCAATGTATATACACTCATTACAGTTTATTTTTATGTTTATACATGGAAGGTGAAGAAGAACAAAATAATCAACATCATGAACAAAAAATTCATGAAAATAACCCAAGTCATATAAGTAGCTCTAGTCGTGACAGCAATTCAAGCGAAGAATGATGATCATTATGTTTGGATATCAAAGCAAGCTGTTGGATTTCTTGAAATATTTGTGTCTAAAATCAGACATTTTGTTTAATGTAATGGACATAGCGTCCCAAATGAAAGACAAAGGGATACCAATAACTGTCTCATTTTGTATGACAAAGACTGTCTTGTTCATATATATATAATAAAATATCTTATCATTTATTCTATTGTGTTCTCCATTTTCATTGTGAAATGTAACACCACTGGTTAAATTTATGGATGATTAAATATTATAATAAAGAGATGTGAAATTTGATGATATGATATAAAAAAATAATCGAAACATCACATTCAAATCTACTAATAACAATTTAATTGATATGAATATTGTTATAAGATATGTGTCATCTTTTGATGAATAATGAATTTTAAAAAACCACAATAATTATGATATGATATAAAAAACTAAGCCAAACATCACATTCAAATACATTAATAAAAAATTAATTAATATGAAAATTGTTATAAGATGTGTCAATTCTTGATGAATAATGAATTTAAAAAAAACACAGTAATTGCACTGTCACAGATTGATTTTTCTAAAAAATACAAAATGAACACTACTGCGTGTAAGTTACTGTACACCGGTGTGTTTGTATGATATAGTGCACCAGTGCATTTATACGACCTATGGGCATAGCACAAATACCAAATTCCAATTATAAATCTCAATGTGTTTGTGTGATACTACTGAACACCTAATCCTCAACGGGTAGGTGTGGAAGGCGAATGGACAATTGGAGTCTAAGAGACTACTTGGAATGGGAAACCAAGGGTCACCCAATGTACCATAAAATCACCTCTATGGTCAATAGTAAAACAAATCACGCTTACCTTTCTCCTTGCGTGTTTACTTGCTCATTCACCATGCATGTGTTTAACATGGTATCATACCCATGATGCGCGGCCTTTGTAAATCAATGGTCTCATCCTTGTGAATTTTATGCCATTATGAGCATTTGTTAGAATAGAGAACTCAAATTTTCTTCTCCCATTTAGAGTTTGCTGCAAGAGATTAACGTATGAAGGCTCCAGAGATTTTCTTCCTGGAGGAGCTATGGTGTTGTGAGAATAGTTGAACAGAGGTTCATTAGAGCCAAAGGTGACCCCTCCTGCATGAATGGTATGGCAATTTTTTCAATGATTATTTTTAGTGGTGAGAATTCCACGTTGTGTTGAATGATATTAATGCAGTATTAATGTGACTGTGTTATTGGAAATCAAAAGTTTGAACTCCCTCTTGCCCTGTACAATCTGGATATGCTATAAAATCCCTCACGCCCTCCGCTATGATGACTCTCATGTTCAAATCGATTTCCAGTGTCCTCAAAATCCTGATTTCTAGAACTAACAAGTTAGAAACATGTGATTTGAACCTTTTTTCCCTTGAAGAGGTTCTTTCAGCAACTACACATGACCTCTGGTTCACTCCTAGCATTGTTGGACAACCCTTCGATATGAACGAGTCGAGGTCATTCACATTACTGGGATTTGAAGATGCAATCTTCTGCCGCTTGCCCAAGGGCATGCTATTCACACAACATTTCCTCCCATCATTTCCTCCAGTTGTCCCTTCGTTGTTGTTGCACACTGGTTCAATTTACCCCTCGATCCCTCACCTACTGTCCTCCCGCTTCGACTCCCCCACGCTCACTCCCACGCCGGATCCTACCCATGTCGGCTCCTTAGCTCCCTCCAGTTACCAACCCCTCCCACTCCCCTCATCCTCTACTCACACAGCTCTCTTGTCCCCCTCTCCATCAGTCCCGCTAACACCCACCTCCCACCTCATCTCTCTCTGGCCCCTCTCGTCCCCGCTGTTTCCCCTGTCCCTCATCCCCATCACCACATCTCGTCTACTCTACCCTCCCACTCCATCATAGCCCCTCCCTTCCCCACTCTCACTCCTGTCTCCTGACTCCCTTCCCCGGCCCCCTCCACACTCCCATCCCCCCACTCACTTACCACTCTATACGCTCTCAGCCCCTCACCTCTGACTTATGCCCGTCCAAGTATGGAGCACAACACCTATCCCTTGACATTGTGGTATTGTGTTAATACACACCAAGACAACGACTTCATTGAGTCTGTGCTTCTTAGTGGAATTATTAGACACAGTAGAAAAAGAAGAAGATATTCAACGACTGGAGTTGCCACTCTTCTCGAAATGTCTCAAGCTCCGAACTCTCCTGCTCTTGTAATACCCCTTTCTCCTTTTTGAAGACTGTGTGCCTATTTTTTAAATTCTTGTGTGATTACACTGTGTTGAATTGAAAATTTTATATGGTGTTATTACTCCTGCGTTGTGTTGCAACTGGTTTCTAGTATTGATTGAATCTCTTATTGCAAAACAAACAAAAAAAATCCCTCCTCGGCAATGCAGTCCTTAACCTAGATTGAAGATGAAACCGTGTTTTGAATGTGGTCACTTACTTATATGGGATGTGACACATTGTGAAGTAGAAATGAACACAATTTTTTAATTATTGAAACTTGTATTTGATATTTGGATTAAAAATTTGTCAAAGCAATATTTTAGGTAGGCTTTGGCAGAGAGAGAAAGTTGCAAAGAAGGATCTTTTGAGTCAGCACAGTGAGATTGTGATCCATGTGATAGAGAGAAATTAATCTATATGAGTGTGACTATGATTTGATTTTGTTTCACATTAGTGAAACCTTAACGACATCCTGATGAATAGCAGTAGTAACCTACAGTGACCTAGTCGGCACTCATCGGTCCTCCTCTTTATTAACTTCAGAGAAATTAAAGCTTTAATTGTATTGCATATTGAAAAATTTGTAATCATGGATCTAATTGGTGATGTATTAGAGCTATTAAATATTCTCACTTAGATCAGATGGTGACAATCAACAAGAACACTATTATGGACATTAAAACTTGTTTGCAAAATGCACATGAAAAGATTGATTTTTTTTTAGCTTGAATCTCAGCTTCAACAAGCAGAATTACAACATTGGAGTCATCATTTTGAACCTATTTATGTTCAGAACATTGGAACAGACTCCCATAAGTAGCGACCCAATAATGTTGTGGCTAATTCACATTCAATCCCCAGTATAAGACCAAATTTGCACACAAAAGGAAACATCCATCCTGCACTTCCCAAGCCCATCATCAGACCTTGGAAAGAGCTTTTCCATAACAAGCACATAATAGGTATTGGATATGACAAGGAGTTTTCCTTTCATATTCCAGACTACTCCAAGCCCATCAAATTTCAGAGTGTCGAATTTATTCATGATAGCACACCTACAACTATTCCAGATCCTGCTAATCTTCCAAAGCAGCAACAACAGATTGAAAAATGACAACACTATGATCACGTTGGCCATATGAAATATCACTATTTTGATCTTCAACCATGTAAGAATTGTGGTCGGCACACCCATTCTTCACACATATGCTTCAGAAACAAGCCTCCTGCAAGAACAAAGATTCATCTTGGATGGATCGCTTCTTGGCAATGGGCATCAACAGCCAAGAAGATGTTTAAGTCACATGTTAGAACTTGTTCTAGAATATTGAACAATCTTGCAGTTGCATTTTCGCCATCATCTTAGCCTTGTACCTGACGTGGAGGGAGGGGGGGGGGGGAATGGTGGTCATGTACAAGCTTCAAAGCCACATGAAGCGAGCCTGAGCCACAATATCTCATTCCAGAGATGTAGCCAAAGACACAGAAGTTTAAATGAGCCAGAGCCACAATCTGTCATTCCAGATTCAGATTTGTAGCCAAAGCCATGGATGCCCATGAGCATTCCTTTGGTTTGTGAACAACCTTAAACCATCTATGTGAGGTTGATATTCATCCTATTCAAAGAATTCAGGACACTTCCTCCAGAAGAAGACTTCAGATTCTTCCCAGGTTTGGTAGAGTTCCAGGAAATGCATCAAACATTCTAGAGTTGGTGATCATCCTTAAACCATCATAGGTTTTATTTCTCCCTTCTTCTAGGTTGAAGGTATCCCTCTTCAAATACGAGGGACACTTCCTCTAGCAGAAGGCCTCATCTTCTTGCTAGATTTGGAAGAGTTTTGGGAACTACACTAAGAGTTATAGTGTTGTTGGTCATCCTTAAACCACCTCTTTATGCCAACATTTGAGAGAGTTGATTCAAACTAAGTGTTGCCATGCATACTTTATATATCTGTATTACAACTCTCTTCTTGGACTCACACATACCCCTTCTGATTAAGGCAGGGAATGTTGGACACCTAATCCTCAACGAGTAGGTGTGGAAGGAGAATGGACAAATGGAGTCCAAGAGACCACTTGGAATGGGAAACCAAGGGTCACCTAATGTAATATAAAAGCACATCTATGGTTAATAGTAAAACAACTCATGCTTATCTTTATCCTTGTGTGTTTACTTGATCACTCACAATGCGTGTGTTTAACATATACTGCGCACTGGTGCGTTTATGTGAGACTACGCACCGGTGCATTTGTACGACCTATGGGCACCGCACAAATACCAATACCAATTATAAATCTCGGTGTGTTTGTGTGATGCTATGCACCAGTGCATTTATGTGAGACTACGCACCAGTGAATTTGTATGAACTATGGGCACCGCAAAAATACTAATACGAATTAGAAAAATAGGTGCATTTGTCTGATATTACGCACCGGTGAATTTATATAAGACTACGTACAGGTGCATTGAGACAACCTGTGGGCACTGCATAAATCCCAAGACCAATTAGAACAGTCCCGTGCATTCTATCACCATCACTACGCCCAGTGCGGTTTTAGACCTTGACTGCCTGGTGCATGCACCTTCGACTGCCTTGGGCCACCTTTTAGATGACACGCACTGGTGCGTTGACACCTTATTAGCGCACCGATGAAAAAAACATCCGCAATAACCTTCGTCCTCCTAGTTTTTTTAGTTGTGTTGAAATTCTGTTAAAAGCTCCGCCAAAACATCCATAACTGTAAACGGATGTTGTAGAAAATTACAATATTGGCCATTATTATAACACAAAAAACCTCCTTTATAACCTCTGCTAGAGGGTCTTTTCCTTGTAGTGATCTCTCCTTATTTTTCTCTCTATATCAGCCAAAAACATCCACTCTCTCTCCATATCTCCTTTATCACTCCCTCTCCCTCTCTCTATCTCCACTTTTCTATCTCTATGTCTCTCTTCATCACTCCCTCTCTCCCCCTAGAACTCCATCTCTCTGTCCCTCCCTCTTCATCCTTATCTTTCTCCCGATCTCTCTCAAGTCCTCTCTTTTTTCCTTCCCTTCTCTCATTTACTCTCATACCTCCATCTCTTTTCCCTAACTCTCTCTAGCTCTCTCTCGATTCCCTCCAACCTTGTCCCTCTCTCCCCTCCATCTTTGTGTCTACCTCTCTCTCTCTTACCCTTGTCTACCTCACTCACTCCTCTCTCTCTCTCTCTTCATTCCTCCTCTCCACTCTCCTTCATTTTATCTTTATCTCTCCCTTGTCACTCCCTCTATCTCTCCACCTCTATCACTTTATGTCTTTGTTCTTCCCTCCATATATATCTATAGTTAATTAAAACCATGATATATTATTACATATTATAATATAAAAAATTGAATATCATATTAAATTAATATTGCATTAATCCAAAATTATTAAATTTTATAATATTCATGTTAGATTTAGTTGATATTTTTTACATGTCATGATAAAAAAATTGTAATAAAACTATTTCCAATTAATATTTTCAAATATTATAACTTTGATGTGAAAATATTTATGTCTTTAAATATTTTAATATATCCATAGGATATGGTTTTTCCATTCAAAGTTTCATTTTACAATATTTAATTGAAATAAATATTAAAGATGTTGCAGAAAGATTTTCCATTATTTGTGTTGAATTAACCTTTTTCTTTTGATTTAAGACATGGTATTGACTTTAGTAAAGAGTAAAGATGTTTAGAATTTTAATGTGTTTAATTACTTTGTTAAAGTTAAATTCATGATCCATTCAAATTCACTCATATAATGAAGGAAATCTTAAAGCGCATGATATATTCTCCATTCAAATTATATATAATAACATATAGTTATTTTTAATAATTAATCTTAGTCCATTAATAAGTTTTAAAAGTTATACATAATCTAAAGATTCAAGTTATAAATAATTTAAGATTCAAGGTAATGTCACCAACATTATTATAAAAAAATATATATTATTTTTTGAGGACGTGAGATACTTACACATCAGGGTCATACTGGGCTCTAAAATGAAAAAGATATGCAAAAACAATCCTCCTGCAAAGTGCAAATTAATCATTGATAAGATTGTTTCTCTTCTTCATCACCAACTAATTATTAATAGACAATTACCAATCCCTCTAGGTGCAAAATTTTCCTCAAGTTATATGCACCAAAAAAAAGATTTGCACCTCTAGGGATTTGATTCCTCTCGACACATGATAGATCAAGTTTTAGATGGATCTAAGATGATTTCATAATAAATCTCATATAAATATCATATTATTTATTTCATAATACATGTCATATAACTAAAATTAACAGAATCATAACAACTAACTATATTATTATTATAATTATTTATAAAAATAATTAATATATATAAAAAAAGGTATACTTTAAATTATAAAAATTTAATTCCACTTTATCATTGAGATTTTAACATATAAATAGGTTTTGATACAATACAATAACTCAATATCATGACTTATCAATACCACATATCTAAAATATCATAATTAGCTTCTTATAACATTTGTTTATAATATTTTTTAATCAATAAATTTAATTAAAATGTAAAAATAAATAATTACTTTCCAGATAAATCTTAACTATTAATTTTTATATACTTTTTAAAATATTCTAAAATATTTTACCAAAATTAAATCTGTACAATCCCTTCAATAATTATTAAAAATTAAATTAAAAATTCTAAAACTTTATTCCGAGATAAACATACCTATCATCGTAGGTAACATTTAAAATTCCATTCATTAATGAAACAAGACAAAATATACCAAAAAAATATTTCGATTTACAGCTTTTAATATACATTAATTAGTTTATGAACCTTTACTCGTATCAACCTAATATGGATAATTACAACGATTCGTTTTTAAGGATGCCGTTGCTTTATAGACGATGGATGGAAACTGAACGGTTCAGTGAAGAGTGAAGACTACAGAGAGACGAATTATATAGATCTAATTAACCTAAAATAATGGACTCGCTATTGTGCTACAGACTTCAAACGGGAAATACATTAATGTCCTTGACATTGAAGTTTGAAGTTTGCGGGTGACGGCTTTGAAAAACCATTTATGCAACATTAGTCTGTAACCCAATGATTAATTATTATTACTATTGATGCTTAAACAGTTGTAAAACAAAGGGAGCCATATATTAACAACGAGATATATAAATAACATTAAATATTGTATATTAAACAGTTAAATTGTTTTTTTCCAAATATAATATGGTGTTTCACATTTCAGTTCTAAGGATGTATTATAACTATATTGTATTTAGAGTAATGATGTTTAATATAAGGGGATGGTATTATGTCAATTAAGTTAATTTTAAAGTGCTTGGAGAGGAATGAGTATTTAATCTTGCTGACTAACATATTAAATATTAATAAATCCATTTTACTTTGATATTTAATAAAAATAAGTAAAAGTGATATGACATTCAAATTTCAAATCCAGTAACCTCTCCTCTATGCAAAACGTTAATAATAGATTTGGCCGATCGTTCGGATTTGAATATAGATTTGGCCAACAATGTAATTTATTCTGCTTACAGCCCAAATCAGTGATGTGATGATTTTAATGACAGATCGCTCTGCTTATGTTTTGTTTGAATCTATCCTTCTAGAATAAGTAGCTGTTGCTAGTATTATAATGAGAACGGTGCCACTTTAAATCGGAAACAAGAAGGATCACGCTGTCACGTCGCCATTGTCGGTGCAAGACTCCCTGAGGGACTTTTTAAACATTTGTTTGTTGACGATTTGGGAATGTATACGTCACAAAGGAACACACTGTATATTTGTATAGGTGTTGGGTAAGAATTTGGTGGAAAATTTTGAAGTAAAATTTTTCTGATAAATTTAGTAAATAAAATGAGCAAAGAAATCTAAATATTTCGATGGACATTAGTAAATTTCTAAATCATTATCATTATTTTTATGACTGATCCAAAATAAATTTTAATGAATAATCCAAAATAAATGCATCCACACAACAAAATAAATGTAATGTGAAAATCTAACGATTATTTTTTTTATTTCTTTTCTAAAGAACATAGTAAGCTAACCATTCGAGGGAATTCCTTTTGGGTTTTGCGCCCTTGGCGACCGACGAATGCGGCCCCACGCTCCTACCCGTCTACGTCCGTCTCCATCCCACGACTGTACCATTTGAAGGAGCCCATTTAGGGGCTAGTCGAGCTTCTCACCATTACCGTTTCCTCCTACCAACCTACACACGCAGGTGCCCATGAATGCAAATACTTTCCCGCATTCCTCAAGCTGCTTCAGCGCACTGCGAATAGGTCCTTGCAAAACAGTCTAGGGAAGATGGGGAGGGGCGATGGCATGATCTTGTAATCGACGGAAAATTGAAATCCCCTGTTAACCAATGGACCGATTGAATATAATAGAATGAAAGCCATCGCTGGAATACTATTGAAAAATCGATTGAACGAAAGTCGCTGGACCATTACTAAAAACTGGTTTGTTTTGTTTAGTGAATGTTTGTTTTTAATTCTATATCTGAGTGTTTTTAAGTGAGAATCCTCGTTGTGCCAACTCCATAGTTGCGGCAACTTGCTTAAACAAATACTCACTTCAAAATGGTGAAGCAAGTGAAATGGGAATCAATAATTTCCCTTCCGGTGCAAAACCCTAAAGAAAACCTCATCTTCTTTAGGTCGGTTTTAGATTGGTCTCTTGTACAAGGAAAACACATGGACTCCTTAGATCGGATTGCAAAAATTCCTTCAACTAGAATTGCATACTTTATTAAAGGAGAGGAAATGAACCCAAATGCTCCATGTTCTTTCACCCAGGTACAAAACAAATGCCCAGCTCAAGGACTACTGCTTCCTTGGCATATGAAGTGTAAGTTTTTTATAAATCCTATGTAAATATTTTGGTATTAATAGTGCTCAAACAGTTTTCATGGAATCATATGTATTGAGTTTCCAAAATTTTTTATGCATCTATGCTTGTTCATATGGCTCCAATGACAGAAGGGGACAAGAGGAAGTGAAGCGAAAATACTCATTTGTGAAAAATAGGGGATGCCAATGCCATTTCATTGTAAAAATTATGGTTCAAATCCCCGAGGTTGCGATAATATCATATAACATGTATGAGCATGTAGATAGCCAAGGACTGCCTTGTCATGGCCAACATGACACCTCGGGTCTTGGTAGGGTGCTGCATCAACCAAAGTTATCAAGGGACATGGTTTCCTATGTAGAGAGATGTTTCTTCTTGGATGTGCCAATTGACTCTGTTTGCAAAATGCATGTTAAAAAATATGTTGAATGGATGTTGCAGTTCGAGATAGGGATTTCTTTGTGTGTAGAAAATATGTTGTTAACATATATAATAGTCTAATGAACGAAATTATTAGTTGCATAAGAAGGATGAAATGAGTGTGAACCTTTGGTAGAGGAAACACCAAAATGATTTTTTCTTTTATCAAAAGCCCAATGGTGGAGATGTCCCTTTTATAGTTGGAATTCAGATGAAGTGGATGTTGGAGACCATGGCGAAGCTATCGAATGATAGCCTAATAGTCATGGATTCAACATTCAACACAAATAAGTATGGGGTGAGTGTATTAAGAATGATTGATCTAGTACAATAACTTTATTAATAACGATTGATGATCTGAAGTTGATGATCTATGTATTTTGAATGTGATAGTATCAATTGTACACACTCGTCATGTTTGATCACCAACAAAGTGGAGTACCAATTGCATGGGTGGTGGCGTCACGCAATACATCACGGGACATTCACTATGGTTGGAGCAGCTCATGCATAGGTGTCACCAAGTTGATCATAGTTGGAAAGTTAATTCTTTCATGGTTGATGATGCATTGGCTGAAATTGGTGCTTTAAGGTAACTTCAATATTCTTATTTTACAGTACAACTTGTATTTATTACAAAAATGACATGCTTGAAATGAACTGAATGTGGCAGGAGAATCACAAGGTGCAATGTTATCTTGTGTGTTTGGCACATATGTCGAGCATGGCTAAAAAATGTGAATAGATTAGCCAGTAATCCAGAAATAGCAAAAGAAATGTTTAGTGATTTGGGTTTAACTATGAATTATTGTTCCAATGTTGAATTGAGCAACGCAATTAATGCTTTCTTCAACAAATTTTCTGATGAGGAAAACTTCTTAGACTATTTCCACAAGAATTGGGTAGCTGGTGACAAGATTTGTAAGTTGAAAAACTTTTAAGTTACATTTCTCTTTTTGGTTTGAAATATGGATGAAATATATTCATTAACCCAAATTTTATGCAATTAGGGATGTGGATCAAAGGTTGTCAGGATTTTCCCCATGCAAATCAGGAGACAAACAATGTTGTGGAATCATATCATTGTTACCTAAAGGAAAAATTTCTATCTGATAGAAGAAAGAAATGTTCTCGTAGGATGTATTGGTTGATATACGTTCTTCTAAAAAATGTTGAACACTGTTATCGGTTTAAGGAAATTCTAAAAAAGGAAGGATTTTTAATAATTACAAGAAAGAGAAACAGTTCGAATCATCAATGGAAAAAGAAAAAAGAATATCTGATAGTGATTGCAGCCCTCACTCACAAATGTCTCATGCTTTTTGGGTGAGGAGTCACTCTAAAGTTAATAAGCAATATATTTTCACTTGTCATCATACAAATTTCATAACTTGTGATTGCCCATGGTCTATGCATGGCAGCATATGCAAGCATACCAAGGTGGGTTGGTTGTGTTACGGTTCAATGGCTTCAAACCAATGAAAAAATCATCAAAGCTCAACTGAGTCATAAAATGACCCTCCTAAGATAAATATAGAGGCAGTATCCGACCTTTGTGAAGATGCAAACACAAATTCCATGGATAGTCGCAATGTTGAACAAATTGAGATGGCTAAGGAGGAGTTATTTGGCTACTTAGACCTGGTTTGAAACAGTCCTGCTGCTACTTTGACCAAGATTGAACAGTTGATTGCTTTAGTTAAAAATTTGTTGGATGACTCCAACAATCTTCATATTATGGATTATGAATTCAAGTGTGGATTGGGTGCTTTTGAGTTATCTTTGAAGAGGAAGAAGAGTTTCCTAAGCCCCAAAAAGAGAAGGAAAACAAGGCAACACAATGCAATATTGGAAATTGGCTTGAATATCTCGGCAGACGAAGATGAACCATTTCATTTTGAACAACTCAACAAGCGAGGTCACCCTCGTGCCAACAATGAATGATTTTCCAGGTTTCTTGTGCACGATTTTGTTTTCAATTTGATATCAATATTTATTCCTGTATTAGCTGAATTTGATGTATTAATGTTTTGTTGACTATGTCCATGTATGTTTGATAGGTGGTGAGGATATGGTTGGAGATTTCTCTAAGTTGATGGAATTGTCATTTAAGGTGATTAAATAACTCCATGAATTTACACTTAGTATGTTAATACATTGATTGTTTTGTAAGTCATGGAAGGTAGCTTTCAAGTGGTTTTTCATACTTGCATAGTTGGATATATTGGTGCGCAAACAATAATCTAATATAAAAATTCGTATAAAAACAATGAAAATGTAACAAAATTATTAAAGGAACTGCAATGAAATTGTAACTAAACATGTCAAACACAATTTTACTAGTATTTTATAAATAACAAAACAAACTGGAGAGTTATATATTACAACATCAAATATAATGCCTTTGTTGTCTATGAGTTGTTGCAATGGTGAGCTAGTGTTGCAGCAATGGTGAGCCAGTGTGTCAACAACTGTGAGCCAATGTGTCAGCAACGGTGGCCCAGTCTATCAATCTGAATCTATGGATGAAGGGGGACATTCATGAAGATTTTTGATGCAATAATAACTATGTCCTGGTTCATCGGGATGAAGATACCTTCATGTCTCCATAATTACATTCCAGCAATCAAATTCTTCTTTTTTTTCAGCGTATATTTATTTTTATATACCCTTGTTGGAAGCTAGATCATTGGATACTGAAATCTAAGACCTATCCACTAATTCCCACACTGTCCCATACCAATAATATACCGAGAAACCCTTGTTAATGTTGTCTTTAAGTTGAGGTAGTTAAATGAATTTTTATTTTAGGGTTGTTTTCCCATACTATCCCGCCTTGTTTTACATCCTCCCTGTTAGTTTCCAATAATTGAATCTGGCGTGCACAACATGCAATGGTCATCTCCCTATTCTCGAAGATAACCTCTGCTACTTCTAGAGAGTTGATGGACTTTTGATGTTCTTTTATTACCTCCACAGGTTTGGGATGTGCTCGTCTAACCCACATAAGTCTCTCAGAATTATGAAAATAAATGTTCACATCATCCAACCAACTGGCCTAATTTCTCAAATACGATACAAATACCCTCAATTGGACATCCCCTGTAACATGTTTGGGATTCCATTCTGTATTATAAGGTACCAAAAAACTATGTTGGTACAGTTCATAGAGCAAGTCTTTATCTTGATCACAAATTGACATATATGCCTCCAAGAAACCATCACTGCTTTCAACCTAGAGAGGGATATTTTGGATGATAGCATTCTTTTTAAATATCAGGAATTTTTCAGTCAAGTATGCGTTGTAATTGGTTGAAGGAGCTCTAACACTGTTACCGATGAAATAGGTAACCTGACCTCAAAACGGGAACTCTAGCCCAAAAAGACTCAAAAAACAAGAAAAAACACCCGAAAAACAAAAAAATGGTATTCCAGAACGCACTTAGTTTTTTTTTTAAGGTCAAATTTCAACATTTTATAAAATTATGCTAAAAAAAAATTGTTCCTTGAAAAAAAGATTGAAAAAACACCCTCAAAACAAAACCAGTTGATGCTGGAATAACCAAAAAAAAAAATTCTGTCATATTTTTGACATTTTAAAAAATAGAAATAACATTTTTTAATTTTTAAAATTCAAACATTAAAAAAAACCTAAAATTTAAGAAGAAAAAAATAAATTTAAAAAATAAAAACATTTTAAAGCTTAAAATTTAAAAATATATAGGAATAAAAAAATAAAAATAAAAACAAAATAAAAATAAAAATTCAAAACCTAAAATAAAAAAAAAAAAATACAAATAAAAAAAAATTAAAGATTAAAATTTCAAAATATATAGAAAAAAAAAAAAAAAAACAAAATAAAAATATTAAATTAAAAAAAAAAAAACAAGTTAAAAAAAGAAAGAAATTATAAGAAATTAAATATAGAAATTAAATTTAAAAAAGAAAAAGAAAATGTTTATTAAATTAAAAATAATAATAATAATAATTTAAAAAAAAAAAATTTAAAGAAATATCTTTAATTTTTTTTTTTAAAAAAAAGCATTATTTAAATTAAAAGTAAAAAAATGAAAAATTAATTAAAAATAAAAAATGAAAAATAAAATACAATGAAAATATTAAAATTTAAAAAATATATATTAAAAAACAAATAAATTTTAAAAAATAAATTAAATTTAAATTATAAAAAATAAAATACATATATATGAACTTAAATTAAAATGGAAAAATGAAGGAATCGACCTCCCACCCAAATGGCACACATTTCTCGAGTTTTCTTCTGGAATTGTTGTTCGATTTGATGAAGTTTTCCACCTTCATCAATGAATTTCTCGAATATCTATGACCTCCACTCTTCACATTTTAACCTCAACTTCTCTAAAAAGGTAAATCATCTCATTCATTCAAAATATGGGCGAATTAGAAACTAGTGCTACACCCAATAACTGGAGTTATCTTCATTTGCAGGAATTCACGCATTGCAAAGAGACGATAGGCCTTTTTAGATTGGTAGTCTTAAATTCAAAGAGACGAGAGACCAACATCTAATCACCACAACATTCATGTGCTGCAACAGTGTACTCAACAAGAAATCACTTGAGTATTTGAAAAATACCATCCAATTGTTCAAGGATTGCGGCACCTACCACGCAGAAACCCTTTAACCTTTTAGAAGATGATAAAATTTTGGAGGGAATCGTGGATGATACCAATTAATATTAAGGAAAACTCAATTCAAGAAATTGCTTCTGCAACTTATCGCTCCCTTCCTTCTTAAAAAAGATGTCGATCAATTTTTTGTGCAGTCATGACTCACAATATTAATTATCTCGAAAATCTCGGAGAGTGATCTTGTTTAATGGGTAGCCAGGCGATCTGTTTAACCCAACATATATGCCACTGAATGTTATTGTTGGTAACACCTTTGTTGTTGGCGACAGTTTTCTACAAATTAACACAGGAATCCACATCAAAAACAATTAAAACATAGAGTGTGTCAATCAATTTTGTTTAAAATCTGTTGTGTTGGAAAGAGTGTGTCAATGAGCGTCGACCTAGTGAACAAATTTTATATTTTCAAACTCCTCAAATCTCGAACACCCAGCAGTATTCTCCTCAAGAAAATTGACTATTCATATAAATGAGTGTCGAGCAACGTTAAATCATCATGAGAGCCAGTCCATTGTATTTAGTTTTACTTATTTTAATTCTTTTATTTTATTTTATTTTTCCAATTTTAAATTTTGTATTTTTTTTTTAATTTGTTTTTTTTTTGTTAATTTTAAAATTTTATTTTATTTTCTTCTTATTATTATTTTTTTAATTTGAATTTTTAAATTTAATTTTTTATTTTTTGTATTTAATTTTTTTTTATCTAAATTTTAATTTTGTAATTTTAATTATTTTTAAATTTTCTATTTTAATTTTTTTTTTTGAATTATATGGTTTTTTTTAATAATTTAGAAAAAAATGTTTTTGATGTTTTTTTTAAAAATATTTTATTAATTTTTTTTCTTTAAATTATGTGTTTTTTTTCAAATTTTGTCATTTTTTTAAATATAATTTTCGAATATTTTTGTTTTTATTTTTTAATTTATTTTTGTTTAAATTTTTTAGTTTTACAAGTTATTTTTGTTTTTTTTACATTTTTATTAGTTTTTTTACTGTTTTTGTATATATTTTTTTATCTAAGTTTTGTGTTTTATTACTAACATGAAAATCACCACTCTAAAAAAAAAAGGTTGATGCTGCATCAATACGTTTCAAAATTAGCATGAAAATCACTGCTCTAAAAAAAAAAAAGTTGATGCTGCATCAATATGTTTCAAAATTAGCATGAAAATCACTAACATTTTAAAACAAATGTTCATACTTCATAAATAAAAATATTAGAGTGTCAAAAATGTGCACAGAAAAAAAGGGGGTGATTCTGCATCACAACTTTTCAAAATCGGGTGCTTTTTATGCTACCAAAAAAATGTAGGTAACATTGCGGTTACCTACTTCATCGGTAACATTGTTCTCTGCAAGTGAGCACACCATCCATTAGTTGTCTGATTTCTTGCTTATCCTTCTCCAACTTGGTCACTGTCCTTTCCAGCTCATCCACTTTTTTTTTGTCTTCGTAAAACTTTGTTTTGATATTCTTCTTCACATATATTGGCAAGGTCAGGAAGCAATTTGTTGTGCACGCTGTAATGTATTAGGTGTCTTGGATATGCGTATTTAGACAGTTGTAATTTATCCTTTGGTTCCTCATCATCTTTTTTCTCACCAATGTGTTTGGTCAATTTGATCTATGGTTCCTTGTCCTCTGTTAGTTTCGTATTTGGTTGTTGTTCCTGTGTGTCTATACCCATTTTTTTTGTATCTTTGATATGTAATTCCTATTCCTCTCTATGGACAACTATGATTTTGGTATGGGAGTCTACAACTTCAATGTTATCAGTCTGTTTTTTTCCAAGGGGTATATCTTGTTGGACCCTTGGAGAAGGAATACCTATGTCATCAATGGGTATGGACTCTGCAACTTTAATGTCATCAGTCTATTTTTTTCTAAGGGGTATATCTTATTGGACCCCTCGAGAAGGAATACCTATGTCATCAATGGATATGGACTCTGAAACTTGGGCCAAGCAATATGATCTATCAAAAGTTTTTTTTTGTCTGAGCTCATCTATTAGGGTTTTAACTTTGATATGTAGTTTTCTGTTTTTCATCTGGAGAGTCCTATTCTTCCTTAACAATGAAATATGCAGAGGATGATGTTTACAGGTACTTACTTTTGGAATGTGCATCTTTGTCAATTCTGGTGGTTCAGTTGGTTGGTCCTCCTGATCATCCCCATACAATTTTAGTTGTGCAGTTGGTTGATCCTCGTGGTCATCACCATAAAATTTTGGTTGTGCAGTTGGTTGGTCCTCCTGATCATCCGCATACAATTCTGGTTGTGCATTTGATTGGTCCTCTCGATCATCCCCAAATAATCTGGGTTGTGCAGTTAGTTGGTCCAACACTTTTTCCCTATACAATTGCTGGTACTCCTCTTCATCCACATATAAAATTTGAATTGAGATAAGGCCATTTGAGCTATACCATTCGGTTAGTCCCACTATGTATTCATAGTCAGAATTAGGAGAGGGAAGCTTATCAACTTATTCTTTTATGCCAGCAAGTTGGCCTAATCCTTATTCCATGCATCCTTGTTGCATGCATCCTTCGTCCATTACCCCTTCAATTAATACATCATGTGGATAATCTTGCTCTTGCTATAGCTCTTCTTCTACTGCTATCTCTTCTGGGATTTTTTCTGTAACAACAGAGAGGCTTTGAGGAACTAGAGCATAACAACCTCTCTTTCCCCTATTCTTCTTGGATTTTCGCATTGCTGCTGAGCATTTCCTATATCCTCTTAATATTTTGGTCATAGGTTTACTCCCCAATATTTTTACTTCATCATCATCATCTTGGCCATCTACTTTATGTGCAACTTTAGCAACAGAAACCTTAAAAACCCTCCTAGTTTGAACACATGGTGGCTCAGTTGCCATATGGAAAGGTTCTGTGGGAATTTCTGCTGGTGGGAGGTCAATGAACCCAATTGCAGGTGCGAGGTCATCGGGCGGAGTTGCAGCTAGGCGGTCATGGGGAAGAATTGTATCTGGGGGGTCATGGGGTGGAGTTGCCACTGAGAGGTCATGGGGTGGAGTTGTCGCTAAGAGGTCACGGGGTAGAGTGGCAGCTGGGGGGTCATGGGGAAAATTTGCAGCTTGGAGGTCATGGGGTGGAGTTGCAGCTTCATCATGCAATGGCCTTCCAACTAGTTCATCCCAAGTTCTCCATTCCCTTTGCAGTGTAGCAACCACCAAAATTTTAACAAGGCATTGGTGGGAAAGGATTTCGAGCGGCGGAATTGATTTCTGCACACCTCGAGAAATTTGGTCTAGGGTTTTTTCAAGAAAGAAAGGCATGTTAAGCAACCTGTCATGACGTAGGTGGTCTAACAAATGGAGGTGCTCATAATAAATAACCACATACCTTCCTTCACAAGTGAAAAATCTCTGGAAAAGGAATGCAAAATCCGACCAGGGTTGTGGTAATGACTTCCTCTCATATCCTAAGCCACTCTTGATCAGTCGTTCACCTACCTCAAGGAAATTCCTCACAATATAAGGTTGGGGTTTTTGGGGTACAAACCACTTTTCTCCTGTTTGGAGTAACCCTGACACTTCAACAATCGCCTCTTCTGTCACATGCACCAATGTCCCTACTACCTCTAATTTACCCTCCCTATAATGCATGGCGAATTCTAGGGCTATGTCATTGTCATGCCCCTCAAACCTGCAAATATAATCTATCCATCTGGCCTGTTCAAATAATTGTTTAATGGGTGGAAATGCATCTAACAATTCTTCGACACTTTCATGGCATATTCTTGCACCTCCCTCTCTAGCCAGAGTTCAAAGTGGCTATGATTGTGTTAGCTATTTGCAAGAGTTCGAATGTGGGACAATGGCACAGTGGAAGAGTTGGGGTAATGGGTACAGTAATAAATTAATTATGGGGACGGGTTATTTATGGTGGTGCCCATATGCAGAAATGTGTTGCCACAAGGGGTTGAGAAATAGATATGCGAAGGCTTAAATGAAAGTCATCTCAACGAGATGATGAATATCATTGATTTTGCATTTCAAATTATTCTTTTTAAAATTATATGAAATCTCACCACCCATCCAACCACTCTTAAGAATTTTTTTAAAAGTTTAATTACAAAGTTCTAAATACTACTAAAAGTAAAATAATCAAACTTTTTTACATAACCTTATATGACAAATTGTGTTCAGTGTACCTTCAAGGCAAGACTTAGAATAAAACCATTTATAAATATGCCTACATTATAGTTACTTTAATTTAAAAAAATTAAAATTACAATATATAAATATGTATCAATATGCAGTCCATGTTGTAACAATGCATTCCATTATGAAATTGTTGACCTATCTACTAACACCACATGTGCATTTTTTCATAATCAAAAGATTGGATTTTTATTAAAACTTTAGGAAAATTTTATATGAGATTCGCAAGACAAGAGACCTTCAATCTTGAGATCAATAGTCATATAAACATGTTATGATGGGGATGAATGTTCCCCTTTCCAAGTCCATGTGAAGCTAACTTTTCAATTCATTCAAATCATAAAATCATATATACCTTAATGCTTTTAAAATCATATCCCCTGGAATTATTCACTTGCATTGGTACCTGTGTGGGTTTTTTTCTCGATACATAACAATGTTAAAGAGTTGGGTTGTCAAGATAACTTCATTGATTTGTAAGTTCTTCATATTATTTTCTTCGTTTGCAGGATAATTTGTTGTTGTTTTCATGGATGTCAAAACGTGGTTCCATTCAAAACACCTGACCTTGTGGCTGTAGATGTTGATGATGGAGAAATTCACAACAACTGGATTATTGGTTTGGATATTTATACATTTATACCCCTTAAATGAGGTTGGATATATGGACTGCAAAACTACAAGATGTCACATTTTCATTTTGTATTTAACCATGTATGTATAAAGGAAAAATAATGATTGATATATAAGTTATCTTGGTTGGCTTGTAACCAATGGTATCTCACATAATTTCTCAATGAAGAGCCTTCTTTAAGAATTAGAGCTCATTATAGTCAAATTAGAGGCTTGTATAAATTATGGGAGCATGTGCTGCTCATGGATAGTGAATGAATAAATGTTCATAGAAGTTGGATTTGTGAAGGTGTATTGAAGGCATTATAATGAATAAATACTCTTGTTTTGTAGAATATTTTGGGATCCTCTATTTGCTGATAAAAATGTTAAATACATGACAATGCTTTTGTACATCTGCAAGCGCAATTGAATGAGATTGGAATTTGACTTCTAGAATAAAAGGTATAATAAAAGCATCCATCACATAATCTAATGACATAACTAAACTGTAATAAAAATCTAATTCCATTAATAGTGTTACTGAAAAATACATTTTATATATACATGTGTTGAGATATAAGACCAAGAAATAGAGTGAGGACATCTATAAAAACTAGCTCATACAAAAATGATGGAGATCAGGTTGCTCCAATATATACCAGAAAATATGAACATAATAATATGACTCCCCCCATAATAACCCCAATCCCAATTAGAACAAGAATCCATTCATTAATTGGCAATCTATAATGATGCCTATCAATAATAATTCGTGGAGCACATGCTGGCTCCACAAACATGCCACATCCACGTCCTTTGGATGCTGCCTCAATGAGTATCGAATCACAAACACTTTGGACATCAGATTTGTATATAATCTCGAAAAGGTGGAATTGTGGAGCAATGGATCTTTCCTGCTAGTGAAGGGTCTTTAGGTTAGGTCTTCTGACTTGGAAGGTACCATTCATCTGGTTGATGATTAGCTTAGAGTTACTGTAAGTGAAAATGTCATTTTCACCATAACTCTGTGCAGTTGTGAGACCCTCGATCAAATCATGATAGTATGCTTCGTTTTTTGTTGTAATCCCAGGTAATTCTCTACTCTTTTGATAAACTTGGCTCAGGGCTTCATTACGAAGCACAAACCTTGTTCGTGCATTCCCCGGGTTAAGGTGGCACCATATTTGGATAGCCAGGACCCATTTTGCAACCATCTTTAAAACAAGAAAATAATTTAATTAAATATCATTACAAAGTTAAAATGTAGTAGCGGAAACTCTGTTCCAGTAGAGGAAACTCACTGCTGCAGTAGCGGCAACTCGTTATTGCTACTACTGCAATAGCGAGTTTCCGCTCTCTCTATGAAATAAATAAAAAAGGAAGTTTGCAATTTTTTTAATATAAATAAAAAGTTAATTAATTTTAGTTGTGGCAACACATTGTTACAGTGGCAGCAACTCACTATTAGAGTGGCGAAAACTTGTTGTTTCCGCCACTACTCAAAATTAAAATTTACAGTGGCGAAAACACACTGTTAAGTGGCGGCAACTCGTTGTTGCCGCCATTGCTCAAAGTAAAATTTACAGTGATGACAACACACTATTACAGTGGTGACAACTCGCTATTTCCACTACTGCAACAACAAGTTTCCGGCACTGCACAAAATTAAAATTTATAGTGGTGGCAACAAGTTATTGTCGCTACTGCAATAGGGAGTTTCTACCACTGCTCAAAATTAAAATTTACAGTGGCTCAACACACGGTTACAGTGGCGGTAACTCATTGTTGCCACTACTGCACAAGTGAGTTGCCGCTCTCTCTACAAAATAAATTAAAAATGAAGTTTGAAATTTTGTTAATATAAATAAAAATTTAATTTACAACAGTTGGGAAATACACTGTTAAAAAGGTAGCAGCTCGTTGTTGCCGCTACTACAACAGCGAGTTGTTGCCACTGCTCAAAAGTAAATTTTAATTATATAAAAAGGAGGAAAAACACAATAAACAGGAAATTTACCAACCTTTCCTATTGCTACTGCTACTTCTCCTTCTCCAAAAATGGTTAGCTTACTCCCTGGTTAATTTGGTCCCTGAAATTGGAAGCACAAACTAGAAAAGGAAGCTAATTAAAAACTACAAATAAAAAAATGGAGGGGAATAAAAAAAACTAGTACTCAGTATCAATGATTTTGGAACAAATACAGAATTCCTTTCCAAACAACCTGCTGCTCTGCTCTGCTGCTACTTTGTTACTGAATTAAGGAATGTAAGTTCTGTCGACTCTGCTGCTCTACTGCTAAAATATTGTAAGTTATACATTATCGGGTCCCTACAACTTGCTCAATTGATCGGCTCTCAAAATCTGCTACTGAAATAATATAAGTTCTACATTATCGGGTCCCCGCAACTTGCTCAATTGATCGGCTCTCGAACTCTGCTGCTGAAATAATGTAAGTTCTACATTATCGAGTCCCTACAAATTTCTCAATTGATCGACTCTCAAACTCTGCTGGTCCTCACTGTGAGTCTTGAAGGGGCTCTGCTGGTCTGCTGAGTCTTCAAGACAAAAAGGGATGGAGGGGCAGACTTAGGTGACAAAATGTAGAATTTTTCTCGAGAGAATGAGTCGACGGAATAATGAGGAAGGCAAGTCGATGGAATGAATAGGTGTGCGCAAAAATTTGAAATGCAGTTTGGGCGGCAACTCTAGAGCTCTGGTAGGTAGCCTCCATTACGCCCAAGCCAGTCATTCTCTGTCATTTGGTTCAAATTTGAATTTCTACCACTTTGAATTTGAAACCAGTTGCGTGAGCTCATGTTGGCGGCTCATGTGGGAGTACCCAAACCAGGACTGTTAGCCTGTTATGGGGACAACAGATAGGGAACGTTAACGGTAACGTCGTGGGACGAAGACGGATGGAGACAGGGAGGGGCATGGGGCCCACGTTCGCCAGAGGGATTCGCCGAATGGATACACCAGTCACTGGGGGTGCATAACCCAAGGGCATTCCATCAAATGGTTAGCCCACTCCCTAAATAATTATCTCTCTGTAATGAGAACAGAGGGGATCATCTGCAACGGAGTTACAAATGAAGAATATCAATGATGGTAGATCTCCTTGCTGCTCAAACGAGGGGCTCAACCGCAGGGCTTGGATCAAAAACGAGGATATGATTCTCTTTGAATACATTAAAATTAATGGAAATGGTCAATGGAAAAATCTCCCCCAAAAAGCGGGTGAATCTCAACGAATCTCTTACATTGATTTATTAATGTAGGTGTAAATATGTATTGGAAAGAAAATAAGTGTAATGTCTTTTTTGGTATGTCTGAAGCTGTTTGCAAAGAGTTGCAGATTGAGATGGTTGAACTATCTTCGTCCCGACATTAAACGTGGAAAAATTTCTCCTGATGAGGAGGATCTCATTGTTTGGCTGCATTGCCTTCTTGGCAATCGGTATGTAAAGAGTGACTGAAAATTCATTCACTCACCAGAGTTCATTGATCCCCAGGACGGAGGTTGGAATTTCTAATTCCATGGTAATAATTTCAATTGTGATGTAAGTGTGTATATATGCAAGCTACGTGTAGGTGGTTGTTGATAGCAAGACGACTGCCTTGACGAACAAACAACGAAATCAAAAACTACTAGAACACTCATTTCTATAAGAAGCTGCCATTACTGAACCAATCTCAACCCAAATGGAAACAATGAAATCTAGAGCTGAGGTCAAAAAATGCTTCTTCCCCACAAAATCCTGTGTTGAAAAGCACCCCCATAAAATCAACGAACGTAGAGAAACACGTTGAAATTGTAATTCCAAATGGCTGCAGTCACTACAAGGAAAAGACCCTCTCATGGATGTTTTTGAGGAACCCCACAAAAAAATACCCCAGACGTCCGTTTCTAGTGGAGGATCCTAGAGGAGGTTGGTGGGCGGAGGTTTTTGCGGATGTATTTTTTTCTGGTGCTCTTATCAGCCTAAAATGCACCGGTGCATTCAATATGACAAAGCACCGATGCATTACAAAAATTGGCACACTGGACACCGTGTGCTCCGTACACACAGCCCTGGTGCGTTTTATTTTTGTAGAGCACCGGTGCTTTACATGTCGACCACACAGATACTGCCCAGTGTGGAATAAATTAAATGCACTGAGGCTCCCACAAAACGCACCCACCGGTGGATGGTTAAATAAAAAAAATTACGGCAAAAAAACCGCATAAAACATTGGCACAGCAGAAACAATGTGCTCCGTACACACCCTCTCGATGCTTTTAATTCAACAACCGTGCTAGTGCATGTCATATCGTCAGCCTTGGTGCCTCATAAAAGTTACGCGGAACATAAACAACTCAGTGTCGAATGACTGAAATGCACCGGGATCCCCGTAAATGTCGTGCACTGAAAAAGGGTTTAAAACAAACAAAATTATGACCAAAAAATCGTAGAAATCATTCGTTCACTGGGCATCATTACCGGTGTGTCAGGTTACTGTACAACCCCGGTGCATTACATTTCCATGCTCCAGTGCATCATAAAAGTGAGCGGAACATAAACTTCCCGAGGTGGAATGATCGAAACGCACTGGGGTCCCCATAAATGCCACACACCGGAATAGGGTTAAATAAAAAAAAATGACGGCAAAAAAACCACAGAAATCATTGGTTCACCGGACACTGTTACCAGTGCGTCATGATACTGAAGAGCATCGGTGCTTTAAAGCTACTCTGCCCCGGTGCCTCCTAAAAGTGAGAGAAAACATAAAGAGCCTAGTGCAGCATACATACAACGCACCGGTACTCCAGCAAACATCCCGCGCACCAGAATGGGGTTAAATAAAAAAAAATTACGACCAGAAAACTGTAGAAATCATTGGTTCACCAGACACTATTACTGGTGCGTCATATTACTATAGAGCAATAGTGCATTAAAAATGCACCGCCTCGGTGCCTCCTAAAAGTGCGCAAAACAGAAAGAGCCCGGTCGCGGCATACAGGAAATGCACCGGTATTGCTGTAAAAAGCCCGCGCACTAGAATAGGGTTAAATTAAAAAATTATGGCTAAAAAACCACAAAAAATTATTGGTTCACCGGATGTCGTTATTGGTGCATGGTGTTACTGTAGCGCACCGGTGCGTGACAGTTACGTCGCCCTGGTGCTTCCTAAAAGCGTGGGAAAACCGAAAGAGCCTGGTGCGACATTAATACAATGGACCAGTACTCCAGTAAAAACCCCGCACACAGGAACAGGGTTAAATAAAAAAAAATATAGCCAAAAAACCACATTTTTCACTATTTTCAGTGCTATAGAGCTCTCAAGCACCAGTGCAAGTTATCCTTGCTTGAGACACACTCAAATCCGTGTTCCCATTGCACTTATTGCACACACTACTACTGTACATTGCCACCAATCTTTAGCTTGAATTTTATAAAATAGTGAACAATTTTTTTTTTTTAAATTGTACAGCCAATATGCCTCCTCGACGGGTAAATGTACAGGTATTTTTCTAGTTTTTCCATAATTAAACCTTTAAGCGGATTAGAATTTGAAAAAACCTTAAAATTGACCATTAAAAAAAATATATATATATATTTTTTGCGCTGCACGCTCGAGCCATTTGGCTCGCACTAGTTGCGGTACTACTTGTAAATTTACAGGTTGCACCGGTTTGCCGTGCTGCTTGTAAATTTACAGGTCGCACCGGTTTACCGTGCTGCCTGTAAATTTACAGGTCGCACCGCACCCGGTGTTGAAGGCATCCGCACCGGTTTTGGGGCAGTAACGCAAGGTGCACGGTGTAATTTTAAATTTTTTAAAAAGTGTGGTGCGGTCATTTACCAGGCCGCACCGTTGAAAATGTTGAATCGTGGCCACCTGGTGCGTTGACGAACTTATGCGCCTCGGGGCACGTAAGTTTTTCGGCGCACCGGAACTGCCAATTGACATTGTCAATGGTTCGGGTTGGTAAACCAGTGCTAAGTGTATCCATACCGCTTCTGAGGCAGATTCCAAAGATGCACCATGTAATTGTAAATTTTACGACAAAGAGTGATGTGCTCGAATACCTGGTCGCACTGTATGACTATGTACGGTGGCAGGAGCGTGGTGTCTTGACTTAGCTATAAGCCCCATGGCGTATAGTGAAGTCAACACACCGGCCTCCTCACGCTGCACTTAGTGAACAGTGCGCTAAAAATATTTTCTGGAGCACCGCTCCCAGTGCTTTTTATATCATTATGTGCACCGTAAACGGTGCGTCTCTAGGGAGTGACGCACCGTTATTGGTGCGCAACTGTGTTTTTTGTGCACCGTATCTTCTTTTATTTATTTTTCAAAAAATATTTTTATACGTATATTTGTAAATACATGTGTCATTTAATTAAAAACTTGTGTTTAATATGTCAATCATTGAGAGATGTGAAAGGAGAGAAGAGGAGCAACAACAACAACAACAGGTGGAACAATATAACATGGTTAACCTGTGGGAGGCAAGAGAGAGGGAAAGAGATGTGTACCCTCGCCCTATTATAGTAGCGACACAGGGGCTCCTAAAGTAGGTAGGCCTCCTCAAGTTTTATTAGGAGGCTACTTCTCTAATGTCCCATAGTGGTTTTTTGAGACATCTTATCCGAAGGTGGAATGCCCAACAATAGGCTTTCCGAGTTGGTATCGACCAGTGGTACACACCCACTGAGGAGGATGTTTATTTTATTACAGAGCTTTTGAGGAGAGGGGTGGATTTTCCCTCGTTCCCCGAGGTTCCAGCTGGCTGTGTGGAAAGGAGTCAGTTAGTTTACTCCCAGAGATACATTAGAATAGACATATTGTCTCCTTCAGATTTTCAGGTCTCCGGAGGACAATTACATATTGGTGTGTTTGGTGGTGAGGAGGTCCAGTGTCTCTCACTTATCATTTCGATCATTTCAGACAACACCAATGACGGGCAACGCATTAGTTGCCAGCTTTTATATTATGTTGATTCTTTACTACAGCAGCCACGACTTGTAAGGTGGTCTGCCATTTTTTTATGATAGTTCTGTACAGCATTAGATAGATGCTGTGCCCGTGCACAAGGGAGGGTCAAATTCCCTTTTGCTTCAGAGCTTTTTTGTTTTTTTTTTGAGAGATTTCTAGAGACGAGACCTTCTTTTCTTCGACAACCTCGTAGGCTGATTACTGAGACACGTAGGCATATGTGGAGGTAGATGATGCCCAAGAGGGAGGAGACTCTGTTTCTAGCAAGGATATCAAATGATGCACTAGGGTTGCTAGCCAGTGTTTTTGAGCATCCCTTCATTATGGTCCCTTGTCCTTATGCGTGGTTGGATTGGCGAGGGTGTGTGAACATCCTCTTAATAGATGATGAGCCGCCAGATGATAGAGGTAATATTACTGTTTTATTTAAATTTATTCTAACATTTTCTTTAACTTTTTTTTATTAAATTGTGTAATGAAATTGTCTAATTATTATTGTGTACTTGTATATATTTTGCAGACATTGGCTCTTATGATGGTGAGGAGATGCCGCCACCACCACCTGATTTAGTTGTGGATCTTGATGAGGATGCAGAGGGCATGATGCCAGATATTTTCGAGCATCAACAGGAGGCTGGTGCAGATCAGAGACCTACTCCTGCTAGTGCGCCGGCCCGCGGTCGATGTTTGAGTGATGCTACAGGATGGAGTTGGGAGACCAACTCATTGCATTTTTTATTGAGGTGGGAATCTGCCCTGCTAATTTCAGAGATATAGAGGCCGATGATAGGCTCTTACAGATGTGGAGAGGCATGTGACGTGACATGTACAGCTTGATGCAGCATGTCGTAACAGTTACGACAGATTTTACGTGACTGACGAGGACTATCGCACGTTATGAGCGAGCCACAACACATGATGGACAGTCTGCGAGGCACAGCGTACCATCGACATCTCATGATTGTTCATGGCCTCACGCCATGCCAAATTTGCATGAGCCTCTAGTAGCATCTACCAATAGCCATCATGGAGATGAGGCTTGATCATCGGCTGATCCATGACATTTATATTATAGTTGTATATTTTTAACATTATTCAGTTATATATATATATATGGTCCATGTATTTTATGTTCATTTTGCAGTTGTACTTAATTTACATGTTGGTGATCATCATTATGTGTATGTTGTTAGGTCATGTTAGATATGTTCATTTAATGTGCAGCTTGTAGATAGATGTGTATGTGATAGCATGAGATGTATATTTGATGTTTGTGTTGTAGTGATGATGTTAATATATAATGTTAATTGTGTTTTGTTAGATGATCATGATCATGATGATGCAGTAAGCGATTTTGAATGTGATTTTTAGTCAAATATGATGTTTGTATGATGCTTATCATGAACGTGATGTTTATTAATTAATTTATAAATACCAAATGATCATGATATTATAAATTTGCAATATTTGTATTTGTAATTGTATTTAAAATTCTACAATTGTAATTGTAATGATATGTATTTAAATTTCTAAAATTGCAATTGTAATTGTAATTTTTTAATTTGTGAAATTGTAATTGTATATATGTAAGATTCTAAAATTGTTATTGTACGTGAAATTGTAAAATTGTAATTGTAATTCTAATAAGTCTAATTCTAATTCTAATTGTATGTAAAATATTTGTAAAATTTTAATTGTATTAATGTGAAATGAATTTATTAAAATTTTTAAATTTGTAAATCTGTAAATTTTAAATAATTGTAAAATAATAAATATAGAATAATATGATTTATTGTAACATAAGGAAATTTAGAAAGTAATGCAAATAAATTCCTCTACTTAATTAGAATTATCATTATTTTATTATGATCTTAGCTTACAAAAAAAGAATTAATTTATAAAGTATGCCATTGTTTTTGAGATCAAGTACATAATACCAGATTATCAAGTGAATTATTGATTTTAACATTAACAAAATGCAAATTACCAATTATTTCAAAATACATATTACATTAATATTTCGAAAAACTCATCTTAAAAAGTATAAATATTGATGAAATAACACATATTGTACCATATCACTCTCGGTTCTCATGATCACCCTCATTATCTTCTAGCTCGCATGGCATGATAACACTATTGTTCTCAAAAATATGTTTTTATCTACAGTCATGTGTCAATACGAACCACCAATCCCTATCCAACACATCAGGGTAGAAAAACACCTGGTTGTAGTGTTTAGGGAAAACATAGGGCTCCTTAGCTTCATCCCACATATTTCTAGAGTTGATACATATTAGCCTACTATCGCAATCTTCCTTTACATTATTCCAATCAAAGGTGTCCCACCACTTGCACCTAAGAATAACACATTGGAAAGAAGAAAAATCCACTTCAATGATCTCTTGTATCTTTCCGACGTAACCTAACGTCCCTCTTACTAGTTATTGATCACGGTGGCTAGATCCACTAGATTGATCGAACTCCACTTCCACTCCATAGTCTTGTGTGATGTTTCCAGCATCAACATTTTTTGTGTGAAAATGGTGTCCATATGCCCACATAGATGGGAACAAATGCACCTATTATAAAAAAGTTTAAAAAATCATATAAGTGTCAAGTGTCTTATAAATATTAATCCAACAGTTAAAATATGAAATGTAGATGTCTTAATCTAAGTTTCAAATTTACATATAAATTATTACCGAGTTGGTGCACCCAGTCCCTACATTTAGCGCATCCTCTTCAACATGCGGGTAACGACTGGTAGCACCGTATTTCTCTCTGACTTGGTCAGCGACCCAACTATTGGGGCATATTTTTGACATATTTTATTTTAAATGATTGGGATAAGGCACACTTCTACCATTCAACCATCTGAATTATTTCCTGTCACTATCCCATTTCATTCTTTCTTGTTTGTACAATGCGACCCATGGTTGTGTCGCTTCAGAGTTGTAAAGAATGAATTTATTTATTTCTTCAATTTCTGTATTCGCTGATGAAATCAAACCAACATTATATATTACTTAGAGATCAAAATATACATTATATCGAAGTTCAACATGAATATAATTAATTACTTTTTGTAAATTTGAAAAATTATAAGTCGCTTAATCTTTATCAAGTGCTTTTTTCCACTTGTTTGGAGCAACTCTCCTTCTCTTTTGTCTTCATCCAATTCATCGCTCCAAATCACCGCACCTGGTCTGTTGTTGATCTGCTTGATGTACTCACTGGCATAGTAGAAAGACTCATACAATATGTACCCCTCTTCCATAGACCCCTTGGGTTTTTCCCTTTTCGAACAAAACCTTTCAATTTTTTCATGTACCTCTCTAAGAAGAACATCCAATGACAAGAAACAACCCCAACTAATTCAACCTCATCTACTAGGTGGATTAGAAGATGAACCTGTAAGTCCTAGAAACTCATCGGAAGTTCCTTCTCAAACATAAAAACAATCTCAACTATCTCTTGATGCCACCATGGAATGCTAGCCACATGAATCTCCTTTGACGTGATCCAACGTACAAATGTAGATAATTTAGATATGGAACGTCCTAGGTCTTGAGGGAATTCATGTTTCACACACCCACGCATGAACAAAGGATAGTGACAATGCAAAGTTATAAAAACGTGCAATAATATACAAAATTAGTTATGTTTTATGATCACCACATGGGATAAAATTTATTAATATAAAAAATAATAAAATCATGCTTTTGACATTATGCGTACTCTTAGAAGATTCAAATGGTCATGCAATTTCAACCCTGACAAATGGTCATCCACGTTGAAGCAATGCCGTAGTGAAGACCCATATGAAGTTGGCACCCTCACATCGATTATAACTTCCTTTGCCAAAGATATATCATCTTGTTTTTTAAATCCATGGGACATTAGAGGGACCAACGCCTACCTATGATCCCATACTTTCTAATCATCTTGGCCAATATTTATTTTTAGTTTTTGAAGTAATGAGATCTTTCCTAACCACCAATGTGTCACTTTGTTTCGATGATATGTGCCTCCATAAAGAAGATGAAACATTTTTAAATATATGTATGGGATCTAATAAGTGGGCAATCTTAAGATGCTCCCAATATGGGAGGTCATAAAATATAGATTTCATTTTCATCCCAATGGGCAATTTCTCAACATAGGTGTTGAAGAAATCTAGATCATTGAACTTAGCCTCCCCATTTGAATCGAACATTTCAGTGAACTCCTTCTCCTTCTCCTTCTCTCTATCATATGCTCTAAGCCATTCAGCTGGTGTCATTATTGGAGGACTTTGGGTTCTTTCTCGTTTACCATTGAAAGCGGATGCTGTTCTTATATAAGGGTGTTGTTCTAGTAGGAATATCTTGGAGCAATCATACAGTGGCTTTCGTAGGTCCTTGGACAATCTAGCTTTCAGAGAAGGTCCACAACATTTACGTCCAAAATACCTTTTTGTTACAAGACCTGCGAGGTTATATTTGTATACATTAATTAATATGCATGGCACATTAAATACTATCATGAAGATCAGAACAAATAATATTACAACGAATTAAATAACTAATATGTGAAAGAATATTGTTACATTATATATAAACAAATCAATAAATTAAACATGAAATTTACCAGAGCAAACTCCTAAGCCTGGATAATCATGTGTCATGTAAGCACATATGCCATACAACGTAAACCTCATCTCTGCTGTGATGGGTCTTGATACATCGTATACATTTATCCCATCCCATAATTCCTTCAATTCATCTACCAGTGGTTGTAAGTAGACATCCATATTCTTCACTTGTCTTCTACCAGGGACTATGAGAGCCAACATAAGATGTTCATTCTTCACGGAAAACCATGGGGGGATATTGTTATTGATCACTATTACATGCCAAACAGAATAGTTGGTGTTCTGGAGGGAATATGGGTTGACGCCATCCATGGCTATGCTGAGTCGTAGACTTCGTACTTCATTCTTGAATTTTTCAGGCGATGTATCCTCTATATGCTTCATGGCTATTGAATCAGTTGGTATTCGCATAACTCCCAACTCACTTCTCTATGAGGCACGCCATCCCTGTAGAATAGCTAATTCTTTGCAACGAAAAAGCATTTTGAATCCTTGGGATTATAGGCATGTGCCTCAATATCTTAAAAGGAGGACCAATACGTGATTTACCCTTCTTTTCTTATTTATCATACCTGTCATGCCCACATTTCAGACACATCTCTTTGTCCGCATATTCTCCTCTATATAGAATACAATCATTCGGACATGCATGATATGATATGTACTTAACACCCAACATTTTCAACATTTTTTTCCCTCCTCGCGGCTACTGGGCAAGACATTATCACTTGGAAGAAATTTATCTTTGAATAACCTGTAGGTGATCATGGAAAACTATATTAATAAATGTACATTAATGTTGATACAATTATTAATGTTTATAAAATTTAACATTTGTAATGTTCATTATAGTGTACTGATTATATTTCAAATTTATATGTAAGGCCGGAAGTACTTTATGGTAACTTACCTCAAAATTTCCGAGAAACATGCATTCGATAAGAAAAATTTTTCTTTCAAGTTGTACAGTAACATCGTTGTCCCCAGCTGGGTAGACTTTGACTGACCGTCGGGTCCAAAGAGAGGGGTGGTGGAAGAAAATTTAAGGTTTTCGAAAAATTTGTCAGTGATATGAGCATTATACCCTAGTTGATCATCATTTTGGAATGCATCTAACAACATTGTATCCATGGCACTCATATCCCTTAAGTAATAATCCATACCAACCTCTATTTGATTGTCTCCATTGCTAGCTTGTGAAGAACTACTATTGTTGTAGTCATTCCTAATTGGTGAATCTGGACATAGCGAGAATTGAATTGGTGGTTGATTCAACCATTCTTGGTATTGTTCCTCTCCAATTTTTTCTCTTAATTCAGTCTTATTTCGATTTGACATTGTCATGGGGTGCAACAGAAGATGGTAGGTAGGTCGTTCATCATCACTAGAATCCTAATAATTAAAAAAAAAAAATTGAACATGATTAGTACAAAATATTATGATATCAATTAGTAACCACGTTGAAAATATTTCATGACTATAAATTGGTTTGACATTGAAATATTTACATATTAATTAATATATATACCAAACAATTATAATTATAATTACAATCATTGTCCCATGATTGTGGCTAGAAGATGCAATATTGTTACAATTGCCAGGGTGAAGCGGTTGTCCATTTTCATCTACCAAATGCGTCTTGCGGTATGCATCTCCTGATAAGAACTTTCGATGTTTTGCAGCAGTACTTTGAATATAATTTTGTGCATCTGAACTCGATGATGAATCTGCATGAACCTAGAAATTTGTATACATTATAAATTTAATTAAGTTATGCATGATTGAATACATGGATAAAAAACATACATAAATTCAATTAGATAGTGAAAAAATAAAACAAATCTGAAATAAATATTACGTCTCCACATGGATAGGGAGAACTCCGCGATGGACTTTGAGAAATATTATGGAACGAGCTAGATTTGGAAGAATTTTCCATTTCATATAATATATGATATTTTCTCCCTGCATTTGGGAAAAACAACAATAAACTTTGGTGCACAAACCCAAATGTAAGTCGAGTGTGTACTGTTCAGATAACCGCACCGGCCAGTTCTGTATTTTGTGCACCGGTGTGCTTTTGTAACAAGTAGCACCAGTGCGGTTGAATTAGATGACGCACCGGTAAACGAATAACCGCAATAAAAAAACAAGTGCAACCCTATTTTCTTTAAGTGAAAAAAAAAGTGGTAAATTGAAAATTGGGTGGCAAAATATTTTTGAAAATTTAATTTCATAAAAAAAATTCTTTAAATACTAAACACTTTTCATTATTTCACTATTTTTGCAAAAAATTTCAGCCAGAGATTTGCACGATACATACCTGGAGCAAACAGAGCACGAGAGCACTATGAAGCAGGGAAATACATTTTGAACAGAAGTATTCAGAAAATCTGAATTTCAAACCTCTAGTCATTCAAACCCTGTACCAGCCCCATGGGGGTAGGCGAGTTGGTAATCTGAATGTGGTGAAGTTCGTTTGTAAGGCGAGCCCGACAGGAGGTCACGAGTTCAAATCCCCCGTACTAAAGCGGAGCTGTGGAGAGGGGCGGGCACATGCTCCCAGTGGGTATAGTGGTAGCGCTGCAGCCCACTCCTGCAACGAGCCGCGCAGGCTCGTGCAGTCGTCCCATCCCACTCAGACAGATATATATATATATATATATATATATATATATATATATATATATACATACATATATATATACATATATATATACATATATATATAGATATATATATATATACATATATATATATATATATATATATATATATATTTCAAACCCTGTACCATAGAATTTTAAACGACGCGAATAAGGTTTATTATTTTTTTGTACTTTTTTCAGCAGTTTTTTTATGCAGTGAAATAAAAAATCAAAGTATATTGTTCTATTTTATTTTTTCTCTAGTTTTTTATGAAGTAAATTACAAAATCAAATCTTTTTTTTTTTTAACTTTTTGTTTCTACAGTTTTTTACCTTTTTTGCAGTTTTCAAAAACAAAAATAAAAAAAGAAATCAATTTTTACAAACAAAACCCTATATTCTTTTTGTTTCTGCAATTTTTTCTCCCTCTTTCTTTTCAATTTAGATTTATAGGGTTTTTTTACTCATAATAAATCCAACCCACAGGATGAATTGCATAGTTGGATCCCAATCCATGTTAGTTCTTGCGTCAATCTTAAAAAAAATATAGTTTTTTTTTTTTTTTTTTTTTTTTTTTTTGCCGGTGCGCCCTGCGTAATGTTGCGCACTGATGCACTTGGTTATACAAGCACACCGCTGAGGTACAATGATAAAAAATAAAAAAATAAAATATTTTTTTATCCGTGTGCCATTTGTAACATATGGCACTGGTGCACTATTACATTATGGAGCACCGCAAAATGTGTTGCTTTGGAAAAAAACTATTTTACAAACATACCCTACATTATTTTTATTTCAGAATTTAGGGTTTTCAATTTATATTTATAAGGTTTGTATTGCTAAATATAAGCCTAAGACATGCAACCAATGGGAAGATCTGCATATTCAGATCTCAGTCCATGTCGTTCCTTGTGTCAATCTTAAAAAAGACATTTTTTTCGTCGGTGCTCCCTTCGTAACATAGCGCACCGTGCAAGTACAGTGATAAAAAATAAAAATAAAAAATAATGTTTTTATCAGTGCGCCATATGTAACATATGACACCGGTGCACTACTACATTATGGCGCACCGCACAATGTGTTGTTTTGAAAAAAAAAAACCATTTTACATACCCTACATTATTTTTGTTGCTGCCCTGTCTTCTCCCACTTGCTGTGATTTCAGAATTAGGGCTTTTAAATTTATATTTAAAGAGTTTATATTGCTAAATAGAAACCTAAGACATCCAACGAATCGATTGACCTACATAGTCAGATCCCAATCCATGTTGGCCCTTGTGTAAATTAAAAAAAAAAAAAAAAAATCGGTGCGCCCTGTCTGATAGAGTGCACTGGGGCACTCGATTATCACAGTGCATCGCAAAAGTACTGTCATAAAAAATTAAAAAAATATGTAGCCAGTGCGCTATTTCATTCTGACGCACCGCAAACGTTCAATTTCGATTATTTTTTTTCAAAAAATACAAACCTTACTTTCTTTTTGTTTCTCCCCTTTCCTCTTCTTCTTTCTGTGATTCAAAATTATGACTTTTCAATTTATATTTATAGGGTTTGTATTGCTAAATATAGACCTAAGACATGCAACCGACGGGACGATTAGCATAGTCGTATCCTAATCCATGTCGGCCTTGGAATGATTTAAATAAAAAATAGATTTTTTACGGTGCTCCCTATGTCAGGTAGCACACTGGTACTTTGTTGTTTACAGCAGCACCGGATAAGTAATGCGAAAAAATAATATTTTTTTAATGGTGCACCATATGTAAAATATAGCACCGATTTATGCTTAAAAAACTAACATTGGACAATTTTTATTATTTTTATGATGGTTAACGAGTGTCGTCATTGACATGTAACGCACTAGGGCTTCTTGTTGACATAGAGAACCATACGGTGTATTATACTTTTTTTTCGGTGCATGGAAAAGTCATGAGCGCACCGACGTCGGTGCGTTCACCATGAATGGAGCACCGGTTTTTTTTATTTTTTTTTAATTTTGAATTCAGAAGTTGACAGTTTATTTAAAAGTGTATTATTTACTGATATGATACAGGTTTGATATTGTTAAAGAAATGACTAACAAGAGATTAAGTAACAAAAATACTGATAACACATCAAGAAAATAAAAAAAGGAAAGTTCTTTGTAAATTGTTTACAAACAAAATATTTTTGAACTATATGTAAGTTTAAATAATATGTATTGTTTAATGTGTATCATGCAGAGCCACAAAATGACGAAGCTTTATAAGATTATTTATGATCTAGGACGAGAAGAATGTATAAGCTTGATGGAAAAATTACAAAAGGATGAATCGGGTGAATGAAAAAATATTATCGATCCAATATGAGTTTCTTTTTCTAGTTTTCATTAATAATATAATTAAAATTATTAGATAACATGTGTGAAAAATTATATTAATTCACCTATGTTTAAAGTTTTACAGGGACCAACAACTCATAAAAGGAATTTTGTTCTAAGTAAATAAAAACAATAGAAAATGCAAATGAAAATTAATTGCTCCTTAGCTCATCTGGAGTGGTGTTGGAGGTTAATGGAAGGGGGAAAAACTTTTACAAATGTTTGAGGGATCTAGTGGAACGGATGTATAGAAGTTCTTTCCACTTACAATACAAAAACCAAACCAATGATTCCAAGAACCAGATTTTATGTAAACTACAGGAAGAGTTTCCAAAGAATTGGTCAATGAGACATGTCAGAATTTTAATAGAAAAAGCGTACAACAACAAAAAGAAAGGAATGAAAAAGTAAAATTCCTTTAGATGTTTGTCTAAAATTATTTATAAATATCAATTTTGTTATACTTACTTTTCATATATCAATATAAAAATTAAATAGTTTATTGTGATGTTACATTTTCAGGAAGATTATGAAAATCTCAAAGTATGAACGAGCTAATATCAAAAATATGCTAGTAGGAATGTCCAAAAGGGTGTACAAGGAGATGGTCAAAGAAATGGACAAAATTTCATCGCGGGAGGAGCCATCTCAACAACAACGTGCTTCAAATGTAATATGTAATCATTAAAAATTTTTATCATTAGGTAAAATAAATAAAATAATTTAGCATTAAATATTAATTTTCAAGTATTCTCTTGCAGAAAAGAAAAGAAAATGGAACCCATTCAACACATAAAACAGGACAACAAGGAAGAAAATCATTGATATCTAAGTTTGTGAGTAATTGTTACTTACTTATAACAACTTAACTAGATTTCATTTCTGTATTTTTAAGTTGTTTTACAAAAATCATCATTGAATGTCTCCAAACAGGTGTTAACATACAAAGAAGAACTATCAGAGGAATTGATTGAAATTGGTTTAAATATGGGTTGTGCGTATATTTTGGCATATCAGAACTTAATTGTGGAATTTGTAAGCATCTATTGATCTTGTTTTACCTAGCTACGTCTATAATTAATAGAAAAAATAAATCTTTTATATTAAATATATGATTTATTATGGGGTATAAAACTTGCAGGAAACAAAGTATGGCACTGCGCCAATAGATCAAATCTTGAAAGATGGCATGTTACATGGTTTTGAAAGAATTTGTATAGTTTATGAGTCAATTGTTGCATTGGTATGTCATTTCTTTTCGATTTACATTGATATATATTATTTAATATTGCAAATTTCATTATTCTCACCAATGTATATACACTCATTATAGTTTATTTTTATGTTTGTAGATGGAAGAAGTTGAAGAAGAAGAAAACAATCAACGTCGTGAACAAAACATTTTTTAAAATAACCCAGATCATGGAAGTAGTTGTAACAGTGATAGCAGTTCAAGCGAAGAATGATGATCACTATGTTTAGATATAAAAGCAAGGCGTTGTACTATTTTTGGAAAAATGCATGTGAAATCAGACATTTTCTTTAATGTAATGGACATAGTGTCCCAATTGAAAGATAAAGGGATACCAATAACTGTCCCATTTTGTATGACAAAGAATGGCTTATATATATATATATATATATATATATATATATATATATATGTGTGTGTGTGTGTGTGTGTGTGTGTTTTAATTTATTCTATTGCGTTCTCTATTGTCGCTATTGCGTTCTCCATTGTTGTTCTCAAATGCAGTAATAAAAAATTAATTCATATGAATATTGTTATAACATATATATGTGTTGACTTTTGATGAATAATGAATTTTAAAAAACCAAAATAGTTATGATATGATATAACAAATTAATCTAAAAATAATATTCAAATCCATTAATTAAAATTTAATTAATATAAATATTTTTATAATATGTGTTGACTTTCAATGAATAATGAATTTAAAACAATCACAATAATTGCACTGCCATAGGTCGATGTTTCTTAAAAATACAAAATGAAAACCGGTGCGCTTGTATTATTAAGCGCACCGGTGCATTTATACTACCTATCGGGATCGTACGAATACCAGAACCAGTTAAAAATATCGAGGTGTTTGTGCGGTATGGCGATCCGATACATTTATGTATATATACGCACCGGTGTTGTTTTACCGCCTATGAGCACCACACGAATACTTGTACCAATTACAAATTGCGGTGCATCTATGTGATACTATGCACCGGGGCATTTTTCTGTCTATACACACTGTTGCATTTAGATGACCAATAAGCATCGCACGAATACTGATACCAATTACAAATCTCGGTGAATTTTTGTGATAGTATGCACCAGGGCGTTTATGTGTCGATAAGTGTCGGTGCATTTGTATGACATATTTACACTGCACGAATATCGATACCAATTGTAAACCTTGGTGCATTTGTGTGATACGATGTACTAGGGTGTTTATATAAGCGTACGCACTGGCGCGTTTATATGACCTATGGGCACATCTCAAATCCCAAGACCAGTTAGAATGGCCCTGTGTGTTGTATCACCAACATCAGGCCCGGTGCTGTTATTTTCCTTAACGGCCCGGTGCATTCTCGTTCGATCACCCTGGTGCACTGTCTACTGATATGCACCGATGCATTAAAATCTGATAAGATCACTGATGAAAGAACATCCGTAATAACCTTCGGCTGCCCATTTTTTTTTAGTTGTGTTGAATTTCTGTTAAAAGCTCCGCCAAAACCTCCGTTACCAGAAACGGATGTGGTAGCATATGTTTTTTTGACATTTTGGCCAATTTTATAACACTAAAAACCTCCTTTATAAACTCCACTAGAGGGTATTTTCCTTGTAGTGAGTAATAGTACTGCAAATTCATCCTATGGCTTCAAATTGTGTAATATTTTAAAAAACTGCAAATTTCTCCATGTCGGGGTGTGACCTGCCTGTGAACAATTCCATCACACATCATGATTTTGTTGTTGAAAAAGCAGTTACAAATTTAGTTTTCTCCATGTCAACTTTTAGGGGTGAGGATCCTCCACACTTAGATCATTTTACAGGAATAACAGGTCTTTGCACTAGTATGAAAGTAAACAAGTCTTTACAAAAGTTGTCTAGACTGACTGACAGCTAGTCAATTTGCAACAAATATGGACTACTTGTTGATGACCCAATTGTACAAATAAGAAAACACAGAAAATCATAGAAGAAAAATGATAAATAATTTGCCAAAATTCGTCCTTGTAGGACAAGAAAGCACAAAAAAAGGTCATATAGGATAATGCCCAAAAAACATTACTATTAACCCAAATATATTGATCTGAAGTCACAAAGAAGAAACATGATTCGCTGTTGGTTATGTGGATAGAATGGGCATACATCAAATAAATGTTCCCAAGGGAAAGAATCAAAGACAAATAAAGGAAAAAGGTCACAAGAATTTGTCTCTACGAGAACCCAAAAAAAGGAAGAAAGACCTAGAATCCATTTCAAAGAAGAACTACATCTGATGAAGAAAATTTTTTGCAGTTCATTAGATCCTCTGATTCTAGTTTGTCTGAATCAGAGAGTAGTGAAGAACAAGTGAATATCCAACAATGCAGTTGCATAGATACTGATGAATGTCATTGTAGTTCTTCTGAGATAGAGTCAGATTATATCTCAGAAGTAGAAATAGAAAAGGAAACAACCAAGGAAAAAGTGTGTATGGCACACACTACAGATGATGATGAATCCAAAGTACTGGCAAATATCAAGATGCCTGTAGAAAAGGAAATGAAAAAAAACACTCTTACAAACCATGCACCAACATTCACATCACATGTAGTTGCCCCACCATCATAATGACTTACAACAAATTCTAACATACTTCTAGTTACAAATTCTAACAGACTTCGAAGTACAAATTTGTATGGATGCATAATTTTTATGTGATTTTTTTATTTTTTTAAGAAATTTTAAATCATTTTGTCATGGTCTAACTATATTCAGTGCCATCAAAAAAATTTAGAAGACCTAAATTCTAAAATCTTCACAATAGCTATAAGCTAATTGTTCAAATCAAATTTGTGAAATATTCTCAAAATCATGTCAAATTTCTATTTTTTTCCAAGACAAAACTATGATCTATTTAGTTGTTTTAAAGTAATATATACAAAGTTGTCCTATAAGAGTTGGAATTTCCACTTTGATATCTTTCACACCTCCTTTACCCATTTTCACAATTTCAAAGAAAGACTTTATCAAATTATTAAAATTTTAAATTATATTTTAATAAACAAATGAACTAGCTAATCAATCCACTGGCCACAGAAAAACAATCAATTTTCCTATCAAATTCCATCACTGAACTGCATCGGACAATATTATGGCATTCTGGCATTTTCTAGTGATCTCCCGTGCCGAAAATAGCATATTCACATGTGTTATCCGTCACATCAATGTGACTGGTAACAAATTTGGCATGAAATAATCACCGAATTTTCAGACTTTTTGTTCAACATGTATGTGGATATCTTTTCAGGCACCATTATCATTCGTTGTATGAATTTTTCCTTTTATCTTTATTTTCAAGGTTCCACCTAAATTTTTTGAAAAAATCCAAGTCATGTCATTGTCTGGGTATTGGCAACCTAATTTCTCTATCATTCATTGCCACCTCACCTTACCTGCACCTCTTAAATAGACCTATGAATCACATATGAGTACTTACCTTGCTGTACCTACATAAAGATGTTTGGCTATATTTATCATACTTGACTAAATTCCTTTGGTAAGGAGAAGGCAGAAGAAAAAATAGTAATCATAATCATATTATTATCTCGGCCGATAAATTTTTTAATGTTATTTGGAAAATAAGTGAAACAAAAATTATCATATAATTATAATTATTGTGTTGAGAGGCTCTTTCTAAGTGTGCAAAATACGTAATATTATGTGGTGTAAATATTTTGGTTAATTCAAATTATGTAAAAATAAAAACAATTATATATTAATAAAAAGAGTACAAATAAAAATTCTAAGTTGTTATTGTTATCTGTTTGGGTATCTAAGGGGAAAATTCAACTAGCTTAGATCCATGTTAATTCTAGATCAACCAAGCACCAATAGGGATCAATTTTTTTGAGATGCAAACTTATTTTAGAGTGGAAAGAGGTTTGATCTCTTTGGGTACTTGGCAGTTCTCTGGTTAAGTTGAATCTAGACTGATAGTACATCAAGGTCACAAGTTTTCCACTAAAATAATAAAAATTCAAGATTTAGATAAAATTCGGCAATTGTTTTTTAAAATATGGGTTACCACTATGAAGCTTAAAAATTTTGGATGCCCTAGGATTCTTGATGAAAAAACTCCAGCAACAGAATTTTTAACATAAAAATGAATTAAAGCTTTTGAAAAATAATAAACTTTTTAAATTTTATATATTTAACACTCTAAAATTAATATAATCTTAATTGTTAATTATTTATGAGGTAAAAAAAATCTAAAGGTAATCTATTTAGGGAAAAAATAAAAAAATATTATTTGGATCACTCCATTTTTTAGGAGTAGCTTTAGGTCTGATAGACCACAGTGATCTTTGGGGAGGTTAATCATCATACCATCATCATCATATTAAATTTCACATGAATGTAACATAAATATATCTTTGGGGAAACTTTAAACTAGCAATTGCACCGGGGGGTGTAAGGGAATGCCAAAAGGGGAGTTGTGAATTACGTTGTGCTACATGTAAGGTACATAATGGATGTGAACTTATGGGATGCAAAATATCACATTGAAGAGGAAAACATATGAAATTGACATGTTATTGATTACATGGATTGTTGGCTTACTATGAAACATGATTATTTGTACTATCCCCAATTATCCAATCTAAAGTTCTTATGCCATGACGATGAGTCCTAGTTGATAATAACTTGTTTTGGATCGAAGCACTCCCATTTGGAAACTTTTAGGTCCCACAATAGGTTAGCGGCGAGAGAAGGTGGGAGGCCATATCGCTTAAATCCACAGAGACATACATCGCTATTTAATATCTTGATAAATACCTAGTTTCTATTTTGATTATGAAGATATTTTAAACTTTTTCAAAATCTCGGTAAGCATTTGGATAAAAAAAGATTGAATTTCAAACTTTTTCAAACTCTCGGTAATCATTTGGCTAAAGAAAGATTGAATTTTAATATTTTTCAAAATCTTCATAAGAAACTGGCTAAACAAAGATTTGTTCAATAACCCCTAACCTGTGTATGAATCAGTGTAACTCTTCAACTCTTTTAAAATCCTGTTAAATACCTAGCTTTTCTCCACATTATAAACAAAGATTTGTTCAATAACCACTGTATGATTCAATGTTGAAGGATGCGTATAAAAATACTTTGAGGATAAATTGATTATTAGCTCATCCAATGACAAGGGTGAATCTGAAGAAACATTGGAGGATCCTATCTATGAAGGATACAGGGCCATTTTAGATTCTAAAGTCATTGAAGAGTCTTTGGTGGGTAGATGCAATCTTTTAGATCTCTTCAAATTCAAAGTATCGAAAAAAAAAATGTTTAAATTTTCTTTTATCAGGTTGTTTAATTTACGAAGAATTTTTCAGTTTTTTTAAGTATACCTTCATAGTTACCTGGTTTTTCCAATTGTATTTCAAGTTTCCATATTTGACATATAAGATCACATCACAGAAGTGCAAAAAAATATCCATAAACTTTGGGTTTACATGCACTTATTTTTCAAATTGATATGTGAACATTACTCCCGCTACACAACATCTCAGTGCAATTAGTCTCTTCAAATTAGATCACACACTATTAGTTAATATGATTGTTTAGTTGTAACATGTAGGCTATCTAGTTAAATCAATGGAGCATTGGTGAATTGTAGGCCAATTATGCCAGATTGGAGCCTCGGCATGCGCAATTTCACTTAAGATACCCTTGGATTCAATACCTTAAAATTGGCATCATGCTCAGACATTGTGCTCACTCAGTAGTTGCTTGACATGGCTATCTACGCTCTGAGATATGGGTAAATTTCGTTACATAATTTCACTAGATATTTATCAATGGTGTTTTATTTGTGGAATTTTGAGAATATTTCATGGGGTTTTAGTGCTTCGTTCATTTTTTTTAGTTCAATAAGAATTTAAAAAAGAATTATAGTTGGAAACTTCATTCATAAGACTTTGCTTTTAGAAATCTTAGATTCTTTTTAGAACTATTCATATAAACAATATTTTGAGAAAAGGGGAGAAAATATTAGAAATACAACTTTTTCCCCTAAAATCGACTACAATTTATCAACCCACTTATGCTTTAATGGAACTGAAACTTTCAAACAAATTTTCTCCACTACAGACCCCGCCTCCTGTCCGAGCTGTATTGAGGAGGCAATGGACAAAATCCTGCACTGAAGCAATGAAGTTTCTGGAAGAAATGACAGAAAGCGTCAAGGAAATGAGGAGATGCAGAGCTCTGGAGCCGATGATGAAACGAATTGATACAACAATGAAGGAGCTTCACTCGGTCCTTCGCACTGAGCCTGAGCTCTTCATCGACTCTAAAATACGGTCCATAATCAAAGAAATCTAGGAAAAAGAAGAAGCTCCTGAAGAAGAATTAACCTTAGAAGATGAGACACAGGAATCTTTGGCCGGAGAAGAATTGATGAAGCATAGGAAATCTAGAGCAGTTGCAGGGAGCTTAGACTTGAGGATCTCCTACTCCATGGATTCTTCGGGGCAATACAAATCGAGCCAGGGTAAGCTCTCCCCGGAAAGATGTTCGAGACTTGTATCTTGGCACAGTCCAGAAACCATAACGACAACACCAAGAGGAGAAATTTACGCGGGCACAGAGAGGCGTGTTGCAGTGTGCGGCTAGAAGTTAGGCAGAGGCGCAACATTATAGAGGCGTCAGGGCACAAAAAAATGAAAAGGAAAATAACAGCTTGTAACAGAGCCAAATGGAAGATTTTAATTTGTTGGAGGAGGTGCCACATGTCTAAATTTTAGTGGCTGGAAGGGCAGTGAGAAAGGGTTCTCATTGGTTGGGGTGAACAGTGTCTGCTCACCCCAAGCCAACAAAGAGAACATTTTTCGGTGTAATTAAAATATAAATATGCATTCCTTTGGAAAAGCTTTATATTAAATTTTTGTCGTATAAATATAAATCGATCTTTAAGGAATACTATATATATATGAATTGTTATTTATTTAAAAAGAAAATTAATAAATTTAAAGTTTATATATGTGTGAACATTTAGTAAAGAAGTGGAATTATTATATGTTTTTTTGGGAGATTTTTTATTTCAACTTTGTCTATAATTAAGCAGGAATTTTTTTGGGACTAATTTGTAGAATTCAAGTGTGTCAAGTGAGAGTGGAACTAAATCTATTTAGTTATACATTTATAAAATCATTTTAAAGAATTAAAATTCACAATTTTTTCCAAAATTATATCACTACATTAAACAAAAAATTTTAACTAATAATTTAACTTTTATGTTTCCCATTAAATTTTCCCAAAGTTGAACAGATTTTGGCTTTGTAATTTAGAAAATTAAATGAATTTTGACTTTATAGTTTAGAAAATTATATCAAAATATATATATTTTTAAATTATATTTATCTATTTAAAAAATGGTTATCTAACCAAAAATTATATTAACCAAAAAAATCAATCTATTTTACCTAAAATATATCCATTTAAACTCTATTCGTTTAACTAATTTAAACAAAGCCTAAAATATATCATTCTAGCTAGCCTTTTTGGACCTGAAAATGACAACACTCTTTACAAAACCTTAAAAGTATATAGGTCTTTTACCAAACTTTTAATTTCACTGAGGTTAAAATATATCATTGTAATTAGTCTTTTTGAATGATAACACTATTGGTAAAAGTATATAGATTTTATAGAAACATTTAACTTCATTGAACTTAAAGTATATCATTGTAGTGGGTCTGTTTGAATAATAAGAATTGGTAATTCGTCTTTTTGAATAAGAAGAATCTTTGTAAAACCTTACCAGTATGTAAGTTTTATAAAAAAAATTAATCACAGTGTTAAACAGGTTCCCTGGAAAGTTTCAGCTAAATAATATATCCAACCACCCCATAAAAGGAATCGTAAAAAATATCTGCAAAATAACATCCCAGTAAACCACCCAACCATCGCATTACAAGACTTCATTGAAAACAAAGAAGCTTTCAAAAGTGCATAAGGCTACCGAACATACATACACCTTCGGGAAGTTCTACCGAAAATATTGAAATTACGCATACGTGCTGTGACGTTCAAATTTCGAATCCTCGAACCTCTCCTCTACCCAAAAAATTAATGATAGATTTGGTCCATCTTGCGGATTTGATAAGCGACCAACAATGTAATTTTCCCTCTTAAAGCCCAAATCAGTGATGTGATGTTTTGAATGACAGATCGCTATGCTTATGTTTTGTTTTGAATGACAGTAGCCGTGGCTAGTGCTGTAATGAGAACTGTGCCAGTTTAAATCAGAAACAAGAATGATCACGCTGTCACTTGGCCATTTTCAGCGCAAGATTCCCTGAGGGACTTTTTAACTATTTCTGTGTTCACGATTTGAGAATGAATACGTCACAAAAGAACACATAGTATATTTGAATGGGAGTTATGAGAATTTGTGAACACATAGTATATTTGAATGGGAGTTGTGTAAGAATTCTGGTGGAAAAATTTGAAGTGAGGTCTTGATGATAAATTCAGTAAACAAAGCCGGCAAGAAGTTTTTGCATTAATAAATTTGTAAATTATTATCATAAATGATCCAAAATAAATCCCAAAATGACAAATAGTTCACATAACAAAATAAATGTGAAAATCCAACAGTTATTTCTTTATATATACCCACCCTATTTGCTAAAGAACTGTCTCTTGTAATCATCTGCGGTGGAGTTACAACTGAAGAATATCGATGACGGGTAGGTCTGCTTGCTGCTCAAACGACGGACTCAAGCGCGTGGCTTGGACCGAAAAGGAGGATACGATTCTATCCGAATACATTCAAATTCATGGCGATGGTCAATGGAAAAAGCTCCCCCAAAAAGCGGATGAATCTCAGGGAATCTCTTACATTGATTTCTTAATGCAGGTCTAAATATGTATTGGAGAGCAAATAAGCCTACTGAGTTTTTTTGGCAGGTCTGAAGCGGTGTGCAAAGAGTTGTAGATTGCATTGGCTCAACTATCTTCGTCCCGACATTAGAAGTGGAAACATTTCTCCCGATGAGGAGGATCTCATAGTTCGGCTGCATCGTCTTCTTGGCAATCGGTATGTAAACAGTCACTCACCAGAGCTCATTGGTTCCCCAGGTTGGAGGTTGGAATTGTTAATGGCATGGTAATAAGTTCAATTCTGATGTAAGTGTGTATATATGCAAGCTGCGTGCAGGTGGTCGTTGATAGCAGGACGACTTCCTTGACGAACAGACAACGAAATAAAAAACTACTGGAACACTCATCTCTGTAAGAAGCTGCCGTTATTGAACCAATCTCAACACAAATGGAAACAGCGAAATCTCGATCAGCTGAGGTCAAAAGATCCTTCTTCCCCACAAAATCCTGTGTTGAAAACCAGCCCCATAGAAGCAACGACCGCAGAGAAACACTTTGAAATTGAAATTCCAAATGGCTGCAGTAATAGTGTAAATTCAGATTGTGGCTTCAAGTTGTGTAATATTAAAAAAACTGCAAATTTCCACATGTCAGGGTTTGACCTACTTGTGAACGATTCCATCACACAGCATGATTCTGAGTCCCTCGCCTCTGAGATGGCAGGTGTTAATGTTGTTGAAGAAGCAGTTACAAATTCTGTTTGCTCCATATCAACTTTAAGGGGCAAAGATACTCCACATTTGGATCATTTTGCAGAAGTAAGAGCTACTTTACCCGAAAGTTTATATGATATTAACGAGCTCTCATATCCCGACTGGAAGCTGTTCTTGTCTGCTGTAACCTGTTCAACAGGGAAGCGGCTGCAGAGGCAAATCAGTTTTAACTTTGAAGATATGTCTTGTTATTAAAGAAAAAATATGCAGCGTTTTGACAGCTTTACAGTGATTGAAAGTTGAAACTAAAGGAATGGAACAACTCTACAATCACATGCAACAGGGAATGCTGGATCATATATAGAAATTAAGGGCACAATCGCTGAGCTTCCCACTGTTGGAATCGGGAGATAAATAAGGGCAGAGGCGTCAAAATAAACATTAGCTGTATATCGTAGACAAGTCCCGTAAGGATCATAATTGCTTGTATTATTTCTCACGAATCATGATGCGTATAATTTCAACTATGTTGGTTTAATCTGCATCCATTGTACATTGGAGATATCGTTACCGGTAAGGATTTCCATCTCACCAAACTAGAAATTAGGCTGAACCTAAAATAATATAAATATTAATTATACAACTATATTAATAAGCTTAATAAGTGTGTCTGAAAAAAAAAAGTGTGTGTGTTGGATAGATGGTGACAGGGTGAGCTGTTTAAGATAAATAACTTAAGCATCTATATAAATTAGATTGCCGAGTGTATATCAAAACATCAAATCCTTTATTTTCAAATACATTTTATATAAACATCAATTTAATTATTTCAGATAATTAAAATTAATACAATATAACCACTAATTATATTATTATTTTTATATTATTTATAAAAATAATTAAAATGATAAAAACACAAATATTTTAATTATAAAAATTAAACTTTATATTATTATGGAGACTCTTACCATGTAAATAGGATTTGATAGAATATAATAGTTTAATATCATGACTTACCAATACCACTTCTTAAAATATCATAACTCACTTCTTATGATATTTTTTAATCAATTGATTTAATTAAAAATGTAAAAATGAAAAAACTACTATCAATTTCAATTTTGATGATTTTTATATACTATTGAGAATATTTTAAAATATTTTATAGATATTAAATTGATAATATCTCTCCACTATTTATATATAATTAAATAAAAAACATTAAAACTCTATTATAAAATAAACATACTATAACAACTTACTAAGTATATTTTTTACCTTAAAGTAAAGACATAAAATAATAAAATTACTTCTAACTTTATTCCAAACTTTAATCCTATCCACAAGTACATAATGTCACCACTTGTTCATGATTTCTCACCATGTTAATAAACTATGCATTTTACCAATTTACTATTCTATAACCATTGTTATAGTACTTGGAGTAATAGTTTGTTTATAAATTTGGAGTGGAAGTTGACTTACCATGTTGCTAATTCTGTAATCAATGATATAGCTCGACCTTGGAATATGAATTTGTTTATATTATGGCGCTGAAGTCTAAGTTGATTGTCGGTTATTAAACCTATGAGGGTTCTGACACTTATATTTTCAATACATAGTACCTTATCCAATATCTGCGCAGTTTGTTAATCTGATTCCTGGATCCTCCGTAGTATTGATTATTGCAATCATTTATTGCCTTGACACTTCGATGGTTCTATGTTGTAAATGTAATCATTTAATCCACGGTTGTGATGTTGGGTGGGACAGTTAGGGAAATACCTTACCCCCAAACCCTAGCCATTTTACACATTCGTCGTCGCTGCGAGGGAGGCAACCTGAGCTCTGCAAGTTTTTCTGTTTGGATGATGAATCATCCTTTCGTTCTCAGCCTAAGAGTGTGAGTATCATTGTTGTTTTATCACTTTCTCTATTTGGATGCAGTTTTTTTCCTGGTTTTTTCATGGCTAGCCAAGAAAAACCCGGGCAAGCAAACTCTGTCATCTTGTAGCCTTGTTATTTGTCTCAGAGTTGCTTCGTTGGGGGTTTGCGCTCACCAGGTATCGTAACTAGTCCTCTTGGGGTTTTTCTTGTCACGAGACTTTATCTCAGATATGCTGTCATCTCCAGCGTCAGCTAGAAATAGGTAAATTCCCTTACCTCAGTCTTTGGGAAATTTGTTTTAAACATATAGTGTGGCTTTAACATTTTAGAACCTTAGCAATTGTTCTCTATTTCTTTTTTTTACAGGTTTCCAGTTTCGCATTCCCATGGCATGGAAGGTATACACTTCTTTTTCCTTAGCTCTATTTGAAGGTAAGTTTAGGCTCATTTCTTCAAAGTTTCTTGTAGTTTACTAATATTTTCCCTCTGTCGTTTCGGTACCCTTGGTAACTCCTATCTTCTCCCGCGATTTCACATTTACAAGGGTTATATTATTCGTTTTCTGACTCTCTTCGCACCTTTAAAGGTATTTCGAGAGCCACTGGGGGAGTCACCTCCTAGATTTCTCAGTCTTTTGGCCAAGAAATAAGTTTTTTATATTTAGATATATTACATTTGGGTTCTATCTATTTTTCTTGTGAGCCTCAGAGCTCCCATGCACCTAATTTAGGTTTCCATCTCTTCAGGGGTTTATTGTAATTTAATGATTAATTTTATGTTGGCTCAAGTCTCAACGTTGTGCTCGAATATACTTATGAACCGTAACATTCTACTCCTTTATCATTTCAAATAGAGTTTTTAAGATACTATTAGGGTTTTGATTTTGGGACTCCAACATTTCGTCTCATCCACAGATCTATATGAATATCCTCCATGTTGATATATGTCACATAAATTCTCCTTAATATTGGATACTCCATTGCAGACTCTATGAATTTATTAGTTGAAATGGGTGTTTCTCTTTTCTAATCATCGCTCCTTGAATGTTTTTGGTACATTCTATGTTTCCTTCTTTTTTTTTTGCGGAGAACTCATTTTCCTCTTTAGGATTTCCTTTTTATCCCCAGAGGAAAGGTAACTGTCAAATAACTGTTGAATCTAACTACTCTAGTTTCTTGGAAACTTTTACTATCTGTTTATGGAAACCACATCATGAATTAATATTTATTCAAAAAATAAATGAATATTTTTCATAATTTTTCTTAACAAACTTGATAACCCTGTTTAAATTAGAAACTCAAATGCATAATTTAAAATAACATAGAAAAATTAAATCCAGGTGTTACATCTTCCCCCTCTTGAGGTAAACACTATCCTTAGTGTCTTACTCCATTCGAGTGAATAATTCTGGATAATATTCATGTACAAATCTTTCATCTTCCCAAGTAGCCTCTTCTGGGCCAAAGTGCTTCCACTACACTTTAAATTGGGTGATGCCTCTCCTCCAAAGCGTTATTTCTCTTTGCTCGAGAATACGTTGAGGCTCTACCAAAAATTCAGCATACGATTCGACCTACAACTAGTAAAGGTTCAATTAATTAATGAAATATTTATCTCCATTTAGAGTTTTTAGTCACCAATTCATTCCTACCTCAATGTTCTACCAATATATTACATGCTTTGGATCATGTACATATCGTTTCAATATCGATACATGAAACACATTGAGCACTTGTATGTGTCCTGGTAAAGCTAGTCGATAGGCTACTGGCCCCACCCTTTCCAAAATTTGGAAAGATCTAGAGAACCGAGGATCTAACTTGGCACATGTTGTCCAACTTAAGGTACTCTTCTTGGGTCCGGTTCTCACATAAATGTGATCACCCACTTCGAATTCCCGATATGTCCTCTTTCAATCTGCATACACTTTCTGTCGGTTTTGGGGAGATTTTAGATTTTGTCGGATCTTCTTTACTTCTCGCTCCATCTAAGCCAACATTTTTGGTCCAATCATTAGTTTGGTTTCAAGGCTGCTCCAATTAACGTGTGATGGGAATTATCTTCTGTATAAGGCCTCAAAGTGACTCACCTTGAGGGATTCCTGGTATCAATTGTTGTAGGTAAATTCTACTAAGTGAAAATAATATTCCCACATCATGGGTTGCTGCATTACACCGGCTCAATCTGCCCATCCGTCTGTGGATGATATGCAGTGATAAATTGAATTTGTGTGCCCAATCCAGTGAACAGTGCCTTCGAAAAGGCTGAGGTGAACTTTACATCTTTGTATGAGAAGATTTTTTTCGGAATTCCATGTAATCTAAATGCTTCCCTGATGAAGATTTCAACAATTTTCATAGTTTTAAAATTTGACTATACTAGAATAAAATGAGCTTCTTTTCTCAGCCGATCAACTACCATTATTATAGGATCATTGTATCACTTCGACGTTGGTAAGGTTGTAATAAAATCTAGCGATATAAATTCCCACTTACATTCATGTACAAGAATAGGTTGCAACAAACCTACTGGGTGTTGATGTTCCACGTTGACCTGTGGGCATTCCAAACATTTAGTTAGATATTTAGCGATATTTTTATGCATACCAGGCCAAAAGTAATGTTTTCTTATTGTTAACATTTTCTGGTAACTAGGGTGTCCAGAGTAAGAGCTTCGGTGGTACCCATCTAAGATCAGCTATTTTAATCTCATTTGATTAGGAATGTATATACTTCCTTGGTATAGTAGTAATTTTTCATCACTGATCTTATAATCTGATTGTTTTCCTTGATTTTTCTACTTCTTTTGTTTGTGGCAATAAAAACAGATATTGAGGATATTTTTTCGTAGCTTCCTTCACCTATTCCTGGAACTTAAATTTTTCATGGTTAAAGTATAATTCATACACATAATGAAATTTCCTAACTAACGCATCAGCCTCATGATTTTATTTTCCTTTAACGTGCTAAATTTCAAAATCAAATTCTCTTAGGAATGTATTCCACCTTGCTTGGCAAGCATTCAAGTCAGCCTGCTTAAAGTAACTAGTCAAGCTACTATTGTCTATTTTTAGCACAAACATTTTTCCCAATAGCTAGTGCCTCCACACCTTCAATGTGTGCACCACTGTGTCATCTCTAGATCATATGCGAAATATAATTTTTCTTGATCCTTCAACTTTCTAGATTCATATGCCACCAGTTTTCTGTCTTGTGATAATAGTGCTCCCACTCCTTCTTTGCAAGCATCAATGCAAACCTCAAACTCCTTATTTGGATCTGCCACCTTCAATACAGGAGTTGTAGTCAATAGTTGTTTTAACCATTTAAATTTGATCTGAAATTCATTAGTCCACTTAAACACTTGCCCTTTTCACTGGAAGGAGGTTATGAGAAACAAAATCTTAGAGAATCCTTTGATAAAATGCCGATAATCTCCATCCAATCCCATAAAAAAAGGTATGTATGCTATGTTTTTGGGTACCCTCCATTCCATAATATACTTTATATTTTTAGGATATGCTACTATGCCTTCAGCAGAAATAACATGCCCTAAATATTGGATTTGTTGTTTGTAAAAATCACATTTACCAAATTTGGCATAAATTTGATTGTATATAAACATTTTTAATATCATTCGTAAATGTTCCTTATGTTCCTCCATAGTCTTTGAGTATAATAATATATATTCAATGAATATCAACACAAACTTATCCAAAAACAGATGCAAAATGCCATGCATCAAACTCAATAATGTTGCTGGTGCATTGGTTAATCCAAACGGTAACACCATGAATTCATAATGGCCATATCGTGTACGAAAGGTTGTTTTATATATGTCCTAATATTTTATCTGTATTTGAGGATACTCAAATCTTAAATCTATTTTCGAAAATACATTTGCCCCATTTACTTGATCAAAAATATCATCTATCCGTGGCAGTGGGCATTTGTTCTTAAAATTAAGTTTATTAAGTGGTCTGTAATCCATACACATTCACATCATACCATCCTTATTTTTCAAGAACACTACTGGTGCTACCTAGGGAGACACACTCGAACAAATATATCTTTTTTTCCAACAATTCCTATAGTTGCATTTTCAACTTAGTCAGTTCAGGCAGACTCATTCGATATGGTACTCATAATACCAGTGCTGCCCCTGGCATTAATTCGATGGTAAAATATATATCCTACTTTGGAGGGAGTCCTGGTATGTTTTCTCGAAACACGTCCATAAACTCTTGCACCACTGGTATGTTTTCCATCATAAGGATATTATCTTTAGAATTGGCGAATCCCACTTGAATAGAAAAAATTTGAAATCCTTTTCTAATTCATTTTCCTAGCTAAGATGCAATAATAAGGCACAAATAAAGTGGTTTCTTAATCCCTTGCAATTATTGGTGAGTTTCGTCTTTAGACTTATAATAAATTATTTTCTCTTTTTCAATCTACTAGTGACTAATCCACTTCCAACCAATTCATTCTCAGTAATATATCATAGGAGCCTAAAGGTAGAATGTTGAATTCAACCTTTATGTGTTGGTTTCAAAATTCTAGGGGAAAATTGGAAACTTTAGCGTTAACTCTTCTCTTTGCCCCAGTGGCCAATTGTACCAGCCAGGGTTTTTTAAATTTCTGGCTCTGCAAGTTATATTTTTCTACTATCTGGGGATTTACATAATTAAAATGGCACTCGGATCAACCAAAATAGAAATAGTTTGGGAATACAACTTACCTTCGAGTTCTATCATCATCGGCTAGTAATATGCTTGCCGATTTTCTAGTGCCATGTTCATCCTTGGTATGCTTCATGAAATATCCCCCACCGTGGATTACTCTTGTAGATTAACTTCAATTTCATTTCTCCCACAGTGAGGGAAATTATTTTAATAATATCCCTCACCGCATCCCAAACCCTGTAATGGCGGTTTCTGGATCTGCCCATGATATCGTCTACTCGATGCTTCAGTGGGTCGCTCTTCTATTTTCCACTTGATTTTCTATTGGTTTCTTTTGTGCTATCTATCTTTTGTATTTCTCGTAGCATTCTTATAATTTCCAGATCTATTGCCTTTAAAACTTGAGTTACCTTTCTACCCTTTGTTTGGTGGCCAATTTAGCTTCTCCTTTTACCTTCGATTGCTAATAGCCAATGCGTGCTTTTCGAATCACCTCATCCATGGTCTTTGGATTAACAAATTCGATCCTCTCAGCATGTATGAGTATGTAACGCCGCCAAGTTTTATGCTTTTCAAATTAGACATTGGAACATAAATCCAAAGGGGAGTGGACCCCAATGGATAGTTACTTGTGTGGATTTGGTTAATTATTTATTTATGAAAAATAAATAAAATATTGTGTATGCACTATGACCGAATGAGAAATTGAGATCATATGCCTAATCCATGAGGTTATGGAAAAGGTAACGACTTTCCCCAAAATCTTTCAAAAATCCTTGAAAGAAATTATTTCTAATTTAGATTTTTGAGGAAAAATCTAAATTCCCCAATGATGAGGAAAGTAGTTGGGAAGAGGTAAAAAGCTAGAAAAGCTGGAAAAGCAGAAAGCAGCTTTAAAGTCCCTAAATAAGGGAAGCCTAGGCAAACAGGAATAAAGCATCCTGAAATTCTGGACGCAGAATTGGAAACAGGCTTTGGGGAAAACATAGCTTAAATAAGCTGCTCCAGAACAGATTGAGGTTAGTCTGTTCTTGGAGGATCTCAGCTCGGGGGTGAGTTCTGGAGATAGACGAACTCTAAGGTTGGGAGGACTGGTCATAGTAGCGGTATGCATGCATAATTTTGGAGATTATTTTATGACTGTATTAATTATATCTGTGTTAAGTATATCAAGGTTATATGCATTGTTCTGTTAGAACTTCTTATTTAAATTTTAGATTGAATGTTGGTTCAGTACCTCATGCAATTACAAGCTAGGTTTAGTAGCTGAAAATTCAGTATGTTAATAGCAAGGAGAAAGTTAAATAAAAACCAAGGGGTTAGTTCTGGGGATTTGTACATTGCAGTAATAAAGGTTAGAGATGATAAATCAATCTGAATGTTTAATCTAATAGAAAAATTCAAGTTGTAGCTTGTTGTCTTTGGAATGAAAAACTTATTTGATGTGTTGTATAAACAAAACCTTTTAATAAAGCTGTAACCAATAACAGCAAGTAGGAAACAACTAAGTCTGTGATAGAAGTATGGGGTTCAGTATATCAGCTGTACTACAATGGAAAGAATTGTAGAATTAAGAATTTAAATTGTTCTATTACATGGAAGTTTAAATATATGAAACCAGAAGTTAAATCCTAACTAAGTACGAGGATTTGAAATTAGGGAGTCTAAACTATCAATTTCAGTATTCACTACTTCCATTTGATTGAAGCAAAATGATCTATATCCTAGTTTTCCAATGGAAGAGTTTAATATGCACCAGAGTTTCAAATAGGTTGAATATTTGTAACAATAAATTAAGGGAAGAGTCCTATTGAAAATCTATTTGTGTGATAAAAGTGTGTGTGAGGGAAGATTGTAAGCATATTGAAACATTGGGAAAAGAGCATCTACCCACCTTCAATATAAACTACTGAAAAAGTAGTTGAAGCAACGAAGGTTAAATGATATAGATAGATGTATATGTGGATGTATGCCTCTATACAAAGATGCTGAAACTTTATAATTATAGATGCTGGAAAGTCTATAAGGTTTGCAAAATGGAAAGTTTGAGGAAGGGTCTATTGGTCAGTTAGAGTTGGACAAAACTCTGAAGAACTGACCTGAGAAATATATATGTAAGTCAACTAGGTTGACTGATTAGAATTGAGGAAATTTCTCATGGGAATTCTTATCTTCGCACTACTGCCTATAATTACTAAGGAGAAATTAATATACCAGATAAAATTATGAACTTGTAATTGATTCAACAGAAAAATTATGGATGTTATCTGGTGCATAATGTAAAGTATATTTGAGTCAATGTTATGTGGATAAGAAGCTGGGTATGGGAGACGTGACGAGGTAGGTGGAGTACCAAAGAAATTCGAAATCGTTGTAATTTCGCATTTTCATTCCTCAGATACGACACATAACTTAATAAGGAGGTAAATTTGGTTATGAACTCATGCATAGACAGTTGTCCCAGTCTCAAATCATGAAAATATTAAGATTTTTCATCATAAAGGCACTCTGTTATATATTTGTCTTTAAAATATTGCTGGAATTCGTCCCAAGTCACATTGTGGTCCTCGATTCCTCGCACATTTTTAACTTCCTCCCACCATAATGTGGATTTTTCCCGCAGTTGGTAAATGGCTAAGCAAGCCTTCATTTTACTGCTATATTCATAGACTTGAAAATATGTGTTCATATTAATTATCCATGATTCTACCAACTCTTCGAATTCTCCATCGAATGTAGGAGTTTTAATTTTCCAGAATTCACCTTGCAACTCCACTTTTTTCTTTTTCATCTCCTACTAGTTTGAGACATTTCTAGAGTCTACTTCATTATAAGGCCTATTTTTATTACTTCGCTAAGTATGAATACCTTCTGACTTATCATTAACTTGCTATCATTTTCACCCTCTTCTCGGTTATCTGTTTCTGGGCTCGATTGAGTTTTCCCTTGATTTTGTTTATTTGAGAGGCCTTTAAGAATCCTCTCTTGTTCCCACATCAACCTCTCATTACCACTTCTTAAGTGAACCATTTATTCTTGTAACTGTTGCACAATATCCAAAAGTCTACTATTTTTTCGTTATTGTTCCTCAAGTAATCAACTAGTTTGTTGATGCTAGTCCACACTCAACTGCACCCACATTTCTGGATTCATTTCTGGGTCATACTGGGGGTGAGTTTCCCCTATAGCCCTGTGAGATTGATATACAACACCCCTTCTCATTGTACTTTTTTCAGCCCCTTCTTCCCAATTATGTGCACAATTAACACACAACAAATTTTATTTAGGTGACCCATCTGGATCCCACCGTATGAATGGTTCAATGATGCCACATGTAACAACTTACTAAGTATAATATTTACCTTAAATAAAAGACGTAAAAAACAAATTTAGTTCTAACTTTATTCCAAACTTTAATCCTACATACAAGTAAATAATGCTACCACTTGTTCATGATTTGTTACCATGTTAATAAATTATACATCTTACAACTTCACTATTCTATAACGGTTGTTATAGTTTGACTTGGAGAAATAGTTTGTTTATAAAATTGAAGTACAAATTGAATTACCATATTGCTAATTCTTTAATCAATGATATAGGTCAACCTCAAAATATCAATTTGTTTATAATATGGAGGAGAATTCTAAATTGATTGTCGATTACTAAACTTGTGAAGGTTCCAACACTTATACTTTCAATACATAGTACCTTAGCCAATATATGCGCAGATTGTTAATCTGATTCCCCGATCCTCTATAGTATTGATTATTGCAATCATTTATTTACTTGACATTTGGATTGTTCTACATTTTCAATGTAATATTTGAATCCATGGTTTTGATGTTGGGCGAGACGGTTAGTGAAATACCCTACCCCCAAACCCTAGCCATTCGACACATTCTTCACCGCTGCGAGGGAGGCAACCTAAGATCTACATGTTTTCTTGTTTGGACGATGACTCCTCCTCCCTTCATTCTTAGCCTGAGAGTGCAAGTAGCACTATTTATATAGCACTTTCTCTATTCCAATGAAGTATTTTCACTGGTTTTTTCATGTCTAGCCAATAAAAAATCAGGGAATCAAACTACGTCATCTTGCAGCATTTTTATTTTTCTGAGAGTTTCTTCGCTATGGGTTTGCGCTCATCGAGTTTCGTAACCAGTCCTCTTGTGGTTTTTCTTGTCATAGAACTTTATCTTAGATATCGTACCAGCTCCGGCGTAGACCAGAAATAGGTAAATGCACTTACCTTCATCTTTGGGAAATTCTTTTTCGACATATAGGGTGAGTTTAACATTATACTACCTTAACTATTGTTCTCTTTTTATTCTTTTTATAGGTTTCCAGTTTCCTATTCTAGTTTTCCTATTCCAATTTCTTCATAGTTTCTCTCTGTTTACTAATCTTTTCCCTATGTCGTGCAAGTACCCTCAGTAACTCCTATATTCTCCTGCAATTATAGATTTATAAGGGTTATATTCTTCAATTTGTAACCCTCTTTGCACCTTTCCAGGTATTATGGGAGCCACTGGGAGAGTCCCTTCCCAGATTTCTCAGTCTTTCGTCCAAGAAATAATTCTGTTCTATTTAACTGTATTACATTTGGGTTCTATCAATTTTTCTTGCAAGCTTCAGAGCTCCCATGCACCGAATTTAGGTTTACATCCCTTCATGGGTTTATTGTAATTTAATGCTTAATTTTATGTTTTCTCAAGTCTGAGTGTTGTGTTCGAAAATACTTCCAAACTGGAAGACTGTACTCCTTCATCATCTCAAATAGGGTTTTTAAGATAGTGTCAGGGTTTTTATTTTGGGACTCGAGCATCTCGGATGGTCCACAGATGTATATGTTTATCCTCCATGTTGATATATGTGACATAAATTCTACTTAATATTGAATACTTTGTTGTAGACTCTATGAATCTCTTAGTTGAAATGGGTGTTTTCATTTTCTAATCATGGCTCCATGAACGTGTTTGGTATCTTCTGTATTTCATTAGATATATCACAATTTTTCCTTTGTATGAACTGTGAATCTGATAGCTCTAGTCAGAGCACCCGCGCTCTCTTTTTGTGTAATGGAAAGGTACAGTTCATTTATGTATTTACCCTAGTATAGGGTTTCGTCTTCTCTTGAAGGTTTTCTCTGTTAAAGAAAATAAGAACTTATTTTTTATTATACTTTATGTACTTTCAAAAATACTCATGCAATGTACTGTTATTAAATATACCCATATTTCTTGTACCTAATTTTATTTACACAATGTAAATAACTCTATCACTACAAAATTTATTCAGTTATGTTTTTCTTCTTTGCTTATCTTTAAGTTTTCCATAAGTTATTTCTAGATAATTTGATGTCTGGACCATCGTTAAAGAGGGATTTTGATTCTCTCAAAACCTTAGTCGGTGAATAGTTTTGTAGTAGCTTTCATATGATAGACTATCATGTGTGGGGAATTCCACCTTAGATGGACTAACTGTCCCAACCATTTACTAGTTTTACCACAATGTGAAAACTATTTTTCCTGTATTGTTCAAGGTGTTAACTATTGCATTATACTGAATTTATTTATGTATACGATCAACTTTATTTCCTTAACTTAACATACATCATAAATTTATTAACAAATTATCCAACCTAAAGTAAGCATTTAAGCTACTGTAATTTCAGTTTTCACAGTACATAGACTGCATAAAATAATTAATAATATATATATATATAAAATAAAAACCTTTCCTTTCTACCATATCTAAGATTTATATTACTTATCTCAAATAAGTACATCTTATGGTATCCTCCCAACCATGAGAGATGAAATTATGTCCTAAACTACCCTCGAGATAAGTACAACTGATGGTATCCTCCCAACCGTCAGAGAGGCTATTATGTCCTCAACTACCTTTGTGCTCCTCACGAGAGTAGGATTGATCACCAGTTCTCCTAGAGGTAGACCTCAAGACTTCTGTCCAACTTCACCTCCAAAATCAGGTATTAGAGTTCCACTTACTAGCTCTGGACATTCTTCCCTTCCATCTCTCTAGTTGTTCATTTTCGTTTACACAAAACCCCTTTTCCTCTCTAAGATTTCCTTTTTATCCCTAGAAGAAAAGTAACTCTCAAATAAATTTTCAATCTAACTATTCTGGTTTCTTGAAAACTTTTACAATTAGTTTATGGAAATCACACATAAATTAATTTTTATTCAAAAAAGAAATGAATCTTGTTCGTAATTTTACTTAACAAACTTGTTACCCTGTCAAACTTCTTGTGAAACTTAAAAAGTCAAATACATAATTTAAAATAACATAGAAAACTTAATTCTAGTTGTTAAAACATATTTAACATTTAAAACGTAAATAAAAAAAAATCATTTACAATTTTAATGTTTATGAACCTGTACTCTCATAAACCTGATATGGATACTTTATGAACCTTCATTCGTATAAACCTAATATGGATGATTATTCGTGTTAAGCTTGAACGATTTGTTTTTTTCGATGGCTAGACGGTGATGGATGGAAACTGAACGGTTCAGTGAAGACTACATAGGCACGAATTATATGGAGCTAATTAAACGAAAATAATGGACTCGCAATTGTGGTAGAGAATTCAAACGAGAAATACACGTTTTATAAGATTAATGTCCATCACATTGAAGTTTGCCGGTGACATTAGTCTCTCACGCAATGATTAATCATTAATGGTGCTTAAATAGTCTTAAAACAAAGACAGCCATAGCTAAGGAAATATATAAATAACATTAAATATTGTATATTAAATTCTTAGTTTTTTTTTAAATGTAATATGGTACTTTAAATTTTAGTTCAAAGGATATATTAGAACTGTATTGTATTTAGAGTAATGATATTTAATATAAGGGGATGTTATCATGTCAATTAAGTTAATTTTAAAAGAGTTGGGAGGAATGAGTACTAACTCATCAACCTTTAATCTTCATGAATAACATAATAAATATAAATAAAAGTAATATGTGATATAAATTAAATGATAATATTTTTTATAATTTAAAATATTTAATTTCTTTATATTTTAAAAAATATATATTTTAATAGAAAAATTCAAATTTATGCTTATTATAGTTAGATAGAGTTTGGTTTGTTTTAAAAGTAATTATAAGATTTTGGTTTGTTTTAAAAGTAATTATAATTTTTAAAGGAGGTATTACCATTAATATTGCAATCTTAGTCACATGATTATCTGAGAAGCTTGAGAAGAATTTCATAATGGAAATTGAAAAAATTCAATAATTTAAGTATAACATTTGATTACTAAAATATGAAATGAAAGTTATAATACAGGGAAAATTCAAGATTGAAAAATAAATAACTAAAATTTTCAATAATAACAATAATAAATTAATCGTATATTATATATTTTTAATGAATATAGTTCCAATCGAATGGAACTAGGGTTTTAGAGTTATGTTTTTCTCTTTTTTCCCAAATTGAAGATCAAATTTGACGAAATCAAAGTCTAATAACTTTTATTATTGTTATCAAATTTAGTTTCCCTTTTGTTTTACCTTTCATGTAAACTCTGACTATGTCGCTCTGCCAAACCTTGATCACTGACCCAACACCTCCTTCTTTTGAAACTTCTTGTGGTCCCTTCTGGTCTCCCTCTACATGTCCAACTCTCACCCCTCGTGCCCATCTCCAGTCAGTCTCTCGCTCTCTGATCTCCCCCTTCCCCCTATTTTTCCATCTAGCTCGCTGCATGAAACTCTTGTTCCCTTTATTGTGACATATAATCAACATTGTTTGTTTTATATTTTCAATATTGAGGCCTTAGTTGTCCCAGTACCCCCGCCCCCCTCACTACAAATTTTGTCGAAAATTCCGATGGCCAATTCGTCGCTATTCCGACACATAGTCGTCGCAAGAGCAACAGTTTGAGGGCGGGAAAAACGTGGTTTCTCATACCGTCGCAGTTCCGACACAATTAAAAAGTGTTGCACTATCCACACTTCTTCCGTTGCTTCCGAACAGGCGTCGCCCTTCCGACGTCTCCCAAACCGTCGCTGTTCCGACGTTTGTAAGCTATCACACTTCCGACGAAATGTGGTCCGACGTTTTTAACGTTGCTCTTCCGACGTTTCTAAATGGTCGCAATTCCGACGCAATGTGGTCCGAATTTTTTAGCGTCGCTCTTCCGACGTTTGTAATTTGTCGCAATTCCGACGAAATGTGGTCCGACGTTTTTAACGTCGCGCTTCCGACGTTTGTAATCTGTCGCAATTTCGACGAAATGTGTTCCGACGTTTTTATACTGTCGCTCTTCCGACATTTTAAAGTTGTTGCAATTCCGACGCGTACAAGGCGTCGGTATTCCGACGGCAGGTTCAATTTAAAAAAAAAATGAAATTTTAAAAGAGGAAAAATGCTGTTTTGAATATATTATATGAAGTAAAACAATCCATGAAGTCATTACATTTTCACATCTGAAGATTGGAACCCAAATATCCATCCAGAAAAGTGGAAGTCCCACCCCAGACAATGATAGAAAAATACCCCATGTCACATACAGTGACTTGATATAAAACCCAGTAACGGTCCACATGGAGATTATCGACAATCTGAGAAAGCATCCAAATATGCCCGAGGCATCTATAAGAAAGTGAAATGGCGGTATGTAGAATAGTAAAGCAACAGATAGAGTACCGACGTCCATTGTTCCAAATACAAATTAAAGTACCCAAAATCCTTGAACAGAGAAAAACGCTAATCATGTGAGGAGTGTGATATGTCCAAAATATAAAAAGACCATCGGACCATATCAATAAACCAGCAACATAGACCAGCATCGCTAGTTTTGAAGGCAGAGTGATAAACATTAATCATTTTTTTTTCACAAGAGAAAAAACGTTGTTTTGAATATATTATATGAAGTAAAAGAGTCCATGAAGTTATTACATTTTCACATCTGAAGATTGGAACCCAAATATCCATCCAGAAAAGTGGAAGTCCCACCCTAGACAGTGATAGAAAAATACCCCATGTCACATACGGGGACTTGATATAAAACCCAGTAACGGTCCACATGGAGATTATCGACAATCTGAGAAAGCATCCAAATATGCCCGAGGCATCTATAAGAAAGTGAAATAGCAGTATGTAGAATAGTAAAGCAACGGATAGAGTACGTACCGACGTCCATTGTTCCAAATACAAATTAAAGTACCCAAAATCCTTGAACAGAGAAAAACGCTAATCATGTGAGGAGTGTGATATGTCCAAATATAAAAAGACCATCAGACCATATCAATAAACCAGCAACATAGACCAGCATCGCTAGTTTTGAAGGCAGAGTGATAAACATTAATCATTTTTTTTTCACAAGAGAAAAAATGTTGTTTTGAATATATTATATGAAGTAAAACAGTCCATGAAGTCATTATATTTTCACATCTGAAGATTGGAACCCAAATATCCATCCAGAAAAGTGGAAGTCCCACCCCAGACAATGATAGAAAAATACCCCATGTCACATACAGGGACTTGATATAAAACCCAGTAACGGTCCACATGGAGATTATCGACAGTCTGAGAAAGCATCCAAATATGCCCGAGGCATCTATAAGAAAGTGAAATAGCAGTATGTAGAATAGTAAAGCAACAGATAGAGTACCGACGTCCATTGTTCCAAATACAAATCAAAGTACCCAAAATCCTTGAACAGATCAAGAAAAACGCTAATCATGTGAGAATTCTAAGTAAAGTTAATCTATTAACATTGGAAATAAAATTACACCGAAGTAAAAAACATTGCCTGGCCAGACTCACGGAAAATTTGTCATCAAAAAATCAAAAAATTAAGAAGACTGCCCTCATACGGAGAAACCAGTCTTGAACATTTAATTTACAGAATTCAAAAATATTACAAAGGTCTAGCACAGTAAAATAATCTAAAAGCAGCCCAATTAAGTGGGCCTGCTAAGCAAGAAAAACAAATTAACCAAACTACTCCTCCGGTGGTTCCTCCACGATTTGGCACCATGGGTGCAGTCTCAGGCGTAGTGGGCACAAGAGGAGATGGAAGCGGGAAGACGAGAAGAGGAGAAGGCAGACGAGAGAGCCAGGCCAGGAGAAATGTAGATATACGAAGCGAGGTCTAAACGGCGGTTGGTGGCACTTCTCATATCGTCACGGTTAGCGGCGATGTAATCAACAACCGGCTCAGGAATGCAGCCTCCTCACAACAACATTTGCTTGACCAGCTGATAAATCAAAAAGGACGCCCGTCATAATAAATCTCTAATCATTAATAATGAGAGCCGAAGGCCGGATCATATTGGAGCATGCGGAATTGCTCACAGGAGTGGATGTCCGATCTTGAATAGTGTTAAAACTTAATTAATGCGAATTTGATGTGAAAACTTAATTGAATAGCATTAAATGTTAATGCGATTGATATGAAATTGTCACATCATGTCCCATCGCCTTAAACGCCATAGAATGCACCCGTAGCCGGGAGCAGGGCAAGTTTTGATTGAGGACACGTGGCAGAAATTGATTGGAGCGGGTCTTTGTTTGGGCCGCTCGCGCAGTGGAAATCCGGACTCTGAAAAATATTAGGGCGAATTTGATAAGAAATTTGCGTCACAACTCTCCCTCCGTACGCCAGCCCAACTTCAGACCCGAAAAAGATTAGGGCGGAATTCATTTGGTTTTCGCATCACAAAATTGGCCGACGTCAGCAGGCTATTTTGGAATGCGAATTTGGTTTGAATTATGGTTTATCGCCGTTTGAAGTCCGACGGGCTTGACTTAAGAACAATTTTGTTTGATCCCATCTTATAAAATTTGTGTTGTTTTTCTTTGATAATACACATATTTATAATAAATCATGGGAATACCACACTAAACATGTGGAAAAGTTATATAAATTATTGAGAACAATCATTTTTATGTAAAAATATCCAAATGTGCTTTTGGGAAATAAGAATTCTAGTATTTGGTTCATATTGTTTTAAAGGAAGGAGTGAAGTTGGAGCCTCAAAAGATGCAAGCTATTACAAAATGACCTATTCCTAAGAAAATCAAGGTTCTTAGAAGATATTTTAGACTTACATGATATTATTGATCATTTGTTAAGAATTATGCATGCATTTCAAGTCCACTCACATATCTCTTGAAGAAAATATCATTTATATGGAATGATGGGGCTACTTTGGCATTCTCTCTTTTAATGGATGCCATGTCTTCTACACCAACATCGGTTGCACCTACTTTTGGTAAAACATTCATAGTAGAGTGTGAGGCACTAGGACAAGGAATTTACGTAACATTAACACAATAAAGGATATCATTGGCTTTTAAAAGCAAGGAATTCAAAGAAAATATTTGGTAAGGAATTCAAAAAAAATATTTGGTGAAATCTATGTATGAAAAATAAATGGAAGCAATATTACATGCAATAAAAAATGGGGATAGTATATCATTGGGAGGCACTTTAAAGTCAAGATATACCATGATAGCATAAAGTATTTTTTAAAGCTATGGATTTCATTGGAATATTAACAAAAATGAGGAGAAAAAATGCAAAGTTTTAATTTTGAGATAATATGCAAAAAGGGTAAGGAAAATTTAGTACATGATGCTCTTTCTAAAATAGAAGAGGCCTCAAATTTATATCCAATTACATTTTCTATTCCTAGGTGGCTAGACGAAGCTTTCCATAATGGAAAAATGACAATAGTACTAAACAAAAACTAAAATTTATAAAGGATGGGATGAACTCTATGGAGCATTGGGAGTGAAAGAGAGATATACTTTGGTGCAAGTGTAGAATATTTTTATGCACGCAAGCATATTTGAATAAACAAATATTAAGGGAGTCCCATGTCTCTCTGATGGTAGGACGTAGGGTTCCTTAAAACATCTCAAAGGATCAAAAAATATATTTTTGTAAGGAATGAAGAAAGATATTCAAAATTTTGTAAGAGAAGGTCAGGTTTGCATAATAAATAAAAGAGAGATAGTAAAATCTCTAGGGTTACTTCAACCATTCCACATACATATTCAAAGACTAGAAGATATATCAATAGACTTTATTAGAGGGTTACTGAAATATAAAGGTAAGTATTACATTTTTGTGGTCATTTATATAGACAAATTTTGTAGATTTTTTTTGTAGAGCTCAAAGTACATAAACAACAAGCCAAGTGGCAGAAGTGTCCGTGAAAGAAATTCATAGTCTTCATAGTTTTCCTAAAGTAATAGTAACAAGAAACTTTTGGAAATAATTATTTAATATGAGTGGAGAAACACTAGCTGCCATGAGTTCTACATATCAAACACAATCAAATGGTCAAACAAAAATAGTTAACAAATGTTTTTAAGGTTATCTAAAATGTTACTCTTTAGAAAAGCAATCTTAATGGATGAAGTGGGTTCGTCAAGGAAGAATGGTAATATGATACTACCTATCACACATCTACTAAAATTTCCCCATTTAAGGTCCTTTATGGATATCCAACTCCTAGTATCTCATACTTTTTGCAAGATAAGTCCAAAGTATAGGAAACAGAGTCACATATGGAAAATACTAAAGAAAATTTGAAAATTATTATGGAAAACCTTCAAATGACATGAAACATGATAAAACAACAAGGGGAACAACATTGAAGTGAAAGATAATTTGAGGAGGGTAATTGGGTATTTTTTAGATTATAGCAAAATAAGCAATCTTCATTCAAGAAAAAGAAGAATAAATAATTAGCTCAAAATTGAAAATTGTTATGGCCCTAAATAATTATTCATAGGATTGCACAAGTGGTATAAAAGTTATATTTTCCTTCTTCTTGCATTCATAAGGTTTTTCATGTATCTTGCCTAAAATAAACCCGAAGAAAGAAGAAGTCAATTAAGACTCAGGCTGGAGGAAAAGAACGGGGTAAACCAAGGGAAAATGCTGACAAAGCGATTGTAGACACACCAGCTCTCCTTAGGGGTCCAATTTCAGTTTTGTTGTGTCACACGATGATCTCTCTTCTCTGGCATTTACTTGTATTGAAGATCACTATTCTAGGAATAAGGAGTTATTTTCTCCAAAAATAACCCTAGCCAAACATTGACAATGCATCAAGGATATCTTTCTATGCTTCATAAGTACATATGTTCTACTTCTAAATCATGTCTTGGAAGTGGTTTTTTTGCTGGAAATTATTCACGAGTTGGTTTCATACCAAAGTCTTTTTCTCATTTTCAGCATCCAATACATGAAAAAGATAATGGTTTAAAACAACATAAATATTTGAAATTTTGCAAGAATTGTCTGGCACACTTTGAATATGAATTTTGAAGTCAAGTGCATGATGCTGTATAGGATCAAGTGTCATTTTGAATACCAAATGTTTCACAAGAAACTTCTCACCATGCTACCCTGCAGTAAGGATTAAATGACAATATTTCATCAACTATTTCCATAATAAAAGTGCACCTCGGCCATAAGACTAAACAACTACAAATGTTGTATATCTAACAAGACCACACAATCAAATGTATTCCACAAGGCCAATACTGTATGAAAAATGAAAAGGAGTTTGCAACCAAAAATACCTTAGGCAACTAATTCAATTAGATACACCAAACCATCAGCAAAAAGGAAAACCGACCTACTTGGCCCCAATATTTTCAACTGGGTCCTCTAATTCAACCAATAAAAAGGCCAAAACCATAGCATTGAGATACATTTCATTACACTGTCAATAACAATAAAATTTGACTCAGCCATAACCCTTTCCTTTTATTGTTGTGAAAAGCTTTATGCATTACTCTAATGTGGCTAGTCCATAGGCCAAGTAGACAACTGGGTAACAAATATGTTTCCTTTCACCTTTGAGTTTTCAAATTATGCCTACCAAATCTAAGACATTTAAGAGGGGGAACTAATACAACGTTAAAAAGAAAACCAGAGCACACATCTACAAATTACCTCCTTAGCTACTGTCACACCATCATTAACTATTTTAGGAGAACCATGCTTGCTCTCCAAGACAACATTTTTCCCTTCGCCCCAAGGGTGACTCCAACAAGATCAGCAAGTTTGTTCACACCGCCTGCAAGACAAATTGAGAATGCTTTCAGTAAGTGTGCAATTGAATGCCAGACCATATGCCAAAACAACCCTCCATGAAAAATTAAAATAACACATTAAAATCGAATATAAGTGGACAAGGAAAGATCCACCGCAGTGAAGTTTCACGTGCAGATGACCTTCCTTTAAACATAATTTTTTCTCTGACCTGCAATTTTTTTGTCACTGAGCCATCCTTGTTGAAGTACAACTCCTTTTCCATAGCTCTTGTATTAACTACCTTCTCTCTGTCGCGTAATCTCAGAGTCCCTCTTCTGCTTGAGGGATTAAAGGAAATGGGTGAAAAAACTGAAAGAGAAGACAATTGTCTGCCATAATTATCAAACATTGCACCCAACTTCTTCCCCTTTCCATTGTTACCCAATGAGGTAGATGTGGCAATTGTTTTCATACTGCCCAAAGCAGAGGCCATCTTCTCTTATGTTGAATATGTTGGAAATTTTGTCATTGATGGCAAAGGAAAGGAGATGGCAAAGGTAAAGACAGGAGCAACACCTAAACTATCCATAAGGAAAAAGAGACAAAGGAGGCAGCAAAGAGGAAATGAATACAAAGAATTCTATGTGAAAGAGTTGTGATATATAACCATCTATGCATTAATGACTCAATTGCATATTATATCCCTGGTGTGTGTCGAATAAATAAACTCTGTGGTGAGGGTTTTTGCGGAGTTCTGCAGAAAAATGAAGAAAATTCATATCCTTGAGAATCTGCTTGTATGTTCAGTAATGAGAATGTGTTCCTGATGAAAGGCTTCGCCTCTGTCTATAGAAATTTGTATAGAATTCTAACTGGACGCTCCGTGCTCTGGAACCAAGGTGATAATATGGTGTAATTGAATTCTCTTAGTTATAAGCCTCTGTGTAATGACTCAATCTCTGAATTCTGGTAGCCATAAGCTTCAGTGTAAACTTGGTAGCCAATGATGCCCTGGTAGTGATTATCCTACGAGTTTCGGGGTTAACTGTTTGATAGAACCCTTGTACATAATATAGGCAACGGAACCGAGAAAAGGAGCGGAACTCTGCATCAGAGTATGGAGGAACCATAGTAAAAGGCGAAACCATAATCGTAGCAAAAAAAAAAAAAATATATATATATATATATATATATATAATTGAAATTGTGGAGAACAGAACCATAGTCATAGTAACAAAAATATATATATATATATATAATTGAAATCTTTGGAGAACGGAACCCGGAGTAAAAGCGTTGGATCGGAACCTGGAGTGGAGAACGGAACCTTGCGAGAGGAACAGTGAAGTGGTTTAGCGTGAACAGTAAAGGCCGTAAGTAGATTTCATCGCACCGCCTATCGACCATAAGTGGTATTGCCCGGAGGAGCAGCGATTCCATTGATTGATCAACACGTGTCCTCGACCGACATTCCAAAACCGCCGTTTAACGTGCGCCATCGCGCATTAACTATCGTACCAGGACACGGAGCGAAATGGACAGGAGCCGTCGATCTAGTGGGCCGACATCTGACGGTGATCGCTTGCAGGACCCACACGAAGTTTAATGGAAGAGCCCGGGGGTTAACAAAGGTACAGTGCGTGCGTTTGATTGGTCTTTGATTCTATTATGGGCCCGGGGCAGAGTCATATACAATGAATTTGGTTTATATTGTTTATTAAAGTCTGACGGGTTATTAATATACGGTGGAAGACTAAGGTTTCTAATTAATAAAATATTGTCGATTATCTAATAATATATGAGTGGATATATTATATATAATGACTGTATATGTGAAGGGCATCGTAATATGTATATGGAATATGAATATATGGTTAAACGTGCTGAGGGTCAATTTGCATGGTTTTAATAACCAAAGTATTATGTTGATTATAATAGTTGTATATGGTTAATTGGCGCGATATGAAATATGAAATATGTGAACGGGGCCTAATACATGTACATGTAATGGACTGTCGGATTATAACTGAAGAATTGAGATATTAAAAATGACCAGACTTGTTTTTATTAAGTTTGCCAGTGTGGAATAAAGAGAACATGCGAGAGTGCTCGGATTGGGAAAATGATTGGACAATGAAATTTTGGGATGCATTTACACACAGTTAAGTGAAATATTGAAAAGTACTGGGAGTATGGTTGATTTATTAACACTCCAGATTTAAGCATTGAAACTGCCAGCGTAGAACAAAGCAGAGATTGTGAGATTGCCCGGACTTGGGAAATGATTGGGCATGAAACTTGAATGCAATTATGAAAAAGAAAAAGAAGAGGAGAGCATGCAGAGATCCATAGAGATTACAGGTTTGAAAGGAATATGTATAGGAATGAGTTGGATAGGTGAATAAGCACAAAAAATAGAGAATATGCAGGTGACAGTGAACAAAGTGTATGCAGAACAGGTTCTTAACAGCAGCAGGAAAAGACAAATCCAGTAAAGCCAAAATCTAGAAAAGGAGCTGAGTGAAATTGAAATATGTAATTAAAAATGTGAATGTAAATGTTGTAATTAATTTTTTTATTGTTTGTGATGCAAAGGCAAGTATCCTAAGGAAAATACAAAATCCCACTGTAGCATGGAAATTTGTACATATTGCTATAATTTTAAAATGAGTTGGTTAAAAGATATGAGAAGGTAGAAGGAAAAAAGTCAGGACTACTCACTTCAAATTCCCTGAGGAATGTAAAGAGTCATGTGATGAACTCTATATATAATATCACATTGATATGCACAAGAGAGGTCAGAGAAGGAGAGAGAGCAAATATTGAGAATGCAAAATATAGAAGAATAAGGCAGAGAAGATTAAGAGAAGAAGAGTAGAAAGAGAAGCTACAGAACATAGTTGATATCTGAAGTAAATCAGCAAACATTCAGTTTGATAAATTGAGGAAGTTGGAGCTTCCCTATCAAGTTGCAGCTTGATAGCTGTCAGTTGTAGTTGACTGAGGTTGAAGCCTCCTGTAGGTTGGTGCCTGCAGAAAATTGAAGGGAGTTGGTGCTTCCTTGCAAGTTGTAGCTTGCATAATTGAGGTTGGAGCCTCCTGTAGGTTGGTGCCTGCAGAAAAATAGTGGTGAGAGGGAGTTGGAGCTTGCCTTTGCATCACAACAATAATAAGATGTGGTTTTCTCCCTTTATGGGTTTCCACTTATATCTGGTGTCTCTGTGCATGATATTTATTTATTGATCTGATATGTATCATCTGCTTAATACCTGTTGCTCTCATATTAAGTCTACTGCTATATTATACTAATACTTGCTGCTTACATTCTAAGACTACTCACACATTAAATTAAATTAAAAGATCAGGAATGTGTTAAACTGATTCACCCCCCCCCCCTCTCAGTTTAACTAAAGGTTCAACAATTGGTATCAGAGCAGGTTCCTTAATACCAGTCTAACAGCTGAAAGGAGATCCTAGGTTCCCAAGATGGCTAGTAAAGAAGGATGCTCAACCAACAAAGCCCCTTTCTTCACTAGTGAAAATTATGCTTTCTGGAAAATCAGAATGAGGACATACATAATGTCTTTCGAAATAGAAGTCTGGGCTGCAGTGGATTTAGGATATGCCCCAAAGGCAACTGACATAGAGAAAGAAACAAAACAAGATTTTGTGGCTAATGCAAAAGCCATGAATGCCATCTTGAATGGATTATGTGAAGCAGAGTTTATTAAAGTAATGCACAAAGACTCTACCAAAGAAATATGGGATACTCTTGAGAACATACATGAGGGAGACAAGAAAGTAAATACTGCCAAACTTCAAGTCTATAGAGCCCAGTTTGAGAACTTAAAAATGAATGATGATGAAGACATTGTCAGTTTCTTCCTAAAAGATACAGAAATTATTAACAATATGAAATCTCTTGGAGAAAAAATGCCAGAAAATATAATTGTACAAAATATTCTAAGATCTCCTCCATCCAGGTTTAATCCAAAGGTGTCTGCAATAGAAGAAACAGCTGATTAGGAGACCTTGACCATGAACCAGCTACTTGGAAATCTAACAGCCTATGAAATGAGGCTCCCACAGAAGAAGCCAAGTACGAGGGAAGCAGCCTTTAAAACATAAAAGAAGAAAGAAGAAGAGGAAGAAATATGCTCTTGCTCAGATGAAGAAGAAGCAAAATTTGTCAAGAAACTGGATAGAGGCTCAGGTAAATACAAAGGTAAACTTCCTTTCAAGTGCTTTAACTGTGGAAGAGTTGGACACTATGCTGCTAAGTGTCCTCACAAGAAAGCAAGGAATCAGGCTCAAGAGTCAGAGAAAAATAAATCAAAGAACTGGTAGAAGGGAAAGAAGTTCAGCAGAAAATCCTTCTATGCTCAACAAGATAGAGATTGACATGTGCCAATAGGTGAAATAGGTGAAATGTGGCACCACTCAGAGATTGACATGTGCCAATTGGTACAAGTGGTAGAAAATTGGCATGCTCAAACAACGAGGTGATGCAGGAATGACATGAGGGAGAAAATATCAGAAAAGCCCCAAATCTGGAGAACTAAATCTCATCACCAACTTGAGATTGACAACTTTACATGATGTAACCTATGAAATCGTAAATGGAGAAATCATAGTAACAATAAAGTAACCTATGTAACAATAAAGTCGAATTCATCCTGGGAGTGGTAATGGGAGAAATCATAGTGAACAACAGGAAACATGCAGAGTTGCTTACAATCAAATAGATGAAAAAAACACATACAAAAAACCTAGATAATAATCATGAACAAGCTTAATATTGAATTATGAACTGTAAAGGAACTTACAAAATGTGACATTACGAACCTGGTCAAGCGCACAAGCAAAATATCCTGGACATGACCCTGGTTGACAAGTTGTATTGCTCATGATGCAAGAGGATTTGTACCTGCACTGCCAAGTCAATCAAAATCCATCATTATCTATGCAATAAATACAAGTAATTGATGTAGTATTTTTTACTCTAAGATGCATTCTTATGATAATGTTAGAACATATGTTGAAAATGTCAAAACATACATGAATAAGCTCCTCTTCATTTCAAGAACAATTTATTGGAGTCGCATGAACTTGGAACAAGCCTCCCACGATCTGAAAGAGTAGAAACTAAGTCAACAGTGACTTTTTTGTTGCTACGTTGGATCGAGGGAGGTTTGCTCCAAGATTAAATCGCTCCAATAAATTATTCTCTACTAAACAGGGCCAACCACGTGAAGGTGGAAGCTCTTATGTCCCCTCCCCCCCCCTCACATCACTCTCAATTCCCCAATACCCAATCTATATTTCATTTTTTACTTTCATGAGCATAAAAAAAAATATTCAATAACTAATAAAAAAACAATTCAACAAAAAGTACGCAAGGAAACATTGCAATTAATGCTTGAAATAAAAATAGTATGATAAATGAGTTTTTTATATAACGCAAAAAAACGTTCCAAGTATGGTAACGTTTGTCTTATAATAATACAATATTTTACATTGTCAAATTTTCTTTTTCTTCTTCCTATTTTTAAAGCTCCTAATTACATCATCAATATCATCATGCTCTGCTCCTGTTTCATGCCTTTCGACCCGCACTGCTGACCTAGTTGCGTAGTCACGATGTCTGGTCTCATCCAGTGATGGGGCATCGCCTACAAAAACAGATAATATTAAATTTTAATTGTCAGTTTTTAAATATCATTGAACTAGTTCGGTAATATTAATAAAAAAATTGCAATAAGATTATTTACCTGGTGCACCAGTTGTCGCCGCTGACCTAGTTGCGTAGTCACGATGTCTGGTCTCATCCAGTGACGGGGCATCGCCTACAAAAACAGATAATATTAAATTTTAATTGTCGGTTTTTAAATATCATTGAACTAGTTCGGTAATATTAATAAAAAAAATTGCAATGAGATTATTTACCTGGTGCACCAGTTGTCGCCGCTGACCTAGTTGCGTAGTCACGATGTCTGGTCTCATCCAGTGACGGGGCATCGCCTACAAAAACAGATAATATTAAATTTTCATTTTCATTTTTTAAATATCATTGAACTAGTTCGGTAATATTAATAAAAAAAATTGCAATGAGATTATTTACCTGGTGCACCAGTTGTCGCCGTTGGGACTGTTGCCCTGTCTTCCTCTCTGGTGGTAAGATCCTCAAGGGAAACATTCTCTGTCATTTAAACAAAAAAAGTTATAAGGACAACCAGCAAGGTATAATTAGAAAAAATTATAAATGGAAATTAATTACTATCACGGCCCTCACTGATAGCGCGCAAGTCTGGTCACACTACCCATGATCGAGGTTGCATTTGAGGATGCATCTATACAATGCAAAAGCGGGTTGTTTACCCTGCGTCATTAGTGTTACCTGCAGTTTAAACAAATTCGTTAGACATTAAAATTTATGGATGAAAACAAACATATTGATTATGTTTTACATGTGACATCTGTTCATCTTAGGACACCTGACTTATCTAACGTTCAACTACGGCTTGATAGCCGAAATGGAAAGCGATATTTTTATCTTCCTCTGTAGTTTCTGTTCCGAAGTCATCACGCTACATTACATATGATTGTGTATTTTTAATCATATTTGATAGGATTACAAAAACGTTGGAAGGCGATACAATTAATTATAAGATGTTTAGCTACTTAATTACCATTCTTGCGGCTAATTTCAAGTAGCCGCCCTGGCCTAGCTTGTGATGGCCCTTTTTTTCAATCCTAGCTTTGGTTGCCTTTGAGGTGTCAGGCAACCTAGCATCAAAAGATTGAAGTCAGATATGACGTAGCACACTTTTATTTTAGACATAGAGAAAATTAAAGATATTGAATTAAAGTTGTAATTTACCTTGCAGGTCCAGTTGGCATTTTTCCTTCTTTCTTTGCCCTTTTCTCTTTTCCGTCATGGATGAGTGCTCTCCACTCACTCTCTGGAACTGTGAGAGGACGCTCATATCTAGGGTTAAATTACAATTGCGTCCTATAGGTGTCCCTGGTATATTTCAAATATTTTCCGGCTACCCGAGCCACCGTTGTTCTGTCAAATATGCCGACCCCAAAAAGGGTTTCTAGATAATCTAGAAGTTCTTTTTTCAGGTTGGAACTCTGGGAATTCCACCCTGTGCGTATGGTTGGGCCAAAAATTACCAACACATGGCTCTCCAGATACCTATAGAACTCATTGTTTCCTACACAGATTAAAAAAGAAAAGAAAAGAAGAAGATATTATCATTAATTTAAAAATAAAAATCGTGATAAATATGTTTTAGATAAAGTACATGAAATAGTTAAAATATTAAAATTTACCTGGGAGTTGTACATGCTTTATAGGGACACCTTCATCGTTCACCAACAACGTGCCATTAATGGTCCCTGTGGAGCTGACACGTGTAGCTCCAGAAAACGCAATAATGTAGTTGGCCATATCAGCCTCATCATTGCCAACACGTTCAGTAGTTGGCTGGGTGTCTGCTTGGGCAGGGTGTGTTTCTTGGCTAGCACCTAAAGGAGTAGAAGGTGTACGAGAGGGTTGTTGGGCAATCTCTTGCCCTTGTGTCCCACTACCACCAACACCGGGTTCAGCAAGTGCCAGAAAATGATACATACAAAAGAACTTTTTGTTAGTTTAGTCAATGTAAAAATTAAAAATCAAACTATCACAATTCATCTCATGCAGAACAAAAAAATATCCTTTTGACTTTTTATTATTACCTGATATGTTTCTAGCTGGCTCATAAGTTTTTTTATCCTCTCTTCTGTTTCAGGTGTTTGAGGCGCGTCTATCAAAGTATTAAATTCTGACCTTGCATCTCGTGCCTTTTTTCACAACAAGAACACTAGAGATAGGGATGAAGAAAGCTCTTCCTCAAAGAGGGAATCATCAGGCGTACCATGGCTAGGTGTCTGCATATTTGAACAAAATTAATATTATTTCAATTATTTAAATAACTAAAATACCTAAAGATAGAGCAATGCTGGCACTTTACATGTTCTTCCGCTGGCCTCTTTCCGCGATCATCCTGTCTCGGGGTTGTTCCTGCACTGCTCTGATCAGTCTGCCACATTGCAATAAAATTATAAATGTAAAAACTTGAAAACAATATTTAACTTGAAAACACAAAATGAAAACTGAAATAATTTCTAATAAGACACCGGAAGACAGAGTTAGAGTTTCAAATATGCCTTGCATTGAATTCAGTCCTGGAAAAATGTCATTGCACATTAAGGCACCCAAACAAGAGACGAGTTGACAATGAAGACCTTATTGAATATATTGTTGGAGAAAATTCTAGTAAACTTGTTGTGAAGACCTTGAGGATATTTTTGGAGCAACATTGTTGAAGCTGATGGTATAGCATTGTTGGAGATGATCTTGAAGGGCCTTGAAGTGAAGCTTTTGGAGCAACTATTGAAAAATCCTTAGAGCATTTAAGTAAGGCACTTTCTATCTTCCATCACCTTTTTACTTTCAATATCCTTTAAACGATTTTGTTGATATTTAATGTTTGAAATCACGTTATAATTCCTTGATTATATGTGTTTGGGGACTTTCCCTTTGAAATTACCCAAAAATACCTTGGCAATTTTATCTTCAGGATGCATGTCTGACCCTATTGTTCAATATTTTGATTGATAGTAGTAAACATAGAGAGTTATGGGGCTCTTGAATTGGTTTGGTTGGGCCATTAGATCCCTAACATCTACTAGGGAGAACCCCCCTTGAGTTGGAGGAGAGCTAGCCCGAAGTGAAAAGAGGTTGGTGAGGTGACAATGGGGCTATTGAATTACACATGGTATCACACTTTAGATTTAGGACTTTATCTTGAGAAGTGCGAGATTTTTCTATATCAATTCTCAAATTGTTTACAACACTATTGTTAAGAACTAATAAGAAGTGATGTTGAGGGGTTTTGGGTATAAGAAACAATACCATTTAAAAACTATGGTTCTCAGTCCTTGGCATTCCTTCACCTGGGCCTAGGGGCACACAAGAATAATTTCACACTAAACCATGCAAGCTTAAAAGTAACTTAACAGATCCATAAAGTAATAATAATTATAATTCCTAATTTCCTATTGTACGATATAATGCAAATTATTCAAACATGAAGCAATGAAGACATGAAATGTCTGAATTTCAAGATTGATGAACCAATACAAGAAGTTAGAAACTACAACTTTGATTCAATACTCTGTGTCCTAACTCCAGGAAGGAATCTAGTTTGTAGGAATGAAGAGGTTGTTATCTTTACAATCCTATCCCAACATCAAATTCAGTGATAAGTTTCTATGAGGTTCTAGTTCAAGGAAACATTCACTCCACGAATGATATATTTAAGTAGGCTTCTCCTATTCTGGGAAAACACCATACCTATAATGCATTCACTTGCATGTATAAAGGGAAAGGAAAACATGTTTTCATACAACGGTGACAAAGGCATCTTGGGGAAAGGTATCTTCACTTTTTATTTATGTTGTTCACCCACACCACTCTCGTGTTTTCACTAATATTGTTTTGTCATTTTTGGATTCAAATTAAGTTAAGGCCTTAAGTATTTTTTGACCTTTCGGTGTAGTTCTTATATGGTAACATTAGACATGTGAACTTTAAATCCTAAGGGGAGTGGACCCCAAAGGATAAGTATGGTGTGAATGTATTTGAATATTTAATTTGAGGAAATAAATAAATGGATTGTGCATTTTGACCAAGATGAGAATTAGAGATCACTTGCCAAATCCATGAGGATGGATAAGGAAACAAATCCCCACAGTCTTTCAAAAATCCTTGAAAGAGATTTATTTAGATTTGAGGAGAAATCTAAATTTCCCCAATGAAGAGGAAAGTAGTTGGGAAGAGGTAAGAAAAGCTGGAAAAGCTGAGGAAAAGCATAAAACAACTTTAAAGAATCCCAAATGGGAAGCCTAGGCTAAACAGGAAAGAAAGCATCCTGCTATTCTGGACGCAGAATTAGAAACATGCTTTGGGGAAACATGAGCTTAAATAAGCTACTCCTAAGCAGATCAGAGGTTGATCTGTGATGGAGGTGATCTCAGCTCGGGGGTGAGTTCTGGGAGACAAAGAGGACTCTAAGGTTGGGAGGTTGGTCATTTGCAATAGTGGTATGTTCCTGAAATTTTTGTTCATTTTGATGTATTATGGTATGAATTGGCTACATATAAAAATTGATGAAATGGTATGATTGATTTTAGTACTACATTTAACAGAATCTATCTTAAGGCATTCACCTTCCAGATTCCGTTTAGTTGTAGACCTTAAATCCATAGAGTAGAACCCACAGAATTTTTAAACCAAAGACGGTTTAAATCTGAAGGTACATAGTCTCTATAGATAATTAGATATTAACTCAATCCCATGGATATATACAAGGTGAAAATTCATACTCCTATGTAAGTTAGAAAGACTATGGTTACCGAACTGAGAATTTTATAGTGCAATAAAAGAGAAGTAATGACATTAAAAATATGCATTTGAGATTTGCGAATGCATGGAGAAATTCTACTCTTTGGAAATGTGATCTCATATATGGCATTTATAAGAGTACATTATTTATCTTTTTATATACCTCAAAGCTTTGAACAAATATCATAGAAACTTTCTTAACCTAACTTCAAAGTATACCATTCAATTAACTATTGAATATACATATATGAAAACCAACAAATATAAGAGCCGAGTGTTAAACAATAATTACAATAAGTATAAATTTGTGGTCGGTGGGAGAAACTATAGAAATGACCCATGTAGCGATGCGATTTAATGTATGAGGCAAACAAATTTAACTATATATCGATGTAACTTAATATATAGTCAGATTCTATTATCACATGGTGTCCCTTTAACGTTTTATGCATTTGGTTATTACTATTTAATAAACCCTAAGTTGTGCAGATATGAGTGGCTACGGCATTTAAGATGGATTTAAAACATGATATGAAATAAACGGAGAACAACCAAATCAACCTACGATATGCATTTTAACCAGATTGTTTTATACATTCATGTGATTCCTATTATATCCATGATTTTCTATCATATGATTTCGATCGGTCGCATGGGTAGTCGTCTTTAAACACTGGCAGACACCCGACCCAACTATACAACTACGAATGAACGCGATGATAGCCGGGCCGGGCACCCAACCGGTACGCAGGGTATCGAATGGGCATATGGCACTCGAGGAAAGTAAATGGCTCTGCCTGAAGGTAGTATATTTCATTCACAACGCCAGTGCAGGTCTGGATATTTTGAGGCCGAGCAACAGTAGAATACAAACTAAAACAAAAAAATGTACAGAGGGCGAAATCACGTTGCGGAGGGAGTTACCGACGTTAAAGCTCGTTTTCTCCTTGGCGGGGTTCGTTAGCGATCGATGCCATCTACAACAAAAACAAACGAAAAGCTTTGGGCTCGAATGGCTATTACGCCGCTGATCTCAGTACGAATTAGATAGGGCAAATGGAAACATACAACTAGTCAACCATAGGTTCCGACAGTCAGTATTGAATATCAATAATGCTAGAGTGCTGAACGCACGAAAATAAATCAGAGGCATGAACCTCTGTACTGGTATAATAGTAACTCGAACTTGACATATGTAAATCGTTTTGAAACAACAAAAGAAACAGAGCGCAATACGCCATTAAATAAAACCACACATATTGGCACGATAGCCATAGAAATGCTATCGACCATGGACGCTATTAAATCTGAGAGTTACGTCAGAATGCAGACGAAAATGGATCCAAAGGGAGCGGCTTATAGTTGAAGTAAAGCCTATGTATGCTGTCCAGGTGAGGGCGTAATACGCTTAGCGGTCAAGAGACCTGCAAAAGAAAACCGGCCGCATTAGTCTCAAGCCGAAAAGAAAAAAAACAAAACTATAAAAATTAAAAACATAGAACATGACAAGATCGAACTAGGGTGCAGAATATAAACCCTATTCTCATACTTCCCTCTGGAGCCGGAGCAAATACTCTTAAATTGCCATAGTGTTTCCGCATCAAATCCCTCGGAAGAGATTCGCGCCTTCTGGACGAAGGGTGTAAAAATACAAACACAACAACTGGAATACGACTCAACTGCGAGTTGAGCCAGCTATATAAAGCGAAGGGAAGGAGAGTACGTTGAGATTTGCTGCAGAGACGGATGGGAAGGGTAGGTGAAACCCTAATCCCACTGCCCCAAACAAATCAGAAAAATCTCCAAGTTGATTCGGAAAAACCAACTTAGCCGACATCAGGGTATGCGTGGATGAAATGGAGTTGCCGACGAGGTACTGAGAAGCAGACATTGACTCACGCAGTACTGGGTCAGTCTAGATCAACAACTAGCCGCAATACACGCAAATTACTTGCGGGGCATGAGTCTGCAAGCGCCGGCGTCTGGTACCTCAAACTCCTGCGCAAGATGCCTTCCCTGTGTACACAAAAACCATCAAAAACATTAGAATGTAATTGCAAGTAAAGCCAGATCAGTCAGAACCCTAAGCTACATGACTGTCTCCGTTCAGATCCAGTACGCATGGTGCGTACTATGCATATAACCAAACAAACAAATCGTATGCGCGCCGGCACAAACCAAAACGATTATGATTCGATGCATTCGACCTGGCGCTCGGAATGGTGTAATGCAGAGACGTCCATAGGCGTGGGGGTCAACACGCATTACAAACTGTAATGGCATAAGAGTATAAATCATGATGATATAACCTGTCATGAATAATTTATTTTCAATGTTGATTAATAAAACGACGCCAACAAAATCCATGATCAGGGTTTGGGTTATACAGGAACTGGTGGGGGTTCGGCGCTCCATGATTAATAGTGAATCACTGTTTTAATGATCCATAGTCCGCCATGCTAATATGGAACAGGCGTCGAATCATACATCTACGGAACTAATAATAGGTATACGCGTTACCTAACATATATCAACGTATTTAAACGTATGGGTAAGGTATCGGCATAGTAGGTATAGTATAGGCATAAGGCGAAGTTCGATTTTATTGTCAATATATATATATGCCGATTTAATGAAATTATAAGAGTAGGTTACCCTTTCGCACATGGGTGATATATATATATATATATATATATATATATATATATATATATATATATCTGCAAGCGCAAATAAATAATGTCAATAAAATGGCTATCTATATGTATATGGTCATATATTCCTTTATGTGTCAATTGTATAGATGTGTGCGCATTAAAATAAATTGTAACGATGGTGAATGTATTGGTATATATATATAGATGAGTTATATACCCATATATGCGCAAGCAAGTAAATTATCAAAGGCTACATATATATATATATATATATATTTATGTGGTATATAAATATATATATGGAATAGGTGTTTATATATATATATGATATATAGATATATATATGGAATAGTTGTTACCTCTTATAGGTATGGATTTTATGATGAAAAAAAAATAATAAATGAACATAGGGTCTAGATTTATATTAGATCTAGAACACTGCATGTTATGCAACTTTATATAATGGGTTTTAATGTACACATGGGGAAATATTGAATGTTGTTAGGACATTTATCGTGAGAAAAATCTAACTTAGGATATTAGATAGGGAGAAAAAAAAAAGGTAAATACCAATCCAACTTCTGAATCTTACAATGAGACCCCGACGGCGAAAAAAAAAAAAAAAATTCTCTGAACTAGGAGAGCATAATGGTATTGGTTTGGCGCAAAATCAATGTTGTTATTGTGTTTCACTAAATTCTTTAGTGTTATTGGACATTGTAGAGATTTTGTTTTTAAAGCGCATCATGCGTTATGAGTGTGTACAGCAGTTAAAATGGTCAAGAGAAGAATTGCGACACGGTTTAATTTATACTCCATCCCAATGCCTGAAAAGGCTATGTTGTATTGTGATGCAACGAGAGTTGGCTGAATAGCTTTAATGACATGTTGTCATCAGCCAAGAAGGAGCAAGGAAAAGTTTACTCGGGAAAGCTAACTTCTCCCGGTCAAATGAAGGCGAAGGTTCTGAAAAAGAAAGATGGATGAGTTCCAGGATGAGGATGCATCTAGACATCAACATAAGCAAGAAAAGAGAATTGCAGAGAATTTAGAAAGATCAAACTTCCTCTTATGATGGGGAGATGAAGAAGATGCTGAAGCTTGTTGCCCAACATGATTAAGTATTTCAAGTTTATGCGAATATGAAAGCAATCAATAGATTAGCTGTGGTATCGGCTTACAAGGAAAAGCTACACCGTGGTGTGGAAGAGACAAAGATGGTGTATGCCATTGACGAAAGACAAGCATTTGGGAAGATTTCCGTGTTAATTTCAAGAATCGCTACTTGAATGGAGCGTTATTATGACTTGGTGCCATAGAATTCCATGAACTTAGGGTCGAAAGCTCACTATTGATGAGTTTGTCAACAAGTTTACCAATCTACCCAGACATGTTCTTACATTAGGGAAATAGTGAAAGGTCCAAAGGTTTTAACTTACCTATTGTGTACAAGGAGAAATTGAGTTTGACAACCCAAAAGACAATGGACAGTCATGAAAGCAAGATTATGCTATCAAAGAAGCTTAGCAAGCTGAACAAGGGGAAGAGGTCACTTAACAAGGGTGAGTTCAAAGGTAAAAGACCAAACCAGCATATCTAAGAAATTTGGTATAGATCATCACGAAAAAATTCAATAAACCAAAAGAAAGTCAAACCTAAGTAGTCCCAAGTGGCTTCAAACCAGAGAAGGAACAATAAAAAGAAGGACAATGGGAATGAAGGGGAAACCTTTGAAATGTTGGGTTTGGAGAACCCTCATGATGAGGGACTGCCTCATCGAACATACACATGATCAAGAGAGAGCGTAGAGGCAACAATGAAATGACATAAAGCAACATACCAACTATCAAAATTGAAAATTCCGTGTTTAACATCACAACCATGGTGGAAATGGATATGCAAGATTTAATTCTACCTATTACTCAAGTTGTGATTGATCCAAAGCTTGATGGCTAGTCCTAGAATTGCAGAAAAATGTAAAATTAAACTCCGAAAATTTCTAAAATAAGTATTGGTACAAATTGCCACCAGTCCAAGAGAAAGTCACACATAAATCTGTCAAAACAAGAATACAATTAAATGGCTTCAAACAAAAGTAAATTCTGAAACATATTGCCTTTGTGATCCTATGACTCTGTCGATAGGAATGTGGATTGGCTGAAAAAGAAGTAAGTTTCCGATGAATTGTCAGATAAAACCCTACATTGTGTGGATACATGGGAAACCTTTACAATCGAAGTAAACTAAAATCCACTAATAAGACAACACTTCTACCATAACCAAAAAGAATGTACTAGTGATACCAAGCTTATGCAAGATATGTGGAGGAAGTAGAACAAAGAGACTAACAGAAATTCATTTAATTATTTTTTCCGTAAGTGGGAATTTAAAGAAGTTTTTTCCGTAGGTGATTCTCATCTCCCCCCCAAAAGAGAAATTGGATTTTTCCATAGATTCTGGTGTCAAGAGTTACACTGCCTTATGCCCCCTATCGCATGAGTCCGTCAGAATTTATGGAGCTGAAGATGCACTGGAAGAACTATTGGATAAAGGTTATATTAGGGACCAAGTGTTCCGGGGAGCATCTGCTCTATTTGTTAAAGAAGGATGGAACTTTTAGGATGGACACTATCGTCAACCGAACAAGCGATTCATTAAGAATAGATATCCACTCTCAGAATTGATGATCTTTTTTGATCAAGTGAGAGGGGGCTCTGGGCCTTTTCAAAGATTGACTCATGACCTATGGTCACCACTTAATCAAGGAAGAAGATATTAGCAAAACAATTTTTCAACTCCTAGTATGTGGACACTACACAATTTGTAGTCCTACCTTTGACCTATTGAATGCCCCGCTACGACCTTTATGTGCCTAATGAAATGTTGTGTTAAATAAGTATTTGGATAAATTTGTTTTGGTGTTCATAGATGATATTTCTTAGTTTATTCAAAATAAAGAGGAACACAAGAACATCCGAGGATAGTGTTACAAACTCGAAAAGAAAAAAATCAGCTATATGCCAAGTTCAAGAATGTACCTAAAAGGATAAGATTCAATATTTAACACAATATCTCTTAAAAAAAGGGCTTGGTGTCAGATCCGAGAAGATAAAAGAAAATTAATAATGGCTACCTAATGGACAGCCTAAATAAAGAAGGTCATTCATGGGGATGTGCTACTATCGTAGATTTGTGAAAGCTTTTCACCATCGCACATCCTATTGAGCCATTGCAAAGAAAGGTGTCAAGTTCGTGGACCGAGAAATGTCAAACAGCTTTATCAATTGAAACAAAACTTATTTCTAAGCTCCTATATTAAAAATTGTTGACTCGATAAAGAGTTTGTTGTATGTACAGATGTCATAGAGAAGGGCTGGGAGGAGGTCCCATACAGAAAAACGTTTATTGCATATGAATCTGTGGAACAAAATGCATGAACAAGAATTATAGTGCATATGATTTGGAATTTCATAAACAAGTATCCGTTTTAAAAATGTGGAGGCATTATCTTCAGCAAGTCTACATTGATGATCGATCATATTATTCCTAAATATTTCTTTTCAAACCGATCTCAATGCAAGGCAAGCCGTATGGTTGTCCTTTTTAAGTGAATTTGATATGGACATAAACATATCAATGGGAAAGAAAATAAATTTGGTTTATTGCCTTAAGTAGAAATGGTTGTCAAAATTTAAATAGTATTGGGAGAAAATAAATTTAGATAGAAGAATTAAAGTAAAGGCAAGAAGCTAAGACTTCAAACTATGCAGTTCTCATTGGTGAAGCTACAGGTGGGATAAAACTGATTTTACCCAAAAATAAAAAAGGGCTACTATATTACAAGAACAACAGATATTCCTAATGTAGAGTCATTAAAAGAGAAATTTTAGATGAATATCACAAATGCCTTATGCAGGACATCCGGTGATACCGAAGATGTTAACCGCCTCTGAAAAAGAGCCTGCTAGAATGAAGAGAGATGTGGCAGAGTATCTAAGTAGGTGTATGGAATGTCAATCGTTAAGTGTGAGAATCAATATCCAAACAGTTTTAAACCCTTTGCCCATTGGTGAGTGGAAAGGGCTACGCTCATGGACTTTATAATGACCACCCAAAAAAATACCAAAGATGATTTTAATGGCAGACACTTTAACCAAAGTCACCACTTTATACCGTTGAAAATCTACTTTCGAATAGCTCTAGTAGCAAATGTTTTCCGCGGGAGACAGGGGCAAGGCTCTTGAGTTCCCAGCATCTGTTTCCAGATCGAGATGCTAAGTTTATGTTAAGAAAGATTGAAGGGATTGCTTGAGGGACAGCATTTTAAGTCAATTTTAGTATCGCTATCACCCTCAAAACGATGGGAAATGAAGACTTAATCAAATTTAGAGGATATATGAGATGTATGTGACATGTACCATCAAAGTGAGTGAGCATCTCCGTACTAGTTGAATTTTCCTAACAATGCTTTTTACCAATCTTTCTAATAAAATGAGTCCGTTTGAGCTCTCTATAGAAGGAAGAAGTCGTACTCCTTGAGCCTTGTCAGCTAAGATAAAATTACTGCTGGGACCGATGCTCAAGAGATGTGAGAGAATTGTTAAAAAGATACAAAGAAATATCAAGACAAGACAAGATCGCTGCAGTTATGCCGATAAGAAAAGAGTGCAATCGTAATTCAAAAGTGGGGATTATGTATTTGTGCATCAAATCAAAAAGAGCACACTTATGTCAGGTTAAAACTTGCTCCTAGACAGTTGTGGGCCTTTTAATTTTATGGTGGGACCAAGGTTTACAAATCGCCTTACCACCCCATGTTAGAGTGTATGATGTGTTTCTATATTTCATTACTAAACATATGTGCATGATGTTTTCACATAGTTGGACTGAATGTTGCACAGGAAACAAGGAAAGCCACAACCGCTTCAAATATTGGAGCGGGAAGAAATTGAATTGAGAAATGTATTAGTGGTTGTGACTAAAAGGGGGCAGTGGGAAGCACTTTACTCGCCGAAGAAGCTACTCGAAAGGAAGATGAAATGATGGAAAAATATCCATTTTTGTTTAAATGAAATTTGCAGTTTAATAACAACACCGAGTGATGGTGTTTATTTTCGCAGGGGGAACATGTAACACCTCACTGCATGATTGAAAAAATTAGACATGTGAACTTTAAATCCATGAGGGACCCAAAGATAAGTATGGTGTGAATGTATTTGAATATTTAATTTGAGGAAATAAATAAAATGGATTGTGCATTTTGACCAAGATGAGAATTAGAGATCACTGCCAAATCCATATATGACAAGGCAACAACCCTGCCAGCCTTTCAAAATCCTTGAAAGAGATTTATTTAGATTTGAGGAGAAATTCCACCCCCTAATAAAGAGGAAAGAAGGTAGAAGAGGAAAGAAAAGCCGGAAAAGTCGAGGAAAAGCATAAAACAACTTTGAAGAATCCCAAATGGGAAGCTCTGTATAACAAAGAAAGAAAGCATCCCGATATTCTGACGTTAATTAGAAACATGAGTTTAAATAAGTCGTCTTGCCAGATCAAAGGTTGATCTGTGATGGAGGTGATCTCACTTCTGTGGGTGAGTTCGGGGAGACAAATAGGACTCTAAGGTTGGGAGGTTGGTCAATTGCGTAGTGGTATGTTCCCCGGGAATTTTTTGTCTGGCTTTATGTATTATGGTGCATGGAATTGGCTACATATAAAAATTGATGAAATGGTATGATTGATTTTGAAGATTTATATTTAACAGTAATCTAGCTTAAGGTATTCACCTTCCGTATTTCGCTTAGTTGTAGACCTGAACCAGAGTAGAACCTACAAAATTTTAAACCAAGATTGTTTAAATCAAGGCACATAGTCTCTACAGATAATAGATATTAACTAACCATTGGTATATAAGGTGGCACCATACTATATGTAAGTTAGAAAGACTATGGCTATAGAACTGAGAATTTTATGGTACAATAAAAGAGAAGTATTTATATTAAAAATATGCATTTGAACTTTTCAATAAGATGAGAAATTTCACTTGGGAAATGGTGAGATTCACCATAGTATTTATAGATTACATTATTTATGTTTTATATACCTAAAATCTTTTGAACAAATATCAAGGTGAAACTTTCAACTTCCAACTTCAAAGTATACCATTCAATTAACTATTAAATATACATATATGAAAACCAAACAAATATAAGAGCCGAAATAGAGTAATATTCTCTTAAATAATTACAATAAGTATAAATTTATTTCCAGGGAGAAACTATAGAAATGACCCATGTAGCGATGCTAAAGTATTTAATGTAAGGAGGCAAACAAATTTAACTATATATCGTATGTAACTTAATGTATAGTTTACTTTATTATCACATGGTGTCTCGTTGTCTTTAATGATTTGGTACATGACGACAAACCTAAGTTGCATGATATGAGTGGCTACTGCTTTAAGATGGATTTAAAACATGATATGAAATAAACAAGAGAAAACCAAATCAAACTACTTATATGTATTTTAACCGTATTGTTTTATACATGTATGAGATTCTTTGCTATATCCATGATTGTTCATCATATGATTTTGATCTGCCGCATGATAGTCGCGTTTTAACATCACAGACACCACCCAACTATACAACTACTAATGAACGCGACAAGAAGCGAAGTCGTAGCACCCAACCCAGACGTAGGTATCGAAGGTATATGTATAATTAGAGAATTAAATTGTCACCAAGGTGAAGTATATCATTCAAAACGCTACAAGGTGGCTCAGATATTTTTGAGTGTCGCAGCAACAAGAGAATACAAAATAAAACAAAAAAATGTACAGAAAGGGTTTAAATCATGTTGAGGAGGGAGTTACCTATCATAAAGTTATTTTTCTCGGGCGGGTTTTCATTAGCTATTGATGCCATCTGCACAACACAAACGTGCTTTGGACTTAATGGCTATTACGCTACGGATCTTAGTAATGAAGCTAGATAGGCAAATGATCACATACAACTAGTCAACTATAGGTCCTATAGTCGTGATGAATATCAATAATGCTAGAGGCTTAACGTGATAAAATAAATCAGACATGGAATCAGATCAGAGCAATAGTAACTTAACTTGACATATAAAATCGTTGAAAACAAGCAGAAACAACAGCGCCATTACTTACACAAAAAAACTGCTGATATTGGCACGATAGCTATAGGAATGCTATCGAAATTATGGACGCTATTAACCGGGAGACATGCTTAATGCAGCATTTAAAATGGGAATTACAGGAAGCGGCTCGTAGTTGGAGTGAAAGCCTATGGTCATTGCTCAGGTGAGGGCGAATAAGTTTAACATGTCAAGAGACCGCAAAGAAAAAACCGACCGCATTGTCCAACAATAAAAAAACAAAAACTATAAAAATTAAAACCATAAACCTTATTTACATCAAACTAGGCGTAATATAAACCCTATAAGCTCAAACTTTCTCCCGAGTCGAATAATACTTCTTAAATCGCCATAGTAAGCCCGCATCAACCCCTTTAAGAAATTACGCCTTTCCGACTTAAGGGTGTAAAAATACAAACACAACAACTGGAATACGCATCAACGAGTTGCTGCGCCACTTATATATAAAGTTTAAGTGAAGAGAGCACGCGAGATTTGCTTTCAGACGGATGGGGCGGCAGGTGAAACTTAATCCCAATCGCCCAAACAATCAAAATTTAAGCGATTCGGAAAACCAATAGCTGACATCGTGGTGTACGGTGGTACGAAATGGAGTTGCCGTGACAGGCATCGAAAGTAGATACGACTACTTCAGCATCGCCGCCTGGACTAAAACCACGCCGTTGCACACGCAATTACTTAAGTACAGCCTGGCAGCCGCCAGTTTCGTACCAAACTCAGCAAGACGCTCGTGGTACTAAAACCATCAAAACATTAGAATGTAATTTGGTAAAGCAGATCAACCCTAAGTTACCTATCATTGCTTCAGATTCAAGATCATGGTGTACTATGCATATAACCAAACAAACAATATCGTATGCCGCTGCACAAAACTAAAACGATTATGATTCATTTATTTGATCAAGGTCAATTGTGTAATGTAGACGCCTGCTAGTATGGTCATCATCACATTTCAAACCTGTAATGGCATAAGAGTATAAATCTATGATATATAAATCATTACTAATAATTTATTAATGGTTTATTAATAAATGCACGCCAACAAAACCATGACTGTGTCATACAGAATCGGTGGAACGTACCATGATTAATAGTGAATCATCATGCTTAATGATCCATAGTTCCACATGCCATTACGAACGCAAATAATCATACATTCATGGAACTAATAATAGGTATATTGATCGACATACAATTGAACGTGTATTTAAACGATGGTAAGTATCTGACATAAAGTAGTATAGGTATAAGCGTTTAAGTTCTATTTTGTTGTCAACATATATATATGCTTTATTCAATGAAATTTATAAGAATAGGTTGCCCTTCACATACGTGTGATATGTTATGTATATATATATTCCAATGCAAAATAAATAATGTCAATAAAATGGCTATCTATATGTATATGCGGTCATATATTCCTTTATGTCATTTTTATATATATGTGTGCTAGATAAATTGTAACGATGTAGGAATGGCTGTATATATATATAGATGAGTGATATACCCATATATGCGCAATCAAGTAAATTAATAAAGGCTATATATATATATATATATATATATATATATATGTATATAAATATATATATGGAATAGGTGTTTATATATATATATGATATATAAATATATATATGGAATAGTCATACTATTATAGGTATGATTATATGATGTTAAAATAAAAGTAAATGAACATAGGCCTAGATTTATTTGACTCAACACTCATGTTATGAAATTTTATATAATGGGTTTTAATGTACACATGGGGAAGACAATGTTGTTAGGACATTATCGTGGGAGAAAATCTTAACCGAGATATTAGATAGGGGGAGGAAAAAGAAGAAGTCAGAAATAACAATCCAACTTTCCGAACTTACAAATGAGACCGGATCTATGAAAAAAAAATAAAAATCTCTTGAACTAGGAGGTGTTACAAGTGAACATGTATGTATTTTCCATTAATTCTGCACTTTTTCTCTTCATGCGCATGTTTCCCTGGAAATCAAATGCATGATTTAGTCCCATACATTTAACAAGTTGTTGGATCAACTCCATTGGAAATATCATGTTTCCTATTCAATCAAAATTTATCTTAGTTAGGGTAGGTAGGAAGGTTTTCCCTTTGTATTAATAGGGCACTTCTAGCTTGCATTTTTATTATATCTTTCAAATTTAGTGTCGTTTCAATTAGGGCATGAATTTTTGCAACTTTCAAGGTGAGAATGAACAAAGAAATTTTTTTGTGATTGATGACTATATATGAATCCATGGCTAGAGGAAAAGGCACTAATCTACTTCTTCAAATATCTATAGTTCTCATTCATCTCATATGGAGATGGTCCCTGATTTTGAGCCAAATGTTGCAGCAAAAAGTTCCCCCCCTCCATAATTTGATATTCAATGGAAATTTCTTAAATTGATGATGGGGCATGATTATGGAACATTGGCACATACATATGTAATGGAATTCCAAGATCATGATATATGTTTGCATATGTTTATGGAGGTGGTGAAGCAAAAAAGAGCTCAAATAGAGCTGAAATTTTTCACATAAAAAGGACTGTGGGCTTGACTAATGGTTCCATTTAAAAAATGATATCTAGACAGAGAATAAGTGTAGCATGCAAACATGCATTGAAAATCCATCTGAGTTTGCATTGTATTACTTATGATGGATTGAAATTTGGGTTTCAAAATGCCAGGTTATGGCATGATTTTGTCGAGAAACCCTTAGTTAGATTCTCATGTTGGTTTAATTTATATTTTAAGTTTGTTTTGCAGTCTTTGGGTGATAGTAACTCATGAACTAGGTTACCAATGTGTAACAATCATATTTCAAGAATAAAGTTGTGATTTTTTTATATTATTATTATTATCTATTAGCTACGAGTATTGACACCTAATGCCCGGAATTTTGACATCTTGATAGCATGGATAATTTCGAAAATGTTTCTAGTAATGTTAACATAATAACTATCATTACGTGTCTTCACTTTTGTCACCATAATAGACCTGTGATATGGACTCATCACACAAATTCATATGCTATGTCCCAACAAGTTCAAACTGGTTGAGCCTACCTCATAGTGTGGTTATTAAGGACAAGTTGCTTGGTATATAACTCGATAGCATAGACCGCGTTGCAGTTCTAAAAAGAATCCTCAAGTGTCAAAAAACTTCACAATATGTTCTACTATAAAGCCTTTTGGGATACTTGAAATAATATATGTATCATTGATGACTTTTAAAGTATGACAAGATCCAGAGGGAAAGGAAATCAATGGAAGAGTGATCCACCAATGAGAACCTAGAATTTAGCATTAGATGAGTTAGAGTCTAGGAAATTGAAACCCTATAATTTTAATTAGTGATGAAGGACATCACATAGGTAATTATATTTTCATGTAGAATAATCTGTTAATTCAAAATTAAACTACATAATATGAAAGGCATACCATAAATTTTTCCACGTAAGTCCAAACAACCTATAAAAAGGGAAAACCTTCTTTTTCCATGGGAAATAATTTACCTTTCCCTTTTCAAGATAATCTAAATCAAAAAAAATATGAACTATACTGCACACATTCTTGGATAATGTGAAAGTGGAAAAGGAATACCCTACACAAGTGATGCACACATGTACATTTGAACACTAATAGATTTTTGTAGTTGAAACGCAATGCTTGTTTTCATTTAAATGTAGGGTTTTTAAAGCAGGGAGAAATAATGGCTGCCAAATTAATAAGCGTTTCTTTGGGAAAAATTTAAATCTTATATTGGGTGATGAAGATAATAGAGGGTATTGAATCTTGATTCTTGACATCTAGAGAGAACCCTACAGCCTAACACAATCCAATGGAATTGACCAAAAAACCAAAATAGAGTCAACCCTACTATAGGAGGAAGGGCCTGCAGTAAGAACTTACACCTTTGCGTTACCGTAGGCTAATGCCATTTCATAAGAGTCGAGAAGGGGAATGCGGTGGTTTAATTTTGTTCTCAGAAGAGCTTCAGGCAAACGCAGTGGTATCGCTTCCAGAAGAGATGAGGGTTAATGTTGTTCGCGAAGAGATCGCTATCGCTTGTTTCATAAGAGTTCGTGAAGCACTGCTTCCAAGAGTTCGTATGAATGTTGTTTGGTAAGAGTCGAGACTAATGCGTTGTAGGAAGTAACGATGTTCAAGAGCGGAGGGCGAATGCGCGCGTGACATCAGACGTTAATGTAGCACACATGTACATTTGAACACTTATAGATTTTTGTAGTTGAAATGCAATGCTTGTTTTCATTTAAATGTAGGGTTTTTAAAGCAGGGAGAAATAATGGCTGCCAAATTAATAAGCGTTTCTTTGGGAAAAATTTAAATCTTGTATTGGGTGATGAAGATAATAGAGGGTATTGAGTCTTGATTCTTGACCTCTAGAGAGAACCATACAGCCTAACACAATCCAATAGAATTGACCAAAAAAAACCAAATAGAGTCAACCCTACTATAGGAGGAAGGGCCTGCAGTAGAATCCTACTATTTGCAAGAGTCAGGTAATGTTTTCCAAGAGATGAGGCGAATACCAGCGCGAACGCTTATTTCAAGAAGGTTATTGTTTTATGCTATGCGCGCGTGATATCGACGTTAATGTACCTATTACGACGGATATGAAAGTGTTTTATGTAGCGATAAGTTTCAGTATTTTTATTTAGCGCGTATATAACGTATATATGTCAGTATAATAATTTACAAAAGGCCGCTTTGGCTGCATTTATGTCTTCAGACGTCATTACTAAGTATAATTATACATTGTGTCGACTTACTTATCGCTTATATTATCGTCAAGAATAGCGACAAAGTGGTTATAGTATGAAATGTATCGTGATTCTTCAAACGTCATAGCTAATGACATTTTCTAAGTGTCATAGATATGACACTTTTTCTATAAACGCTTAAGATAGCGACGGCTTTAGTGGGATGAAAAAATTGGGAAATTTCTCACATTTGGTCATGCCGCTGAACCATGTCGTAATTCCGCCCAAATGTAGTAGTGCCTCAATTTTCCTCCCACAACTAAAATTTTGTGAAATATACTTTTGATGACACTGCTTTGTGGTGACTCTTCCTTGCTTCCTCGATTTCCCTCCTTGTTGCTACCTCATAAAACCACATTGAAATCTAATAAAAAAGTTGTGAAGATGAAGGTAGATGAGCCAAGGTTAGTCCTCAGAGTAGATATCAAAATTGAATGACATTTCCAAGATGGAATAAGCCACATTAATGGGAAGTATTTCCACTAAAAGGATCAAAATCTCTATTGTGTGAAGTTAGACGGCCAAAAATTTCCCTCTGGCTATATGATACTCACCGAGATCCATAATCTTGGAAAAAGGGTGGTTAGGGTGTACCACTTGTTCAAGGGATTATGCAGATGCACTTGTTCTCTAGTACTAGCAGTGGGGTTACCAAACCCTCTTTCTCAAAACATTGTTGGTGAAATTTGATGCTCGTTTGAAGTGACACTCGATTGTCCCAATTTACGTAATACATCTTGTCCTTCCCTTACAATATTGGTTTGAAGAGGTATTCCATAAAATTGACAAAATCCATGGTTTTCATTATGATGTGGATTTATCTTTGAAGTTACCGATTTATATGGAGATGGTACAAATTCTGGTTAGGCTTAATATAGTGTTGGGTCTTCTTGATTATATTAATATTACAACTGGCATAAAAATTCAGGAGAAATTCCTTTATTATGAGGGAAACATGTATAAATGTGCTTGATGATTTTCATACACACACTTGGGAGAGGATTTCCCTAGCGGCAAGGTGAAGAAAAAAAGGTTTAAAAATTTCAGGAAGTTATGGAATCTCACAAATAATCTTCTCATAATTCTAAATCCACAAGGATACATCCATATATACTACATCCGACGCAAATACTGAGACATATGTAAAAATGAAAAACCTTGTGAAATCATTCAAGGCGCTTCAACCAAAACAAAGGGAGTGCACAAAAGAGACTGTGCTGTCACTTTGGAGGCCCCTCTTAGAGATGTTCATTTTGGTGTTGTAGCTGAGTCAACCTCTTCCTAGGGTATGTTACATACATGCACCCCTTCCCCTACCTTTTCTAATGCTTTATCTCTCTATAATTCCCCCCCTTCGAATCTGATAAATATTTATGTTCTCATCCATTCTCCCTCTACCCCATTTCCTTCACCTTCATCACCTACTATCCCTGTTTCTCCTATTAACAACCTTTCACTCCTCTCAAAGGCCTCCTTTCACCCTATACCTTCAGCCTCTCACAAAAAGAATTACAATATCTTGTCCCTTTCCTCTGACTCAATCAAGGATAATCTTCAAAAAAGGAATTTCATCCCTAAACTTGGATGGGGTCTAGGATCAATATATTCCCTTTTACCTCTGAGCTTGAGTAGGGGGTGAAAATCACATATCTCCCTCGCCAAGGAATAACCCTCCTCGGAGGTGAAACTTAGGAAGAAATGGTTCATTAATGGCATTGTTAGATAATCTCACCCTAGAATAGTTTCCAAATGAGATTCCTATCGCTAAATATTCAAGGTTTTCCAACCCCTCAAAATCACTAGATTTGAATAGGCTATTGTATTCCACTCAGCCCATGTTATAATTATGCAAGATAATATGATTAAAAAGCTAAATGGTGACTCATTTCTATCCCATATCCTTCCAAACTAGTCCTTTCATCATATTGATTCTTAGAAGAAATCAGGTGGACTAACCATGAGTTCGAACTCAAATTTTCTACATTGTTCCTTGGCTTGGTCCTTGACGTCATGTCTTGCTACTTCTTTCACTTTCAGATATGATGGGTTTTTCTGCACTGTAATGAATATTTATGGTAATTATGGGGATATAAAATTATTTTGATACAACATCATTAGTCTCCCCTATTCTAGATTGTATTTCATTTGTATGTGGGGTGACTTGAATTTATCCTTAGGGAAATTGAAATTTTGGTGTCCTTGTTCACACCTAGACCCAAAAATGTATTATTTTGTGGATAGAATAGAAATTTTGGGGCCGGTAAAGATTCTCCCTACTTGGATGAATAGTAGGATTGTTCTACAACATCCTCCTTCCCCATTTACCCAAGCTAACTGGTTCACCGAGGTAAACATGTGAGAGAGAGTTAATATGATATGATTCAACTCCCCAAGTATAGTTAAGGAAGTGAAACTGACAAGACAAGATCAATGTGAACTTCGTGAGATGCTACAGACCCTTCAGGAGAAAAAAAACCCTTCTAGGTGACCACCCTTGAGACAACTTGTGGTTTTGTTGAACTAGATCTCCAGGCACATTGGTAACAGACCCTCCATTATAATGAAACCCTCCACTTACATGTATAACAAGACATCCATGTGACTATAACCTTTTTCAAGTTCGTTTGTGCCAGCAACCTCGAATTCTGAGCCAATTTTTAAGGGCCAGGACTCAGGCCACTGCTCATAACTTGATGAAACTCTCAGAAATGATAAATAACAATATGGAAATGCTTCTAATGGAAAAATTGAACAAGGACATGATCAACAAGGCCTGGCTATGGCAAACATTTCATCAAACACATCATGAACATGTAATCTACAGGTGATATAAACACATCTCAGCATAATGAATACATACTTAACTAATAATCGCCAAGAAGGACTAATGTCCTCTCATAATATTTGTATTACCATCTATTAGGTCATACACTCATTATCCATTCAATTACTAAACAAAACATTATGGTATCCATGAATAATATTTTTCATAAAATCATGCTTATAACCAACATATAGCCAACATAATAACAATGATAAAACAACTATCAATATGACATAATAACAAGTACATATATAGATAAAATACAAGAGGCAAATAGTTCTTATTGACATATGCAAAATGAAACTAGCTATGAGACTTCCATGTACCACCCAACCATAGTTTGGGATGAACCAAATATTTCTTTCAGTCAATCACACTCATGCCATATTCCAAGCATGTATATGGGATCTCATGGACTAAACCAAACAAAATCAAACAAGGTATTCGAGAGGAAAAACTGGCTCAACTCTCAAACAATGATTCCACCTCACGGTCAGAAATCACTAACTGTCACCAAATAGTTCTCTACCCAAGCTTTCTAGGGCTATAGAGAATTTTTTCCAACTTGGGATTCCAGGACTACTAACTCAACCCACACATGTTGCCTGGGTTCTAGAGCGTTTGTTTTAACCAGGGATTCCTGGAGTAGTAACTCAACCCACCAAGGGCTTCTAGAGTGTTTTTCTAACCAACACTTCAAGGACTAGTATTTCTATCCAAGTTGTTACACAACTTCCAGAGAATTTGTCCAACGAAGGGTTCGAGGAACTAGTAATTGAACCCACAACCATAAAGAACATGAGCACCAGAAAACGAAGGTAAACCCCCAACACCATGGCTATCTAGGAAATGGCAAGGCTAGGCAAAGCTATTGTCAATTCAGGCAATCCTCCATGCCAATGACAGATAACAATCAAGAAACCAAATGAATTTGTAATATACATCAAAACTAGCAAGGAAATCGTACATGAAACTTGGTACCCATAGAGAAAATTCATTATAGATACCAATCCCACCGCCCTCTTGCCCTTTCATACTTTCCCTTTGCATTATTTTCTTTCGGTTTATAATAATAATAATCCCATAGGTTTATTAATCTCTTGGGTTTAAAATGTTAATTTTTAAATTTTATTAATTTCATGTGTTTTTAATATTGATTCCTTGAGTTTCTTGATCCTTTGGGTTTATAATATTTATCTCTTAAATTTACTAATTCATTAGGTTTAGAATATTAAACACTTGGTTTTACTAGTCACTTTAGTTTATACTATCAATAATTTCTTAGATTTATAATTTAATCCTTTGGGATTAATTATATATTAGATTTAAAATATCAATAAATAAGGGTTATTAAGATAATGTAATTAATATTTAAAACAAAAAAATATTAATAATTTCTAGAATTTAAACTTTATGATATATTATTATTAAGCATTATATTCTTATATAAAATATTCATATTTATTATTATATTACTATCATATTCATATATATATATATTATTTTAGTTTAATATATTGCTTATATATTTAATATTATTAATATGTTCTAAGTAAATATATAGAATATATTAACAATTATATTAATCAATATATAATAATTATTGACCTTAAAATAGTGATGAGAGATAAATTTATATTATTAATAATAATATAAATATTATTATTATAACATATATGAATTATATTATAGTTTTAAATATAACTATCAATAAATTAGAAATATTTTATGTAATAACTAATATTATACTAATATACAAAATAATGTTAGTATAATAAATATAATTATATAATATGGCTATATAATTATATAATAATATGACTATTATTATTTATATTGTTGTTAATAATGATTTTTTAAGAAAATATATTTAACAATTATTAATAAGGTGAGTAGAGAATGCTAAGTTAATGAACATTTATAGACTTATATCAACCATATTGATAAATATAATTATAAATTTATTTCAAATACATTTATTCACTTATATCAACTACAATAATAAATATAGTTGAATTATAGTAGTTCGAAACGCGTGGATTCTGAAATTTATTATGTGATTTCTCGAAAAAGTTATATTTTTAAATAGTTGTGCTAACTCTTGCTCAAGTTTAATGGGCAGTGGGTTTTCAGCTACAGGTTGTCAAGCATAAACCATTCCAGTCGAAAACAAAATGCGAAACACCATTAAGTTCTGTCATTATTAATCTCAAAACATTTCGAAAATTATTTATATTACTGAACGACCTCCTCATTAATTATTCTGAAATACCATAGGATTAAACGTTTATATTTAAATGGTAACTGGTCAATTAGTGTACAACATTAAAACTAGCTATTGCCCCAGAAGGTGATTGAATATAATTGAATTTTATTTGTGTGGTGTACTATTTAATTCATCATTACCATGATTTCTTAAAAAGTAATTTTTGATTTGGGAGTATTTTAAGTATTCGATGTTTTGAATTCACATGCAATCAAATGTCAAATGATTATCCAAAAATATAATAGTTAGATAATTTCAATTTTTTTTTATTTCATAATAATACCAAATTGTTAGGATTAATTTTGATTTGTAGAATGATATTCTACAATCAATCGTTTTAGGCATATAGTTTTGTAACTTTTGGGCATATAGTTTTGTGAATCATGGTTTATGTAAATTGTATTTGGTTAGAATGAAGTATATAAACCGGTTTAGATTTAATGTTCTATTTTTTTACATGTTTCTGGATCATCCATTTCTTATAAATAAATGTCTTTCAAATACATTGTTTCTAGCATAGACATCATTACTAATATACTTTTAAAGTAATGTTTTGCATAGCAATTGGACTATTGGATTTTAGTAGTTAGTATAAGACTACCAAAAAAAAATGTTTCTTTATATCTATGTATGTGTATGCTACTTTGTTCTAATAAAATAATAGTTTAATAAGGATTTGATTCCAAAAACTATGTCAAATAGCTCAATATGAATGACTATCTAGATATTTCTATCCATATAGGGACTTTAAGGATGTTATACATATACAATATTTTTCCTATAAAAATTTTACTCCTCGAATGTGTTTAAATAAAAAATTATTAGGCTTTTGAAATGTAGGGTATGGTGATGATTGGTGGGTTTATGAATTAATTTGTGACTTTTTCTTTGTGTTCTATGTGGAAGAGCATACCATTAATGGGTATTATATTGAAACAAAAAGGGTCGACAAGGAAAATATGAAACAAATAAAATCACATTTTGTATACAAAATTTCTTTGTTGACTGCAATAATACTTGTGAATCTATTATACAAAGTATTATATGGTTCTTGCATTGAAAAAAACAATTATATTGCGTAGTTTTCATATTGCACAACAACAATCATGGCAATGAAAAGTTCTTTCGCACTAGATGAATCATGTTTCGAGGAGACTGATCATACATTGAGAAATTTCCATCTAGAAAGATTATAATATTTTTTCTATTACCGAGGATATTTTCTCTTTCACTTATTTGTTGTACTTTGAAATACCAAAAGGAATTGTAAATCCTTTCTTCCATTTCTTAAATATCAAACATAATGCTTCCTTACAATCATTGCACACTAAATTAACTTCCAAATACCTTCAATAATTGTACCATGTACTTACAAATGTTCAAACATACTTGCAACGATTGTCTACACCTACATCTGAATCAACAGTAAGCTTGTGGGGAGATGTTTTTTTTGAATCAAATGGTTCTCTAATTAGTTTTCAATTCCACTCAATGTGTGATTATTTATAAGTGGGCAAGCATATTTTCACTTCAACCAAGTTATTGATGGATATAAGTTTACTATTTTATTTCATAATCAAAATCCTGCATGTGGCCACTTTAAACCACTCCAATATCAAACACTACACATTTTATCATCAAATTATAGATCAATTGCTCCATTCATTGTTGGATACCATTGCTTTCGTGTACAATTTTACATAATGTTCATTAAGCATATCCTGTTATAACAAGGATTTGTCATTCGTGATCACATTACCCATGATTTTCATGAGTGATTGTTTAGTTCTATATGCACATTTGCACCTTGGTTTGACATGTTCGCCACACTAAAAATGACTACACAAGCATTTTACAATTGTTATGCAAAAATCGATATTAGAGCTATGAAATAATGGGAAAAACACCTTGATTCCAAAATCATTAAACATGATCAATGTATAAACAATTGGGAAAGTTAAATTATGAACTCATCAATTCCATATGCAAATGGGAATATAGAAGGAAAACATTTCTCAATCTAATGGATATGTGAAATAATGAATGTTAGCATCTACATTTGGAGTGCAAATATCAAAGATATATCTTTGAGATTCTACTCATCAAATACGATATCAAAGATCATTAATCTTATGCACTTGCCGATATCAACAACACATGCACACTATTTTGCACTTTTACAAATTAAAAATGTTTCAAATGCTAATGATTCATGCAATATGGATATAGATTTGCAATGAATACTCAAAACATAAAATCTCAATGCAATTACAAATGTTTCATGTAAGTAACCACTACAGAAACAATCCAAAACTAGTACATATTGTCTGCAAGTAGATGAATTGATATTTTTTAATGAAACCTCAATGGGTGAAATACCTACTGAGCTTTCAAAACATTGCACAGTATCAAAATTAGATTCCATTTCTTCGTCATTAAGAGAGATGCAACAAACCAATACTTTTTCCTATTTGAAATATATCCAACAACCAATATGCTCGATTTAACTAATTGAAACATGCGATAGATGCAAATGGTGCTTTGCTATCTCAAGAACAAAAAAAGCAACTCCAATCAACTAAATAGATTGAAGCCTATTTGCAATCAATACAGGATACACCTACACATCCATGTAGTATTTATGATAGATTGAAAATGTCACATTCGTAAGTTTTCATAAACTTGCAGCTTCAATTGAAGCGAATGAAGTTTTTTTCAAAACTTGCAATAGTGAATGGAAAACTACCTAGATTCACATCATCTTTACATATTTGCACAAACCAAAAATTATTCTCTATTGCGTAATTATAATTAAAATAATTATTGTAAAAAATAAATAATCATAAAATTATAATTTTTGTGTGTAGAGGCTCTCTCCAATCCATTATGCAAGATATGTAATTTGATGTGCTGTAAATATTTTGACTAGGTCAAATTATATATATATATATTAATAAAAAGAATAAAAATAGAAAAATATAGGTGTTGGCTGTTATTTGTTGGGTACTTAAGGTAAACTTATTCATGTGGAATATAGCATATCCATCTTAAATCTTGATCTACCAAGCACCTAGAGGGATAAATTGTTTTGAGATGCAAGCCTCTTTTAGATTGAAAATAAGTTTGATCAGTTAAGATGGATTTACACCAGTAGTGAAACGAAGTGATGATTTTTCCTCCAAAATAATAAAAATTCCTACAAGATTTTAATTAAACGAAGTGACAATTTTGCCTCCAAAATAATAAAAATTCCTACAAAATTTTAATTAAATATCATAATATTTTTTGAAATATGAGTTACAATTGTGAGCCTTCAAGATTTTAGATACACTTATTTTCACCATAAAAAAATAATGGAAAAACACCTTATAGAATTTTTTGAAAATTTCTTTCGTGTAAATAAAAAACTCCAATTATAAATTTTTAATGTGAAACTAAATTAAAGCTTTGGAAAATAAGTTAACCTTTTTAATGTTACAGATTTAAGACACTAAAATTAATATAATCTTAATTACTGATTATTTATGAGGTAAACATATCTAAAGATAATCTATCTAGGACGGGAAAATAAAAATAAAAAATTGGACCATTGCATTCGTTAGGAGGAGCTTTATATTAAATTTCGCATGACTATGACATAAATAGATCTTTGGGGAAACTTTAAATTAAAATTTCTCATGAGCGGTATATAAATATAGTATGCATTCCTTTGGGAAAGTTTTATATTAAAAAATTGCAATATAAATATAAATAGATTTTTAATGAATATTATATATGGTAATTGATTGTCATTTATTTAAAAAAAAAAATTAATAAACATAAATTTTGTATAGTTGTAAACATGTAGAGTTATTATATGTTTTTTTGATATTTTTTTTTCGATTGTGTGAGGAATTTTTTGGCCTTGTAAATAATTTGTAAAATTTAAGTTTCTCAAATGTTTTAGAGTTGAACTAAATCAATTTATTTATATATTCAAAAACTCATTTTAAACAATTAAAATTCACAATGTTGCCAAAAATTATATCATTACATTTAAACAAAAAAAATTAATGGTTTCTCATAAACTTTTCCAAAATTTTAGAACAAAAAACAAAATATATTTAGCCTAAAATATATCCGAGTAATATATCCAAGTAACTAGTTTACAAATGATAACACTCTTTGTAAAACCTTACAACTATATATGTTTTATACTATGTATGTTTTATAGAAACTTTTAATCTTAGTGAGCCTAAAATATATCATTGTCATGAGTCTTTTTGAACATGAAGATGATAACACTGTTTTGTAAAACCTTAAAAGTATGTTGGTTTTATAGAAACTTTTAACCTTAATATTAAACAAGTTATATAGAAAGATTTATCTGTATAGAAAGATTCATTTTCTTTTTAACTAAAGTCAATAGTATATCCAACAGCTATCCAACTACCCAGAGAAAAAAAGAACATACTCTCACCCAACCATACTAATAAACTAACTACCCACCCAACTATCCCCACTAAAGACATCATTGAAAAGAAAAGAAGCTTTCAAAAGTGCATAAGACTACTCAATGGTGAATATTATTTTCTGGTCTATTGGTCATGTTGGGCATATACTGCCAATTCAACTATAAACAATAAATGCCCCAACAACATTTAAGAGCCAATAAACCATAAAATAAATTTTGCACCATCCAACATACATCAGATACATCATCGAGCTGGAAATAATTAATATTATTTGTATATTAATGGAGAAATGGTTACATTGTTGTAACATAGCTCCTTAAGATAGGATTAGTTCCTAGGATATAGGAATTTGTTTACAACTTCATACTTATTTGTGATGTACTTATAGTTGTATCATTCCATTAATGAATGTAGAGTGTACTCTCCATTTGTGTGCAGTCTCCAGGTGCAGTACTCACCTATGAGCTGCAGTTTCTATTCAATTCAGTTTTTTATCTTGGTATCAAAGCTCAGACTGGGTGAGCCTGATTTGTTTTTTTTTATAGCCCTAAGTGGCTACAGAGCCTTTGTGGCTACAAAGCCTCTCCACGACTAGAGAGCCTTCGTGGCTATAGGATCACACAAGAGCTTCATTGCTCACATGAGTAGGTGGATTGCAGTAAAAACCTTACTCACAGGTCTCAGATGATTTTTTTGTTATTTCTCTGAGCACAGGAGGGTTGGCGCATTTTTTCTACTGACAGTCGCGCCAAAAAGCGCAATTGGCGCGACTGCCAGGGCCATACCCACGCCAATTTTGTCTCTTACATGAATTTTTATTTTGGCACGGATATTCATCTCAGAAAAGCGCCAATATCTCTCTTTGGCAGTTCTCCACATGGGATTCGCCCTTTTGTGGTGGATCTGAGTCACAGATGTTCTTGCCAGTTCTGCACATGGGATTCGGTTGTTTGTGGTGGATTTGATTCGCAAACATAGTTGTTGGCAGTTGTGCACATGGGATTTACCCGTTGGTGGTAGATCTGAGTTGTAGACACAGTAACCATCAGATCAGTGGAGGATATTAGTTACAGTCACAAGATCATGCCAGGTTGGTGGCAGATCTGTGATTAGGATTAGGTATGTATTGAATTCCTGTTTATATAGCTTGTAATTATTCAATTGGTTAGAATTTTTCATCGAAGGATTTGAAAGCTGGTCGGTTCAGTATGAATAATACCATAGAAACATATCTCAACGAGTCTAGAAAACTCGATGGGTCCAATTTCACCAAATGGAAACACAAGCTACAGACATTGCTTGAGGGAGAAAATGCGTGGTCGATTGTCACAGCTGATGATCAGAAACCAAATATTTTAACAGGAACAACCGCACTTATACAAGACTGGGATAAAAGGAAGAATAAAGCAAAATTCATACTGAAGATGTCCGTCAAGGATAATATTATCCCACACATTAGAGATGGAAAATCGTCCACTGAGATTTGGACGACGCTCAAGAATCTATACTAGACACAAAATACAAATCACATCTTGTCACTTAAAGGAAAGTTGTTTGCGATGAGGATGGAGGAAAATGAATCTGCAGTTGGATTCATTGCAAGGGTTAAAGACCTGAAGGACAGATTGGGAGACATTGGAGAAAAGGTGTCCGATTCCAATCTAGTCACAATCACATTGAATGGGATGAAGGAGGAATATTAGATTCTCATCATAGGATTGGTAGCAAGGGATAAAGACCCTGCATTTGAAGAATTGTCAGGAATTTTGCTACAAGAATAAGAGCGGTGATAGAATTTAAGACCGCAAAATGACGATCTTGCTCTAATGGTGAAGAGGCGACAGTTTAAAGGGAAGAAGCCACAGCAGCCACAAAAGAAACATCAACAACAGAGAGGAGGTAGAACGTTTCAAAAGAGACCATTTAGAGGTATGTCTACAAACAATTTTTCAGGCACTAAATGTTTTTACTGTGGGAAAATTGGCCACCAAATTAAGTTCTGTTCTAAGAGGCAGACAAATGAAGCAAGGAATAAACAGAGTAGGCACAAAGGATATTTTGTAGATGAAGACCATAGTCATGAACTTTGACTATTTGTATCTGATTGTGCTTTTTCAACTTCTAAGGAAGATGAGGATGACATATGGTATGTCGATTCTGGCACATCCTCACATATGACAGGTAAGAAATAATGGTTTGAATTTCTTGAAGAAACTTCATGTGGATCTAAAATTTATTTAGGAGATGATAGAGGATATGAGATAAAAGGGTATGGTGATATTCCGGTAAGGTTACCTAGAGGTGACAAGACATATTAAGAATGTAATGTATGTGCCTGGGACTAGGAAAAACTTGATCTTTGTATCTATGATAACAGATCAGGATTTGCTACTTGAATTATTCAAGACATGTTGTGTCATAAAGGATGGAAATATGTAAACAGTTGCATCAGGAGTGCGTGCGGGGAGCCTGTATAGGTTAAATGTAAAAATTATGCCACAACAAGCCAGGGTTGCAATAGGATTGACAGCCAAAAGTCTCTGGCACTAGAGATTCAGTCACCTTAATTTACAAGACCTCATGTTACTTCAAAGAAAAGGTATGGTCAATGGACTCCTTGTTTTTCATAGTGTTCAATTAGATTGTGATGGATGTGCATTAGGGAAAATGCATACAGAAGAATTTCCTTTGCATATTGATATAAAGGGAAGAGATATTCTAGAGCTGGTGCATACAGACATATGCTGACCTATGCAGACCAGGTCGCTAGGTGGTGCATATTATTTTCTTCCATTTATTAATGATTGCACTAGATTCTCCTGGATATATTTTTTAAGTAAAAAGAGTCAAACCTTTCAGTGTTTTAAAGAATTTAAAACTTTGGTAGAGAAGCAGACAGGAAAATGCATAAAAATTCTCCGCTTAGATCAAGGGGGAGAATATAGGTTGGGTGAGTTCATGAATTTTTGTAGATATCATGGGATTGTTCAACACTTTATAGTACCTCACACACCAAAGAAAAATGGAGTGACAGGACGAAAGAACAGAACTCTTGTGGAATGCGCAAGAAGTATGCTTCAAGGTAAGGGTCTATTAAATGGTTTTTGGGCAGAAGCCATCAACGCTGCTTTTTATTTAAAGAATAGGAGTCCTACTAAATGTCTCAGCTTCAAAACTCCTTTTGAAGCATTATATGGATTCAAACCAGTAGTGAGTCATTTAAGAGTATTTGGGTCAAAAGCCTTTGCCCATATACCGAAGGAGGATAGAAATAAGTTAGATCCTAAAGCCACAAAATGTATCTTTGTAGGATATGGCACTGCATTTAAAGCATACAAGTTATTTAATGCCATGACTCATAAAATATTTGCAAGTCAAGATGTGGTATTTCATGAACAGGTTGAGGAAGGAAAGGATGATAGAAATAATGAATGGCACATTCCGTTATTGATGGAGGAAAACAACGAGGATAATCAGCAGCAGGAGTAGAAAGAAGAATTAACAGGTGATGTAGTCAATAAGGAAAGCCCGTACAAGTCTGAAGCAGATAGATTTGAGGTGAGTCCCCTACCACGAAGATCAGGTAGGCAAACTTAATTACCAGCCAGATTGAAATACTATGCTTTAATGAAAAGTATTTTAAACATTTTATAACCTACAAACTATAAAGAAGCAAGTCAATCTGATGAATGGAGGGCTGCAATGAATGAAGAAATTGAATCAATTACTAAAAACCATACTTGGGATCTAGTTGAACTGCCTGAAGGAAAAATACCCATAGGTTGTAAGTGGTTGTACAAACCTAAAGTTAATGTAGATGGGAGTATAGAAAAGTTTAAAGCTAGACTAGTAGCAAAAGACTATTCACAACAAGAGGGAATATACTTTGATGAAACCTTTGACCCTATAGTGAAATTAAATACCATTAGAATTTTAATTTATTTAGCTACTAAATATAAGTGGAAGCGACACCAGTTATATGTTAAGTCTGCATTTCTAAATGGTGATTTAAAAGAAGAGATTTATCTAGTCCAACTTGAAGGGTTTGTCAAAGAAGGGCAGGAACATCTAGTTTATAGATTGAAAAAGGAATTATATGGTTTAGAACAAGCACCCAGGTTGTGGTATGAGAAGATCTATTCATTCTTCTTACATCATGGTTTTCATAGGAGCATGAATGATCCAACTCTATACACCAAGTATAATAAATAGAGGCAAATTATTTTGATTTCTTTGTATGTGGATGATATCATTATAATAGGTAATGCAAATACTCTGATCAAAGAAATCAAACGGCAAATGTCACAAGTATTTGAAATGAAAGATCTCTGAAATATCCATTATTGCTTGGGTCTGGAAGTATGGAGAGATTCTGGATAGAATTTTCTTACTCAAGGGAAGTATGCCAGTAGTCTGCTAGAAAAATTTAAGATGGAGCAATGTAAGTTAGCAGCAAGACCATTGTATCAGAATCTAAAGTTGTGCAATGACGATGGCACTAAGGAGGTGGATGCCACTATCTATAGATAACTAGTTGGGAGTCTGATATATCTTACTACAACTAGACCAGATTTAGCATACACAGTTAGTGTGCTGAGTCAGTTCATGTCTAAACCTCTCGAAAGTCATTTGGTTGCAGTAAAAAGTGTGTTGAGGTACCTTAGTGGTACTAGTGATTATGGTATTTTATACAGTGACACATCTGATGTTACTCTAGCAGGTTTTTCAGATTTGGATTGGGCAGGCAACAGGATGATCGAAGGTTCATCATAGATTATGCATTCAACATTGGATCCAGGGTCATAGCATGGAGCAGCAAAAAGCAAAGTACTGTAGCCTTATCTTCAACTGAAGCTGAGTACCAAGCATTGTGTGAAACCACATGTGAAGCTATCTGGTTGAGAAGACTTCTCTATGATGTGGGAGAGGAACAAAAAGAAGTAACTACCATTAAAAGTGACAATGACAGTACCATCAAGCTTGCATACAATCGAGTATTTCACAAAAACACCAAACACATCGATACTCAGTTCCATTTTGTTCGAGAAAAACTTCAGTGAAAGGAAATATTTGTTGAATACTATAAATCTTGTGAACCAATCTAAAATGGGCCTCCTAAAAAAAATGTACAATCAAAATTCACTTTATGAGAACCAATCACATTTTAGGGGATGACATCATCCCTAATGGTTAACGTGGCATTACTTGAGTTAAAGGTACTTACTTGTCACATTCTCAATGGTGTATAAAAACTCATGGTTTACCATGGTAGTGCTCTAAGTACTTTTAAAGTCAAAGTAAAGTACTCATAATAAATTTCATTTCACGTTTTTTGAATAAAATTCATACATAAAATAATATATTACATTTATTATATTATTTTTATATATTACATTAATTACATGTTATTATACAATTTAAATAAATTTTAATTAATAACATATTATATAATTAAGAATTTACGAATTTGTATTTATATTTTATTTTAAGTTATTTAAGTACAAAGGAAAAATGCATTATTTGTTCAATGATAATGATTTTTTATTGAAAAACTAATTCTTATTTGTAGTCACATCAATACAATTATTTTATTAATTTTATTTTGGTACAACTTTTGAATTGAATTTAACCATGGTTACATGGATTGTGGTGGAAAAAGTGAATTGCAAATTCATAAATATTATTTTATTGATTTAGCTATTATTTTATTATTTCCTTAGGGGGGGCATTTTAGACCTCAAAATTCCCCTAATAGTCTAAGCCTCTTGGGAGGATAAAATTTGAATTGCTTAGAGGGATGTTAGGAATTCAGGGTAATTCTTTCCCCATTAAGGGGGAGAGTTGGAAATAATTAATATTATTTGTATATTAATGGAGAAATGGTTACATTGTTGTAATGTAGATCATTAAGATAGGATTAGTTCCTAGGATATAGGAGTTTGTTTAAAAATTCCTACTTCTTTGTGATGTACTTATAGTTGTATCATTCCATTAATGAATTTAGAGTGTACTCTCCATTTGTGTGCAGTCTCCAAGTGTGGTACTCACCTCTGAGCTGCAGTTTCTATTCAATTTAGTTTTTTATCTCTTCAAAAAGTCCTATGGAAAATATTGAAATTATGCATACCCATTGACACATTCAAATTTCAAATCCACAAGCCTCTCCTCTATACAAAACATTAATGATAGATTTGGTCGATCGCTAGGATTTGATAAGAGGCTAACAATGTAATTTTTTCTTCTTAAACCCCAAATCAGTATTGAAGTGATGATTTTAATGATGGATCACTCTTTTTTGTTTCACTTTATCCTTCTCGAATACGTAGTTATGAGTCTATTACAATGAGAACTGTGCCAGTTTAATTCAGAAAAAAAAATAATCATGCCAGTGTAAATTAGAAACAAAAATAATCACGATGTGACGTGGCCATTGTTGGTACAAAATTCCCTTACAGACTACTTAACTATCTATTAGGGAGTTGTCTATCTAGCCAGAGGAATTGCCCAGACGGTCAAAATTGGCTGGAATCTGGGTAATTTTTTTTAAGAAATCTTGTAATATGAGTGTTTGAATCATGTTTTTGATGGTGGAAATGGATTCAGCACCGTTGAAAACCTCTAGAGCACCAAAAATATTGAATTTTGATAGCTATAACCTAGACTTACAAAAATCCCTACCGCATTTTCTTAAAATCTTACCTGAATTTCAATGATTTTCAAGGGGGAAAAAATAGTCTAGTTAGACTACTACATTTGTTTGTCGACGATTTAAGAATGTATACATCACATAGGAACAGATAATATTTGAACTATGAATGAGAGTTGTCATTAGTGTCATTTTTTTAGATTTGTGATTTTTTTAGAATTAAGAGTGTAAAATTTTGAAGTGGAATTTTCATGATAGTTTTAATAAATAAAATTGACCAGAAATATGGTTTAGACCAACATTAATAAATTCTTCAACCATTTATTATTATTTTTTAAAAATTATTCAAACATTTATCATTATTTTTAATTTTATGACCATTATCATTGTTTTTATCATTTATCATTATTTTTATGACCATTATCATTATTTTTAATTTTATAACCATTATCATTATTTTTACTTTTATGACCATTATCATTATTTTTAATTTTATAACCATTATCATTATTTTTACTTTTATGACCATTATCATTATTTTTAATGAGTGGTCCGAGTGGCAATTATTAGTCCACTGAACAAAATAAATGTGAAAATCCAACAATTATTTCTTTATATATACTTACTCACCGTATTTGCTAAAGAACTGTCTATGTGTAATCAGAACAAAGGGGATCATCTGCGGTGGAGTTACAAACAAAGAATATCGATGATGGGTAGATCTGGGCCTGGACCGAAAAGGAGGATATGATGGAAAAAGCTTCCCCAAAAAGCTCGTGAATCCGAGGGAATCTCTTACATTGATGTATTAATACAGGTCTAAATATGTATTGGAGAGAAAATAAGCATAATAGTTTTTTTTTGGCAGGTGTGAAGCACTGTGCAAAGAGTTGTAGATTGCGTTGGCTGAACTATCTTTGTGCCGACATTAAACGCGGAAACATTTCTCCCGATGAAGAGGATCTCATTGTTCGGTTGCATCGCCTTCTTGGCAATCAGTATGTAAAGAGTAGCTGAAAATTTATTCACTCACCAGAGTTCATTGATGACCCAAGTCGAAGGTTGGAGTTTCTAATAAGTTCAGTCGTGATGTAAGTGTGTATATATGCAACCTGCGTGCAGGTGGTCGTTGATAGCAGGACGACTGCCTGGACGAACAGACAACAAAATAAAAAACTACTGGAACACTCATCTCTGTAAGAAGCTGTCGTTACTGAACCAATCTCAACCCAAATGGAAAAAGTGAAATCTCAAGTCGAGGTCAAAATTTGAAAAAACTGCAAATATGCGATATTAGAAAAACTGCAAATTTCTCCATGTCAGGGTTTGACCTACTTGTGAACGATTCCATCACACAGCATGATTCTGTGCCCCTCGCCTCTGAGATGGTAGGTGTTAATTTTATTGAAGAAGCAGTTACAAATTCTATTTGCTCCATGTCAAATTTAAGGGGTGAGGAGCCTCCACATTCGGATAATTTTGCAGGAGTAACAACTACTGTACCTTAAAGTTTATTTGATATGAAGGAGATCTCATATCCCGACTGGAATCTATTCTCGACTGATATAACCTGTTCAACAGATTTAGAATTACAAGCGTTCTATAGGGAAATGGCTACAAAGACAAATCTATTTACACTTTAAAGATATGTCTTGTTATAAAAGAAAAAATATGCAGCGTTTTGACAGCTTTACAGTCACTAAGAATAAAGGAATGGAAGAAATTTACAATCACCTGCAACAGGGAAAGCTGTATCATTTATAGGAATCAAGCGCAAAGTCGCTAAGCTCCCAACTGTTGGAATTAGGAGATAAATAAGGGCAGAGGGGTAAAAATAAACATTAGCTGAAGACCGTAGATATGTCCCGTAAGAATCATAATTGCTTGTATTATTTATCAGGAATCATGATGATTAGAATTTCAATTATGTGGTTTAATTTGCATCCATTTTACATTACAGATATCCTTTGTGGCAAGGATTTCCATCTCACCAAACTAGAAATTAGCCTCAACCTAAAATAATTTAAATATTAATTATACAATTATATCTACACAAAAGGTGTATTCTTTTGAAACATTTCACAACCATTTTTTTTTCCTCCATTTGTTTGAGCAAACAACTGTCATTATTTCCTTTTTCACCATAGTTACTATGATTAGGCTGTATCAAATTAATTTGGAAATTTTCCATTTTTTCTTTTTTCACCATAGTTACTAAGTTCGGCTGTATCAAATCAATTTGGAAATTTTCCAATACAATTTGGTTCGCTGATTTATTTGTCAATTCTAATACGATACGAAACTTTTGATTACTCAAAAAAATCAAAAAATTTATATTTGGTAGATTCAAGCTTTCTTCCTCCACTAATATATGCAATATTCTCTCCCATTGTCATTGAGAACCCGGAAGCTGACCTGACTTCTTATCCTCTTCATTTGACAATGAATTTTAAAGAACATGGTTCGTGTATGTGGATTCATCTCTCTTCTCTCACTGCCCATCTGCTGATAAAACCATGATTTATTCGTCAATTCTAATACGATAGGAAGCTTTTGATTACTCAAAAAAATTTCTATTTGCTAGATTCGAGCTTTCTTCCTCCACTAATATATGCAATATTCTCTCCCATTGTCATTCAGAACCCAGAAGCTAACCCGACCTCTTCTCCTCTTCATTTGACAATGAATTTGAAAGAACATGGTTCGTGTCTGTGGATTCATCTCTCATTTCTCACTGTCCATCTGCTGATAAAACCATCTTTAGGCTTTCCAGTTTCGAATTGTAACTTTGTTCTCTATTTTCCATATGGGCTCTCAGGATACTATGAGTATGTCTGAATGGTTTTTTCTCTTGACGACTGAACATGAAAATTCCAATGTGGAAATTTCCTGACTTCCAAAACTAAAACGCATTTTGTTGCTTCTCCGTATCATTATGCTGCTATTGCAATCAATTACCCTCATATGTTCAAATTTCACTTGCTGCTGTCAATAAATCTGAAAGTGGTAAAGCCATTTGTTTCTACTAAAATGAAGCCATTTTTTTCTAATAAAATGGAAAACAGAAACAAAAAACAACGATGCAGCCACTCCAATTGCATTGGCCGAGGAACGACCACTACGTAATACCTTTAACCGCATCGCATCTGCTGATGTTAATGTTGCTGGTGAGTATCAATTAAATACATGAATCCTTGTTTATCTAAATATCTAAGGATTGATGCCTACAGTTATCTAATCGACAGATGCGATGAGAAATTGGAATGAAATTTTAGTGGAGAGAAATCCCTCCATTGCAAAGACAACGCTTTTCATGCCAACCTTCATCACAAACGCTGTGTGATTTGAAAGTAAATGAACGACAACGCAAAATTTTAATGGACTAAAAGTTCATTCTTCCTCCTTTTCGTTTTTGGATGATCAGTCACAATATTGAAAACAAAAGAGAATGAAAATTTTCCAGTTTTTAATGAGCATAAATAAGTTAAATTCAACATTTTCCAAGTCTGAATTTTTTAAAGTTTAATGAAAATATGGTTGATTGAAGAAATTCTTCGCTTGAGCATAAAAATTTCATATGTATCTTCATCATTAGGAAAAAAGTAAATTTATAATATGGAAAAGAAATTAATTTAATAAATAAAAAATAGTTAAATTATTAATTTAATAAAAAATAATATTTGTTATTTATTATTTATATTTACACCAAGGTGTATTCTTTTGAAACACTTCACTAGGGACCATCGTCAACCCTTTTGTTTTCCTCCATTCGTTCGAGAAAACAATTGTCATTACACTAGAGAAGCAAACAACTGTCATTACACCATAGCTACTAAGTTCGGCTGTATCAAATCAATTTGGAAATTTTCCAATACAATTAGATTCACTGATTTATTCATCAATTCTAAGTTTATAATTGGTAGATTTGAGCTTCATTCCACTAATATATGCAATATTGGGGAGCTCAAAGGATCTTGTAGTAGGCAAGATCACCTACGAGTCGATTCTTCTTGGTTCAATGCTCAGCCATGAGGTCTAGCCCATTCATAACCCCAAGATCTATGAGATCTATGTACATTTGGCCATGACTACCACCTTCTTTGCTGGTGTTTTCTAAACAACTTTGGGCATTTTCAGGTATAAGATAATACATTTATATACTCTTATTTAAAAACCAATTGCTAAGCTTTTGTCACTGCAGATTTCCTGAATATTTTAAAATGAGATTTAGAAGATATTGTCATCTCCCATAATATTTTCAAAATCTCTCATTGACATAAAAAATAAAAGCCCATTATTCAATAAAACTATGCTTCTGAATTTTTTCAATTGTTATTTTCTGATTTGATATTCTATGGAATAGGTTAGGGTTCATCATAGACCTACTTTCTCATGCAACTATAGTGAGATTAATGGCGGGGGTGGCCACTATTGTGTCCCTTCAGCAGCTCAAAGGCATCTTTGGACTTAAGCATTTTACTGCTAAGATAGACATAGTTTCTATCGGTTTCAAAACAAGCTAACAAGGTTTCCCTGGATCAATAAATTTATTTGCTTCAACTTGTTTCTGATAAAGTTGCCACTGATCAACATGGCTCATGTTGGAAAACTATCTGTGTGCAGTGGAGATGGAAAACCATCATGCTTGGAGTATTGTTTTTTATTTTACTTCTGACCACCCGTTATATCATCAGTAAAGTCTTCTTTAAATCTCAAGAGTACCATTTATGATTAAAAATGAAAAGAGATATTTTATATTGATAAAAATTTGTGAAAAATACTATTTCATATATATTCTTATTCAACTTTGATAGATTTATGCACTTTCTGAAACAAAAATGCTAATAAAGACATTGTGTTGTGGTGACAGAGTAAGAAAAGACCACAGTTATTCTGGATCTCTATTGCAACTCCGCTGATATTTGTCATTATAGGCAGTCTGCTGATTTTTATCACGCATGTAGATAAGCAAGGAGTGGAAATTTTATGAAAATGGTCTAATCCTTCAGTATAAATCTACTGTGTATTAATTTACCAAGATTTCTGCTCTAATTTTAGTTTAGGCCCAGGACAGGTGGGCTCTAATTTTAAAAATCGGTAATTTTTAAATAGAAAAAATTTATATTAAAAAAAAATAATAATAAAATACAAAAAAAATTCATTAAAACATTTTTGAAAAAAAAGAAAAAAAACAATAATATCTAAATTTATATTAAAAAAAATCATATTAAAAAAAAAACAACCGTGAATATTTTTGAAAAAAAAAAAAAAACAATAATTTCTAAATTTACATTATAGAAATTTCATATTATTTTTGAAAAAAGGAAAAAAAACAATAATTTCTAAATTTACATTATAGAAATTTCATATTAAAAAAAAACCGTGGTTGAAAACAATAAGTTCATAAAAAAATAGCATACGTGAGTTTTGTATTAAAATGAAATGTCTTTTGTCTTTCCACTTTTTTGGAAGAGCAAAAAATACATATTCTTTCCTCCCACAATTATTTTGGCATGGATCTCCAACAATTATTGACCCCTATGTACCACTTTTGTTAATAATTATGAGTAGGATTATAATCTTCAATATAGTATTTTTTCTTTCTCCCTAACTCTTTATCAAAATACACTTGTGAAATTTATCCCTTAATTGTGATTTAATGTTGTTTAAAATATATTTTTAATTATAAATAAATTTATTTTGCAAACAATTCAATTATTTAGCAATTTGTAATTTTATGTTTTTAAATTATTATTAGACATATTGTACTCCTTCGGTGTATCTTTGTACCTTTTGGAACAACTTCTAGTAATAAGCTTAAGCTTAATAAGAAGTGTGTTAGTTTAAAAAGTGTGTGGGTTGTTTACTGGTTGTCCGTTTTGGAACAACTTCTAGGAGTAAGCTTAAGCTTAATAAGAAGTGTGTTGGTTGTTTACTGGTTGTCCAATAGACGGGGACGCTATGAACAGATGGTGACGCTATGGGTTTTTAAGTCACTTCTAGATATATATGGTTGATATATATAAAAATGTTATTCATAGAATAATTTTATTTAAAAATCTAAGTTGAGAAAAAAATAGATTTAGAAATATAAATAAATTTAATATGTATATAAATTAAATGGTTCATAAATACTTATGTACATCAATCTATAATAGGCATCAAATCAATTATTTCATAATATATCTCATATAAATATCAAATCAATTATTTCAAGAGCTAAAATTACTACAATCATAATAGCTAATTATACTAGAAGTTGCCCCTAAAGGTGCAAGAATACACCGAAAGGTATAGAAGAACTGAAAAAGACCCTTTCGCCAATATATGTCTATGAATTTAGATAAAAATGGGCAAGTAATTGTGGAATTCAAGCCACATAATGAGATATTTTGTTTGTTTGGTGAATGCATAGTCTCGATAACTCTATAAGGTACTCATCCCCTTGCCCAAATATCCATCCAATAATTAAAATACAAATTGCGGTAAGTTGTCACATGTCATATCTATGCAATGCCATGACTGCATTGTATCCATTATTCCATCATGTAAAGTAACTTATCGAGAAAAAAAAAAAATCTCATGGAGAACCATTCAAAGCATATTCCATCATGGAAAGTAACTTTTTGAGGAAAAAAACAAAAAAAATCTCATGGAGAACCATTCAGAGCATGTTCCTTTTTATACAAATAAATTAATATTTCTTTGGAATTTTTGGAATTTTGTTATTTATGTGACTGTGATGGTTCATCCTAATGTAAACAAAAAAGTTACATTACATTATGGTTTATTTTGACGATGCTTTTGTAATAATAAAAATAGTAAGCCTTCAAAATTCCAAAAATAACGTGTAGTTTTTATTTAAATTTATTTTTGCAAATTAACTTTTATTTTAATTTTTTTGGAACAACTCCAAAATACAATATTACAAATTTCAAGAATTACATTACCTTCCAGTAAAAGTAAGTTGTATCAGTTTGTAACCACAAATAAACAACTTGGATTTGATATTAAACTTTCGCGCTTTATATTTTCATGAGCTTTCTAACTAAACTCCATAGAAACTGATATATTATTAATAATTAAATCTTTCATACTTTTGACCTTGATTATTTGAAATCCCTTCTTTATTAATAATCAAAATAATGACAAAATTATAAATTAGTTGAAAATTTGTTACTTTACTTTTAGTTAATTCTTTTCCAAACATATTTTCCATTCAACCTTGAAATTTTAACATATTTTCAGTTTAGCCTTGAAAACTTAAATCCTTTAACATATATAGATATTTAATTCTTAAAAATAATAATTCTATATATAAATCATTGAAGGTGGGAAGGTACTAATAACAGGAAGGTATTAATAAATTTTAGAGTCGATAATTTTGTCCATCTCAACAGTGAATTATCTTATAAGAAGCATTCTCATATAGCTCTTCATGTTGTTGACATGGCATCAACATTAGTAGACAAGATAATTTTTTCCATCTCAACAATAAATTATCTTATAAGAACCATTCCCATATAGCTCTTCATGTTGTTGACATGGCATCAACATCCGTAGACGAGCTGCTCAAAATACACAGGCACTTTATGAAACAAATTGTTGCTCAAAATAAACACCGCAGTAAGAAATCGCTGCTCAAAATAAAGGATGTAGTAGTAATTTGAGAGTGCATTGTGTTTTATTATTGTCCTCCTGTAAATGTTTTTGGCAATTTTTTTTGTGTTTTTAATACGTAGCATTTTCCCGATGCCATTGGAAACCATAGTCTTTATTTTGAAATGCGCATATGAAATGGCGGTTAATGGAAGCAACACCAAAATAAGTAGTGTTTTTTTAGTTGTACGTTTAAGCGGAAAACATAGGCTCTGTATCTGCACGTTTTGAACAGATGAGGTCATATGTTTGATCTTTTCGATTAAATAGAGTGTGGCGTGGTGTGTGTATTTTGAAATATTATGTATGGAAGGCAGAGAATCTTCAATGGGATGCGTCCACTGTCTGGATAGTCTGGGGGCAATAATAGCAGAAACAAAAATAACAATACTAGTGTGATGGTTGTCTCAATGGGCTAACATACCTCATCCACAACACTGTAGTATGAAGGTCTGCAAGCAACAACAACAACGTGTTGAAAATGAACAGAAACAATAGCAGTAACCTTCACGTTGTGAACTCTTCGGTTGCCCAGACTCCTCCCAGTATCACCACGAACAGAAGCCTACCAATAACCATGGCTATGGGGGACCAGAATCCTTGAAGAGAAAGCGAGGGAGACCTTGGAAGTGTGGGCCATATGGAAGCATGGCTTTGGAAATTGCGATATGATGGGATTCTTTGTAGTGGAGATGATCCCTCGTAATCTCTGGGACCCTGTTCGCCATTTTCTTCACAAGCTCATCAAGTGACTGCGGGCAAGTATTGTATGCCTGATGCTTGAATTATGCATCCCTGATGACTAGTAGCTATTGTAGACAGGAAACCTTTACCAATATTGCAAGGTGTGCACAATCCAAGAGGGAAATTGATGAATCATGGTCAGCGCAGTGTGTGGCAGTTTGACTTTACAAATCCAACGGTGGAAAAAAAAAGGTACGAATCAATAAGAAATAGTTCAATATGATGACTTACCAATACCACTTTCTTAAAATATCATAACTCACTTCTTGTCACATTTGTTTATGATATTTTTTAAACACTTAATTTAATTAAAAGTGTAAATATTGAAAAATTACTTTTATTTTTCGATAATTTTATATATTATTGAGAATATTTTTACACCTTAAGGGGTCATTATTTGAAAACAACTCCCCCTAGCTACCACTATGTCCATTTTTGAGTCATTGGATCAAATGGTAAAGGATTGAAATGTTTTAGGCCATTAGATCAAGTAAATATTTTTATTACACCGTAAGGCATCACTATTTGAAAACAATTCCCCTAGCTTCCATTGTGTCCATATTTGAGCCATTAGATCAAATGTTAGATGATTGAAATTTTTTAGGCCATTAGATCAAGTAAATATTTTTATATATATTTTTTATAATCTCAGTTATTTTTTAACTTTTAATAAGTTAGATTGAATTTAGGTTTAAATACAATAAAAAAATAAAAATAAAAAAACAAAATAATGATAAACTATAAATACAATGCATCCCATGACTTGGGGAGGAGTCTATTATTTAAAAAGAAGGGAAAATAATTTCATTTCAAAACAAAAATGTACCATCACTAGGGAAGAGAGTTATTACATTTAAAATTTGTTCCCATTCTTGTCACTACAAAACTTGATTGTTGCTTTTTATTTGATGGGAAAATAATTTCATTTCAAAACAAAAATGTACTATCACTAGGAAAGGGAGTTATTAAATTTTAAATTTGTGTTATTAAATTTTAAATTTGTTCCCATTCTTGTGGCTACAAAATTTTATTGTTTCTTTTTATTTGATTGGAAAATAATTGATATTTAAAAGGAACTAAAGTCTTGAATTATGATCCTTAAAGAAGTCGCTAGATTCGTTGATTATCTGAATGAAGATTAATTAATCATCACCAAGGGTTAAAAAGGGCCCAAATAGATGCATCACCCCGATTGGGGAAGGGAATTGAACTTGAGATGAGTGCTATAACAACCCTCCTCATCACCGTTTAACCAAGACCCCACAAACTTGTTATTAAAATTTTGTTAAAAAGGTTGTAATGTCATGTTTAACATTTTGACTATGTCAAACTGCACAAAATTAAAAATAAAAGTAAATTAAGTAAAAAGATTCACATAATGTAATGAACATTTTAACTAGGTCAAAATACAGTAAAAAATAAAAATAATAAAACAAAATAATGATAAACTATAAATACAGCCGAAGGTATTAACCCATGGTATATATGTGGAATGTAGTTTCTTTATAGTGGGGAATTAAGAAGGCGTAAATCAATCTTAAATCTGGATGTCTTGATATGCAAACCTCTTTTAGGGTGAAAAGAGAATTGATCTCTCTGATAAATAATAATGATCTAAACTAATTATTTAATAAAATTAATTTTAAATGTTTATAACCATTAGTATTTTAAATTTTTACTTAGTAAAATGTATCTAAATTTTCATACATCCAAATATACATAGTTTTTCTTCTATTGTTTTTGTTACGAATATTTTATTATTCCAAAAATACATGGTTTTTTTTGTTATAAATTATTTATGTTACAACTATTTTATAATTCATGAGTATTATTTCTTAATATATAGAAAAATTAAATTAATAACTATTATTTTTTAAATATGTGATCTCTTTTAAATTTCCAAATTATTTCAGAGGACATGATTTATCTTAAGCAATAATGATGAATGTTCATAATTCTCATTTCTTAAATAACACTAAATTTACCTTCAATTACTTAATTGTAATGGTTTTTAACTACATTTTGGATTTTTTTCCTTGTTCTAGGTAAGATGTTGTCCCTACATAAAAAAAGATATAAATTTTTAATTTTTAATTTGAACTTGACATGTACAATGAAATTTTTTTAAATATTAAAATGTTGACTTCATCTATGTGGTCAAAATTCTCATTGACAAGTTCCTCCAGATCTCTTTTTTCCTCATAATTTCCAAGTACATCCACATCTCTTTCAAACTCTCTATTTCTCCAGCATTAAGGGATCCCTTGTCAAGAATTTTTATTCTTCTTGATGAAAATAAACATATGAAATAAAACCCATAAAATATGGAAGAGGTGTGGTGGAAACATACAATTGAATATGAAAAATATATTTTTTCTAGTCAACATGACATAAATAGGGGAAAATTTATTAATTGTGCACATTTAAATGGGTCGGTAACAATTGTTTTTATCAAAGTCAAGGATAAATAAGAAAGGATACATGGTGAAGAGAAGATTTCAATCTTGCCCTAAAAAGGCATAACATTGAATGTATGGAATCCATTTTCCCTGATACACATGAGAAGTGCAATGAAAAATCTTGGAATTTAGAAAATGTCACAAAGCTTATCTCAAGTTCCATTCATTTAGATCTGAAGTATATGGAAGAAGAAAAGCAGGACAATGGATAATTATCAAGAATGTATGATTATTTAGAAGGAAAGGATGTTGACAAGGCTATGGAGGACCAAATAGCAGAATTAAAAGCAGAAGAGGACTCTTCAGAAAATGGGTTACTCAAGGATTTTGGAATCCATATGAGCTAAATTATCTCACTGATTCAAGTAAGTGCTCAAAAAGAGACAGGCAATAGTTATATAGAGATAATATATTCATAAATAAGAGAAAGACAGAATTATAACCCGATATAGAGTTATGGGAAGAGAAGCATTCCAATTGTAAGGAGGAGTCAAAGTTACATGAGTAGTATTTCACTCAACATAATTCTCCACCGCCTATTCTGGAGGAGAAAGTTCCTACTACCTCATCAATTGAAGAAGCCCCACATGAGAAAATCAGAAGATATTCCTCAATGTTATTTTCATTTGACATTCATTCACTCTACTCTTGTCTGTCTACTAGTCTCTTTACCTTTGACCTTAAATTCAATGACTCAGAAAATACTAGACAAAAGACACTTACCTATTGCAATCAGTTCAAAAAAAAGGTATCTCTAAAGGGTCACTTGGGGATGAATCTATTATTTAAAAGATCAGGAAAATAATTTCATTTCAAAAAAAAAAATTACTATCACTAAGGAAGGGATTTATTTTATAATTCATAAGTGTTATTTCTTAATATATAAAAAAATAAATTAATAATTTTTTTTAAAAATATGTAGTCTTTTTTAAATTTCCAAATTATTTTAGAGGACATGATTTATCTTGAGCAATAATGATGAATTTTCATCATTCTCATTTCTTATATAACACTAAATTTACCTTTAATTACTTAATTGTAATAGTTTGTAACTACATAACAATTTGTAGCTACATACATACTCTTTTGGATTTTCTTCTTATTGTACGTAACATGTTGTCCCTACATAAAAAAAAGTATAAATTTTTTATTTTTAATTTGAACTTGACATGTACAATGAAAAAATTTAAAATATTAAAATGGTGACTTCATTTGTGTGGTAAAATTTGTCTTTGACAAGTTCCTCTACATCTCTCATTTCTTCATCATTTCCAAGTACATCCATATCTCTTTCAAGCTCTCTATTTCTCCAGCAAAAATGGATCCCTTGTCAATAATTCTTATGCTTCTTGATGGAAAGAAAATATGAAACAAAAACCATCAGATATGGAAGAGGTGTGGTTCGAACATACAATTGAATATGAAAAATCTACTTTTTCTAGTCAACATGACATAAATAAGGGAAAATTTATTAATTGTGAACATTTAAAGGGGTCGGTAACAATTGTTTGTATCAAAGTCAAGGATACAAAAGAAATGAGACATGGTGAAGAGAAGTTTCCAACCTTACAACAAGCCCTAAAAAGGCATAACGTTAAATGTATGGAATCCATTTTCCATGATACACATGAGAAGTGCAATGAAAAATCTTGGAATTTGGAAAATGTCACGAAGCTTATCTCAAGTTCCATTTATCTGGATTTGTGTGGAAGAAGAAAATCAGTACAATGGATACTTATCAATAATGTATGATTTTTTAGAAGGAAACGACATTGAAAAGGCCATGGAGGACCAAATAGCATAATTAAAAATAGCAGAGAACTTCAAAAATGGGTTACTCAAGGATTTTAGAATCTAGATGAGCTACATTATCTCATTGACTCAAGCAACCTCTCAAAAAGAGACAGACAATAGTGATATAGAGACAATCTATTCATAAACAGGAGAAAGCTAGAATTATAACCCAAGATAGAGTTATGGGAAGAGAAACTTCCAATTGTAAGGAAGATTCAAAATTACATGAGTACTAGTTCACTCAACATAATTCTCCATCGCTTATTCTGGAGGAGAAAGTTTCTACTACCTCATCAATTGAAGAAGGCCCACATTAGAAAATCAGAAGAGATTCCTTAATATTATTTTCATTTGACATTCAGTCACTTTGCTCTTTTTTTTCTAGTAGTCCCTTTACCTCTGCCATTCAATTCAATGACTCATAAAATACTAGACAAAAGACACTTACCTATTGCAATCAGTTGATAAAAAAGGTATCTCTAAAGGGTCACTTGGGGAGGAATCTATTATTTAAAAGATTGGGAAAATAATTTCATTTCAAAACAAAAATGTACTATCACTACGGAAGGGAGTTATTACATTTAAAATTTATTCCCATTCTTGCCACTACAAAATTTTATTGTTTCTTTTTAATTGATGGGAAAATAAATGATCTTTAGAAGGCACTAAATTCTTGAATTATGATCCTTAAAGAAGTCGCTAGATTCCCTGATTATGAGCTGATTTTTTCATCTTATTTTTGGGTCTTCATGATGTTTATTATTCTGACTGAGGTGAAAAGTTCCAAAGAAATGGAATATTGGTTGTTCAAAGAGGAATTATGGAAATATGATTGTAGATTATTTATTAATATAAATTATCTGAACTCGGACTAATTAATCATCCCCAAGGGTTAAAAAGAGCCCAAATGTCTCTTATCCATAAAATTGATGATTAAAATAACTCTATGCTCTATGTTCAAATGACAGGTGAAGGTGGATTTAATATACTTAATATTCTTAGTAGTTTCTTATGAAGTAAGACATATCATAGTGATAAGTTTTTTATTGCATCAAATAATTCTAGTTGTAGAGTAGAGTCAGAGTTCTAGGAGTAGTATCAGAGGAATTCAACATTGCGAATGTGATAGAAGAAAATAATTTCATGGAAGGGTGAAGTCTACCCAACTTGGTCATAAAAACCAAGTGCATCCTTCATGCAAAAAATAAATAAATAAATAAAAAAAAATAAAATAACTAGTAATTGCACCATATGTTGCAACGGAAACATTGTAAAGCACATAGGAAATATTAGTATAATTGGTTTTTTTATTTTGGAATAGTAAGTTTAAGTTTTGTATAATCTATTTCAAATTTAAAAATATTAAATTCATTTATACATTTAAAAATGCATTTTAAATTTAAAAAATAACTCACAATATGACAATTTTTTGAAAAAAATAAAATCCTCAACATCACATCCATAAAATATCATACTAACCTAAAATATTATTTATACACAGAAAACCCAGAAAAAAATATTCTTTAATTCCACAAAGTTGTAAAGTCAAACAATTGACCTTGCTACGGTGAGATACAAGAAAATATTTCTAGAATTTTCAATCAAGATAAGTGACCAAGAACAGAGAAGGAAATTCAATCAAGGAGAGACCATCATAAGGATCCGTTTTAGAGCATCCATCTGATGGCGAGGAAGGAAAGTGGACACAAAAGTACTCCTTCCTCCATGTTCTTCTCTCCCACAGATCAACGATATCACTCCTATGTTTAGGTATGGAGGTTGCACATTCAACGACTTCCCCCATCCATGGTCTATTTCGTAAACAGGGAATTTGGGAGAGCCATCTATGGTAGAATCATGAGGGAAAACTCTAAGTGTTTCAATAAGATTTGAAATAACACGAGACTGATTAGAGAAGACCCAGTCTACCATATTATTTAGTTGCATCTCCATGGTGCAAGAATTGATGAGTACTTGAATGAGAGAGGCAGCGAAGGAGACATGTTGCCCCAATAGCCTTTGGGCACTAGTTCGAACCAATCCCAGGCATAGGTAGTTTCCAAAATACGTTAGGGGTAAGGGCAATTTTACTCAGCCTCTCAGGTCTGCAACAATTGAAATATAAACAGGCTCTCAGGTGCTAAATTTATTTCTATTATAAAAAATGCAATTTAAATCCTCTAATTTTTTTTTTACTGAATTCCAGCAAAAGAAAACAAACTTCCAGACTATTCTATTGGCTAAATAGACAACTCCGAAATAAAAATGGACAAAAATGGTCATTAATACCTTGTCCTTCCTCTGGTAATCGATGGACACTGAATTCTATTAATACCCTAGTATTTCGTCAATGGGAATCGCTGAATTCAATTAATACTTTGTACTTCTTCAATGGGAATTGATCCCTGGAGGAGGAATAGTTGAATGCAATTAATACTTTGTAATTATTCAATAGGAATCAATCCTTGGAGGAGGAAGGAAGAAGGTTGCAGAGGAAACAAAGTAAGACTTTATATTCGTGAGTGCAGTGGATGGTTTCTTCCTCAACTGACTCTGACTTGGCCCTATTGTCCACACACTATCAACTTCTTCCAAATGTGTATCCTGCTTTGAGAGCCATATGATAGTAGGACCTGGGTATCAAGGGAAAGCGACTGTGAGAAACCATTAACTCGCTTGTTTCTACTCTGTCAAATTTTCATCTGATCAAAACTGTTTTTCTATGTAACTGATTAATTATAACTGTGTTTAATCTGAAGGTTGAGAATGTTTCAATCGCCTAACATCTAAATTAATGGTGTATAATGTTACAACTGGAAATTATAAAATTTGTTTTCAAATAATTTAGTTGCATCTCCATGGTTGAAGAATTAATGATTACTTGAATGAGAGAGGCAGCGAAGGAGACATGTTGCTCCAAGAGCCTTTGGGAACTATTCCAAACCAAGCCCAGGCATAAGAAGTTTCCAAAATATGTTGGGGGTAAGGGCGATTTTACTCAGCCTCTCAGGTCTGCAACAACTAAAATATCAACAGGCTCTGTGTTTGGGAGCTCTCAAGCTTGGGTTAAGCATCTCCAAAAATGTGTGATGACTGCTACAAATGAACTTGAAGCCTGCGCTCTATCTTTCAACTTTCAAACCATTTCTTCACTAAAACGAAAATTATGCATTTCAACATCTATGTCATATTTTATAGGTTTGATTATCTGACCACTGCACTCATTTACGTTCTCCTTCGTGGCATCATCAGTGCTCATGCTGGTTTCAAAATGATTCATGGGATGTAAATCATCTCGCACAAACTTGAAAATATGCACTTCCTTGATACGATCAGTGACAATTTCTTCAGCTGTCCATGAAACGTTGGGCATCACACAAATTTTCTCATCGCATTTAAATATTTCTCACATGTGCTGAGGCTTATAAGAAATAGGAATCACTCTGCTACATTCTGCCCACCACTTCATGAAATGCCAAAAGGAACTCCCGTCTACAATAACATGATGAAAATTGACTCCGATACAGAGCCCCCCTACAAGAAAAGTTGTGACCTGATCTGTGACATCGGAAACCTATCATTATTTTCCATCGTAGACTTCCTATAGGTATGCCAGATTTGAATTTTTTACTTTTCTAAATTCCAACATAAAATAACTTTTCATTAACCTTTTGGATAAAATATATACTTATTTATATCCTTTAGTTATGCTAATTTCAGATAAATCTCTCTTCCACCTGAATTTTACATACCTGAATCAAGAGAAGTGGTCGGTCACAAGTTCGATTCTCCGATGTATCGCGATCATGATCAAGGTTCTGAACAAGTTCCTTGAACAAACTTATGTGTGGAAACCCCTCTTTTTCCAAGTAACCAAAAGCAATAACGATCGATGCTTCCACGAATTCCACACCCTCATCATTGTAGTCAATTTCTGGCCAACTTGATTCGTCTCCCTCAATGTCCAGTCGACCAGCAAATGGATAAAAATCCACCAGAACCAACGAGAGGCTCCTCTTAAGCTTCTCGACTATGGTAGAAAACTCCATCTCCTCCTGGTCTATTTTATAGAACATAACCCTCTGATTCTTAAAAGAAATAAAAATAGATCGAGGTTGGAGAGGAACATGGGATGCTTCACAGTAGGAATGGCTGGTACCACAGATGAAACTCTCAACAGTTTTACATTTACTTGCTCTTCTGCCATTGTCCCGGGTTTCTAAGAGGACCACCAAGGATCATATACAAGAAAACAATTAAGGCCCAGCAGAGCTTTATAAATAAAAGCTCCAAGGCCTTCAACCGATACTAAACCAAATGTAATCATAACACACTGTGTAATAGACAATTAATCTTAAACTCTTGTTAATAAAACCCTAAAGCGTACTAAAATACACTCAGAGAATAATGTAATGGAGTAAAGGTTGGGAAATAAAACCATAAATGCTTAAAAATTTTGTCATCACAGTGGATGGTTTCTTCCTCAACTGACTCTGACTTGGCCCTGTTTTCCACGCACTGTCAACTTCTTCCAAATGTGTATCCTTCTTTGAGAGCCATCCCATAGCAGGACCCGGCCATGAGGAGAAAGCGACAGTGAGAAACCATTAACTCATTTGTTTCTACTGTGTCAAATTTTCATCTCATTAAAACTGTTTTTCTATGTAACTAATTAATTATAGTTGTGTTTAATCTGAAGGTTGAGAATGTTTTAGTCATATAACATCTACATTAGTGGTGTATAATGTTATAGCTAGAAATTAGAAAAGTTGTTTTCAAATAATTTAGTTGCATCTCCATGGTGCAAGAATTGATGAGTACTTGAATGAGAGAGGCAACGAAGGAGACCTGTTGCCCCAATAGCCTTTGGGCACTAGTCCGAACCAAGCCCAGGCATAGGAAATTTCCAAAATAAGTTGGGGTTAAGGGCAGTTTTACTCGGCCTCTCAGGTCTGCAACAACTGAAATATCAACAGACTCTCTGTCTGGGAGCTCTCGAGCTTGGGTTAAGCATCTCCAAAAATGTGCGATGACTGCTACAAATGAACTTGAAGCCTGTGCTCTATCTTTCAACTTTCGAACCATTTCTTCACTGAAACAAAAATTATGCATTTAAACATCTATGTCATATTTTATAGGTTTGATTATCTGAGCATTGCACTCATTTACGTTCTCCATCGTGGCATCATCAGTGTTCATGCTAGTTTCAAAATGATTCATGGGAAGTAAATCATCTCACACAAACTTGAAAATATGTGCTTCCTTGATACGATCAGTGACAATTTCTTCAACTCTCCATGAAATGTTGGGCATTGCACAAATTTTCTCATCGCATTTGAAGATTTCTCGCATGTGCTGAGGCTTATAAGAAATAGGAAGTGCTCTGTTACATTCTGCCCAGCACTTCATGAAATGCCAAAAGGAACTCCCGTCTGCAATAACATGATGAAAATTGGCTCCGATACAGAGTCCCCCCCTATAAAAGCTGTGACCTGGTTTGTGACATCGGAAACCTATCATTATTTTCCATCGTAGACTTCCTATAGGTGTGCTAGATTTGAATTTTTTTACTTTTCTAAATTCCAACATAGAATATATTTTCATTAGCCTTTTGGATAAAAAATATACAAATTTATAACCTTTAATTATGCTAATTTCATATAAATCACTCTTCCACCTGAATTTTACATACCTGAATCGAGAGAAGCAGTCAGTCAGAAGTTCGATTCTTCAATGTATCACGATCACGATCAAGGTTCCAAACAAGTTCCTTGAACAACCTTCTGTGTCGAAACCCCTCTTTTTCCAAGTCCCCAAAAGCCATAGCAATCGATGCTTCCACGAATTCCATGCCCCCATCGTTGCAGTCAATTTATGGCCAACCCAATTCGTCTCCCTCAATGTCCAGTCGACCAGCGAATGGATAAAAATCCACCAGAACCAACGACATGCTCCTCTTAAGCTTCTTAACTATGGTAGAAAACTCCATCTCCTCCTGGTCTATTTTATAGAACACAACCTTCTAATTCTTAAAAGAAATAAAAAACAGATCGAGGTTGGAGAGGAACATGCGATGCTTCATAGTAGGAATGGTCGATACCACGGATGAAACTCTCAACAGTTTTACATTTAATTGCTCTTCCGCCATTGTCCTGGGTTTCTAAGACGACCGCCGAGGATCATATATAAGAAAATAATTAAGCCCAACAAAGATTTATAAAGAAAAGTTGCAAGGCCTTCAACCAGTACCAAACCAAATGTAATCGTAACACTATGGATAATAGACAATTAATCTTAAAATCTCATTAATAAAACCCTAAAGTGTACTACAATACACTCAGAGACTACTGTAATGGAGTAAATCTTGGGAAATAAAACCATAAATTCTTAAAAATTTCGTCATCACAGTGGATGGTTTCTTCCTCAACTGACTCTGACTTGGCCCTGCTGTCCACACACTGTCAACTTCTTCCAAATGCATATCCTTCTTTGAGAGCCATCTGATAGCAAGACCCGGGCATTAGGAGAAAGCGACAGTGAGAAACCATTAACTCATTTGTTTCTACTATGTCAAATTTTCATCTCATTAAAACTATTTTTCTATGTAACTAATTAATTATAGATGTGTTTAATTTGAAGGTTGAGAATGTTTCAATCGTCTAAAATCTAAATTATGGTATATAATGTTACAGCTGGCAATTAGAAAATTTTCTTTCAAATAATTTAGTTGCATCTCCATGGTGCAAGAATTGATGAGTACTTGAATGACAGAGGTAGCGAAGGAGACATGTTGCCCCAATAGCCTTTGGGCACTAGTTCGAACCAAGCCCAGGCATAGGCAGTTTCCAAAATACATTGAGGGTAAGGGCGGTTTTACTTGGCCTCTTAGGTCTACAACAGCTGAAATATCAACAAGCTCTGTGTCTGGGAACTCTCGAGTTTGGGTTAAGCATCTCCAAAAATGTGCGATGATTGCTACAAATGAACTTGAAGCCTGCGCTCTATCTTTCAACTTTCGAACCATTTCTTCGCTAAAATGAAAAGTATGCATTTAAACATCTATGTCATATTTTATAGGATTGATTATATGAGCATTGCACTCATTTACGTTCTCCATCGTGGCATCATCAGTGCTCATGCTGGTTTCAAAATGATTCATGGGAAGTAAATCATCTCGCACAAACTTGAAAATATGTACTTCCTTGATATGATCAGTGACAATTTCTTCAACTCTACATGAAACGTTGGGCATCGCACAAATTTTCTCATTGCGTTTGAAGATTTCTTACATGTGCTGAGGCTTATATGAAATAGGAAGCCCTCTGCTACATTATGCCCAACACTTCATGAATTGCAAAAGGAACTCTGGTCTGCAATAACATGATGAAAATTGGCTCCAATACAGAGGCCCCCTCCCGGAAAAGTTGTGACCTTGTCTGTGACATTAGAAACCTATCATTATTTTCCATCGTAGACTTCTTATAGGTATGCCAGATTTGAATCTTTTAATTTTCTAAATTCCAACATAAAATAACTTTTCATTAACCTTTTGGATAAAATATATACTAATTTATAACCTTTAATTATGCTAATTTCAGATAAATCTCTCTTCCACCTGAATTTCACATACCTGAATCGAGAGAAGCGGTCGTTCACAAGTTCAATTCTTTGATGTATCGCGATCATGATCAAGGTTCCGAACAAGTTCCTTGAACAAACTTATGTGCTAAAACCCCTCTTTTTCCGAGTCCCCAAAAGCCATAGTGATCGATGCTTCCACGAATTCCACGCCCCCATCGTTGCAGTGAATTTCTGGCCAACCTTATTCGTCTCCCTCAATGTGTAGTCGACCAGCAAATGGATAAAATTCCACCAGAACCAACGACAAGCTCCTCTTAAGCTTCTCGACTATGGTAGAAAAATCCATATCCTCCTAGTCTATTTTATAGAACATAACCCTCTGATTCTTAAAATAAATAAAAAACAGATCGAGGTTGGAGAGGAAAATGCAATGCTTTACAGTAGGAATGGCCGGTACCACGGATGAAACTCTCAATAGTTTTACATTTACTTGCTCTTCCACCATTGTCTCGGGTTTCTAAGAGGACAGTCGAGGATCATATACAAGAAAAAAATTAAGCCCAATAGAGATTTATAAAGAAAAGATGCAAGGCCTTCAACTGATACCAAACCAAATGTAATCATAACACTCTACATAATAGACAATTAATCTTAAACTCTCATTAATAAAACCCTAAAGCGTACTAAAATACACTCAGAGACTACTATAATGGAGTAAATCTTGGGCAGTAAAACCATAAATGCTTAAAAATTTCATCATCACAATGGATGGTTTCTTCCTCAACTGAGTCTGACTTGGCCCTGCTGTCCACGCACTATCAACTTCTTCCAAATTCGTATCCTTCTTTGAGAGCCATCCGATAGCAGGACCTGGGCATCAGGAGAAAGCGATAGTGAGAAACCATTAACTCGTTTGTTTCTATTGTGTCAAATTTTCATCTAATTAAAACTATTTTTCTATGTAATTGATTAATTATAATTGTGTTTAATCTGAAGGTTGAGAATGTTTCAATCATCTAACATCTAAATTAATGGTGTATAATGTTACAGCTGGAAATTAGGAAAGTTGTTTTCAGATAAGAATGATTTATAGCGTAAAAATAAAAAATGCAGATCTTTCCATATAGAGGTCTTGAGTACTTTGGCCAAAATATCTCATCCATTATGAAAAAACACATCTTACATGCAATTAATAACAAAGAAGTTGTTCCACATCAATTACACAATATGGATATTTTGATTTGAGGTCTAGTAAACATAATTATCCACCCCTTATTCTAGAGGATCAGTTGGAGCCAAGAAAGCTCCTACTACGTCTTCTTATATGTTATTCTTTCCTATAGCACAACCTTACGACGTTTCCTTTGCAACATGTAGTGCAATTTCTAATTTAAATATTTTATAGAGATTATATAGATCTAATAGAACAAAAATAATGGACTGGCAATTGTGCTAGAGAATTGAAAGGAGAAATACATGTTTTATAAGTGTGTTTTATAAGATTAATGTCCTTGACATTGAATTTTACCGGTGACATTAGTCTGTCACGGAATGATTAATGATTGATTATGCTTAAATAGTCGTAAAACAAAGAAAGCCATAGACATAAGGAAATATATAAATAGCCTTAAATATTGTATATTAAATTGTTAATTTAAAAAAAATATATAATATGGTTATTTACATTTTAGTTTCAAGAATATATTAGAACTATATTGTGTCTAGAGTAATGATAGTTAATATAAGTGGATGTTATCATGCCAATTAGGTTAATTTTATAGTTGGGAGAAATGAGTACTAACTGTTCAACCTTTAATCCTCATGAATAACATATTAAATATTAATAAATGTATTTTAAACCGGTATTTAATAAATAGAAATAAAAGTGATATGAAAAAATTAGCATGTGATATAAATTAAATGATAATATTTTTTATAATTTAAAATATTTAATTTCTTTATATTTTTAATATATATATTTTTGGAGAAAAATTCAAATTTATGCTTATTATATTTAGATAGAGTTTGGTTTGTTTTAAAAATAATCATAATTCTTAAAGGTGTAGTTTCAACTAATATTACAACCTTAGCCGCACGATTATCTAAAAATAAAGCTTAGCAAGAATTTCATAAGGAAAATTGAAAAATTCAATAACTTAAGTACAACATTTGATTACTATAATATGAATTGAAAGCTCTAACGTAATATGAATTGAATGAACGTTTAACAAAGGGAAAATTCAAAATTTAAAAATAAATAACTAAATATTTAAAAATGTAATTAAAGATTGAAAATAATAATAATAATAATAATTAATGGTATATTATATATTTTTAATGAATAGAGTTCCAAACAAATGGAATCACCATTTTAGAGTTATGTTTTTCCTTCATCTCTCCAAATCCAAAATGGAAGTTGATCAACTCAAAGTCTAACAACCTTTATTATTGTTATGAAATTTGGTCTTCCCTCTTATTTTACCTTCCATTTAAACTTTGACTTTGTCGCTCTGCCAAACCTTGATTGATGATCCAACATCTCTTCTTTTTGAAACTTCCTATGGTTCCTTGTCGTCTCCCTCTACATTCCTAATTCTCACCCCCTGTGCCCATCTCTAGTCAGACTCTCGCTCTATGATATCCCCCATCTCCCTATTGTTCCATCTATATCCCTACATCAAGCCCTCATTTCCTTTGTCGTGACCTATCCTCAGCATCGTTTGTTCGACATATTCAATAATGTGGCCTTAGCTGTTGGAGTACCCCCCTCCATTTTCCTTCCACAACTAAAATTTTGTGAAATATACTTGCGAGGAAAATACTTTGTGGTGACTCTTCTTTGATTCCTCGATTTCCCTCCTTGTTGCTACCTCATAAAACTTCATTGAAATCTAACAAATTTTTTTTGAAGAGGAAGGTAGATGAGCCAAGATTAGTTCTCAGAGTAGATGTCAAAATTGATTGGCATTTCCAGGATGGAATAAGCCACATTAGTGGGAAATTTTTCCACTAAAAGGATGGACATCTCTATTATGTCAAGTTGTAAGACCAAACATTTCCCTCTCGCTATAAGATACTCACCGAGATGCATAGTATTTGAAAAAGGGTGGTTAGGGTGTATCACTTTTTCAAGGTATTATCTAGATACACTTGTTCTCTAGTGCTAGCAGTGGCGTTACCAAACCCTCTTTCTCAAAAAATGGCTGGTGGAATTTGATGCTTATTTGAAGTGACGCTCAATTGTCCCAATTTACATAAGACCTATTGTACTCCCCTTACAGTATTGGTTTGAAGAGGTATTCAAGAAAATTGACAATATCCATGTTTTTCATTATGATGTTGATTTATCTCTGAAGATATCGGGTTATATGGCAATGCCTCAAATTCGGGTTAGACTTAATCTAGTGTTGGTTCTTCCTGATTATATTACTATTAAAGTTGGCATAATCATTCACAAGAAAGTGCTGTATTATGAAGGAATCATGTATAAATGTGCTTGATGTAGTTTATATAGACACTTGGGAGAGGATTTCCCTACTCGTAAGACGAAGAAAAAATAGGTTTCAAAATTGCATAATGTTATGGAATCTCACAAAAACCCCTCTCATAATTCAATATCCATAAGGTATACATCCATAGATAGTACATCTGAACCAAATACTGAGCCATATGGAAAAATGAAAAACCTTATGAAACCTTTCAAGGAGGTTCAACCACAACAAAGGGAGTGCACAAAAAATACGATATTGTCACTTTGGAGGGCCCTCTCGGAGATGTGCATCTTGGTGTTGTAGCTAACTCGGCCTCTCCTTAGGGTATGTTACATGTATGCACCCCTTCCCCTACTTTTTCTAATGCTTCATCTCCCTCTAATATTCCCCCTTCTAATCTACTAAATATTTATGTTCTCGTCCGTTCTCCCTATACTCGCTTTCCTTCTCCTTCATCACATACTATCCCCCTTTCTCCTACTAATAACCTTTCACTCCTCTCAAAGGTCCCCTTTCCCCCTCTCCCTTCAGCCTCTCAGAAAAATGATTAAAATCTCTTCTCCCTTTCCTCTGACTCAATCAAGGATAATCTTCAAAAAAGGAATTTCATCCCCGAACATGGATGGGGTCTAGGACCAATATATGCCTTTTTACTTGTGAGCTTGATTAGGGGGTGAAAATCACATATCTCCCTTTCCAAGGAAGAAGCATCCTTGAAGGTGAAAATTTGGAAGAAATGGTTCATTAATGGCACTCTTAGAGAATCTCACCCTAGAAGAATTTCCAAATGAGACTCCTATCACTAAATATTCAAGCGTTTGCCAACCCTTCAAAATCACTAGATTTGAATAAGGTTATTGTATTCCACTCACCCCATGTTATAATTATGTAAGAAAATATGATAAAAAAGCTAAAGGATGACTCATTTGTATCCCCTATCCTTACAAACTAGTCCTTTCATCATATTGGTGCTTAGGGGAAATCAAATGGAATGACCATGAGTTCGAACTCAAATTTTCTAAATTTTTCCTTAGCTTGGTCCTTGACGTCATGTCTTGCTACTTCTTTCACTTTCAAAGATGATTGGTTTTTCTTCACCATAATGAATATTTATGGTAATTATGGGGATATAAAATTATTTTGAGACAACATCATTAGTCTCCCCTATTCTGGATTGGATTTCATTTTTATGTGGGGTGACTTCAATTTCTCCTTAGGGAAATCGAAATTTTTGGTGTCCTTATGCACACCTGGAAGTAAAAATGGATTATTTTGTGGATATAATTGAAATTTTGGGGTCAATAAATATTATCCCTACTTGGATGAATAGTATGATTGTTCTATAACACCCTCATTCCACATTTACCAAGTGAATTGGTTCCTCTGGGTAAACTTGTGGGGAAGATTTAATATGATATGATTCAAATCCCCAAGTATAGTTAAGGAAGTGTAACTAACAAGACAAGACCAATGTGACCTTCCTCAGATGCTACAGATCCTTCACGAGAAAACCAACCCTTCTAGGTGAAAAACCCTTGAGACAACTTATTGTTTTGTTGAACTAGAGATCCATTCACATTGGCAAAAAGCCCTTCATGCAACTGAAACCCTCCACTTTCATTTACAACAAGACATCCATGCGACTGTAGCCTTTTTTAGGCAGTTTTGTGCCAGCGACCCTCAATTGTGAGCCACTTTGTCAGGGCCAGGACTCCGGCCTCTATCCAGAACTTGATGAAACTATTAGAAAGGATAAATAACAATATGACAAGGCCTATAATGAAAAAATTGAACAATGACCTAATGCGACAAGGCCTATCTATGACAGACATTTCATCAAACACATCATGAACATGTAATCTATAGGTCATCTAAACACATCGTAGCATAACGACTACATAATTATCTGAGAATATCCAAGATGGACTATTGTCCTCTCATGATAGTTGCATTACGACCTATCAGGTCATGCATTCATTACCCATTCTATTAAAAAAAAAAACATTATGAGATCCATGACTAATATTTGTCATAAAACCATGCTTATAACCAAAATATAACCAAGAGAATAACAATGATAAAACAACCATCAATATCACATAATAACAAGTACATATACCCACAAAATACAAGAGGAGATTATCTCTTACTAACATATGAAAAGTGCAACTAGATCTGATATTTCCACGTACCACCCAACCATAGATTGGGATGAACCAAATATTTCTTTCATTCAATCACCCTCATGCCATATTCCAATAATATATGTGGGATATCATTGAGTAAACCAAAAAAAATCAAACATGATTTTCCAGAGGAAAAAATTTCTCAACCCTCAACCAATGATTCCACCTCATGATCAGAAATCATTAACAATCACCAAATAGTTCTCTACTCAATATTTCAAGGGTTATAGAGAAGCTATTCTAGCCTGTGCTTCGAGGACTACTAACTCAATCCACAGTTTTTTTCAGGGTTCCAGATTTTGTCTAACTAGGGATTCTAGGAATAATAACTCAACCCAGCAAGGGCTTCCATAGTGTTTGTCCAACCAAGACTTCCAAGACTAGTAATTCTACCCAAGTTGTTACACATTTTCTCGAGAATTTTTCCAACGAAGGCTTCGAGGAACTAGTAACTCAACCCACAACCATAAAGAACATGAGAACCAGCCAGAAAATGAAGGTAAACCCACAACACCATGGCTATCAAGGAAATGGAAAGGCTAGGAAAAACCATTGTCAATCTAGGCCATTCTCAATGCCAATGAAAAATAACAATAAAGAAACCAAATTCATGTACCATACACACCAAAAATAGCAAGTAAATCATACATGCAACTCGGTACCCATAGAGAAAATTCATTGTAGCTATCGATCCGACTACCCTCTTTCACTTTGCTGCTTTCCCTTTGCATTCTTGCTCCAAATCCCATGTATGCCACACTCATCCAAGAGTGCTCCAAGAAAACTCTAAGTGTCAAATATTATGAGATATAGAGAATAGAATGAGAGCTCCAAAATTGAACTGACATAAGATTATAAATTTATCATCATAATAATTTTTTTTAATGAGCCATATATTTTTCTTCAATTTCCATTATTTTCCTCCTCGCATGAAACCTATGACCTTTCACCTTCCTTTTCTCCCATTTTCCATTATTTGCATAAATAAAATTCCTATAAATTCCACTTTTCCTTTCCAAAGCATTTTACATTCCCTTTGAAAATTTCAATATCCATTAGGTAATCACAATTGATCCCCATCACTATGTTTTTTCGCAACATTCAGCTTGGAATATGTGTCCCATGACAATGATTATTATTTCTCCTTTATTATCTTTATTACATTACATTTTAACCCAGGGTTGTTACAGACCCCTCCCCCTCAAGGGAACACCTTCCTTGGTTTTCAATGACACCTACAATAAAAAAAATCACTGAAATAAAAAATATACTACTTATGGAGTTTTATAACTTAGCTCGTTGCAGTATTCATAATGATCATCCTATTGAGAAAAAACGAGCATGAGAAACATAGCAACATGAAATCCATAATGAAATGACACCCATACTACTTGTTGCAGCTTTATATCATATCTCTATGAGATATTTACTTCATACTTATGCATATACACTGAAATGACCAAAACACAACACCAAAACATATACCAAAATTTTTTTTCCTCAGCCAAAAAAAACAAATTAAGGATACATAGCCCACATCTCATCAGCCATCTCCCATGTAGCTTCATCGGGCCCAAAGTACTTCCACTACAATTTAACCAGATGGATTTCTTAGTTCTACAACATGATAATTTTTCTTTACAAAATTCATTGAGGTTCCAGCTAGAATTCTCCTTCTCGCTACACCTACAATACAAACTAATCAATCATATGATGAACATCATTAACATACTTCTTGAGAAATGAAACATGGAAAACATCATGGAATTTCACTTTTGGAGGTAGTGAATGTCGGTAGGATATTTTTATGATACTCTCAAGATATCAAGAGGCACACAATACTAAGGTGTCAGTTTCCCACATGTCCCAATCATCAAGGAGCTCTTTTTAGGATTAATGTGCAAGTACACATATTCCCAAACTTGAAACTCCTTAAACACCCTGTGATGATATGCATAGCTCTTATGTATATCATGTGTTTCTTTTAAATTCTATTTAATAATATACATTTCATGTTCCATCTCTGCCAACATGTTTCGTCCAATCAATACCTTATTAATTGGATCACTCCAAATGATAGGAGTATTACAACTTCACCAATAGTGTGCCTGAAATAGACACATCGTCAATGACTCCTGATATCTATTGTTGTAATCAAACTCAACAATAAATAGATATTATTTCCACTTTATTTGCCGATGCATCAAATACATTCTCAACATTAGAGGAAATTTTAGCCTAAAAGTGCCTATGAAATTTTCATGTACATAATATGTAAAACAATTAAAATCTTTTAGATTTAAAAAGTTGTACATAATTTTTTAATTGTATTTTTGGTTTATCTCCTTATAGGTTCACCCAAATTTCAAGTGTATACACTCGTTGGATGAAGAATTCAATTCTACATTCAATGAGTGTCTACACTTGAAATTTGAGAAAAGCTATAAGGAGATAAGAAAAAAATACAATAAAAAAATAGTTTTCTTCTTTTCCCTCCAATTTCATAACTCTTATTTTATTTTTTCCTATTATTTTATTATTTTTCTTTAGGAGACCAGTTTTAGTATGAAAATTTCTCTAATTCATGTCCTCTAAAATCCTATTGACCCTCTTTGTATGTCCATCTGTCTGCAGATGATATGTTGTGCTAAAGGCCAAGTTTGTACCCAAAAATGAAAATAACTCCATCGATAACCTAGAAGTGATATTGACATCCCTGTACGATACAATTTTAGTTGGCACACCACAAAACCTCACCACATCTCTCATGAATACATGTGCCACACGACTAGCTAAAGACATAGACTTCACCGAAATGAAGTGTGCTACCTTTGTCAACCTGTCCACTACAACCATGATGAAATCATGAAGTCTAGATCTCTTCGACAAACCTATGATGAAATCCAAAGAAATGAACTCCCTTTTCCAATATAGAATCAGAATAGGTTGTAGTAACCCACTTGGATGATTACACTCTACTTTTACCTATTGACAATCCAAGCATCTAGCCATAGATTCTGCCACTTCCTACTTGAGATTCGGCGAATAATACAATTTCTTTATAGTTGTGAATGTTTTTTGATATCCCAAGTTACATGAATATGGATTAGCATGAAATTACCTCAAGATAAGCTCCTTGAGCTCATTGTTGTCTAGAACATAGAACCTGCCCCTAAAACTCACAAAACCATATCTTATGAGATGATAGTCCACATCCTGATCAGTTGTACCCTGTTGTAACCTGTGCATAATCTCCCCATACCTATCATCCTATTGACCTGCCTCTAGGATCTGATCCTATAGATCTGTTCCATAAGCATTCATAGCTGCTATGTGATTTACACGTATCCACTTACTAAGAGAATTTGAAACCCTATTCTCTTTATCTTTACTGTACTCGATCTCAAAGTTGAACTCACTTATTGTGGCCAACCATATAGCTTGAGAGGCATTCAGATTTATTTTTTCAAATAGAAACCTCAATCCATTATGATCACTCATCAATACAAACCTCCTTCCAAGAAAATAGTTTCTCCACATCTTCAATGCAGGTATGATTGATTCCAATTCAAGATCATGTGTGACATAATTATGATCGTGCTCTTTCAATTTTCATGATTCATAGAATGCTACATATCCTTCCCACATCAAAACTCCACCAAGTCCTCTCTTGCAAGAATTTTTACATATGAAGAACTCTTTGTCTAGATTTGAATATTTAAAACTAGGGAATTTGTCAAAAACTGCTTCAACTACAAAAAATTGTCTTCGCATTCCTATGTTCATTAAAAAATAATACCTTTCCTTTGCAATGATGTAATAGGATAAGCGATATATGATAAGTTCTTGATAAACCTCCTATAATAACTTTCTAAGCACATAAAATACATTACCTCATCCACATTCTTAGCAGCTTCACATTCCATGATAGATATGATATTTTTTGGGTCCACTGCTATGCCTTCCTTGGAGAAAACATGCCCCAAGTAATGTACCTCTGTCTGAAAGGAATTGCATTTTCTTAGCTTGGAAAACAATTGATGCTACACTCTCAACAATATAAATACAGATGCTAAATGTTAGATTTGATCTTCCTTATTCTTAGAATATATGAATATATGATCAATGAATACAATAATGCAATACACTATTCATCGAGCACATAAAAGTAGTTGGAGTGTTACCCATACCTGGTCATGAAACTTCTCTCGTAATTATCCTCTTCTTTGATCCATACTTGATCGTATCACAATCTACAATATTCCAAAACATTGTTGATCCCTTCAACTGATAAAAAAAGTCATCCATCCTTGGAAATGGATACCTATTCTTGATTTTCACCTTGTTCAACTTCTTGTATTCAATGCATATCCTCAGAGTACCATCCTTTTTCTTCACAAACAATATCAGTGCAACCCACAGTGATACAATTGGACTAATGTACCCCTTGACAAGCATTTCCTTGAACTTCAACTTTTATTCTACTAACTATAAAATGGTAATCTTGTATGGTGCCTTTTATACCGGTGTTTCCCCTAGTACCAACTTAATAGAAAAGTCCACTTCCCTATGAGGTGACAACTGTGAAATATCTGCGAAAAATGAATCTTGAAACTACTATAGAACCAAGTACATGTTCAGTACCTCTACATCCTCAACATCCTTACCTTTATCACTGGAAAAGTTTACATAAAATAGCACACAACCTTTCCTATGACTACACTTTGCATTCATAGCTGTAACCATTCTCACTAGTGCAACTTTCTTCTTACCCTATAAGATTCTTTATTCCCCATTTCCATCCAAACGCTCAATAACCTTATCATAGCAATCTACCTTCTTCCTCTAAATATACAACCATTCCATACCCAATAACATACTATATGATCCCAACTATAGTATATTCAAATATGTTTATATAGGCACCCCAAACAATTCAAATGCATAAGGTCTTACCTAGATGAACTCTTTTCTTTGTACCTATAACCAAATTCACTAACCAAGACACCGCATGCACTTATTTATTCAAACCACACTTATCCACCATGTTAGTATTAAAATAAATATAATTATATATAGGGACAATAAAAATAGAAAAAACTTGATCACAAATCTTACGATTCATCTTAATAACATATGTCTAATGATATCTCTACATGTTATCCAACATTACATAAATCCTAGGAATACTTTTTCTAGCATCCCCCATTGTTTGTGCCTCCTTAGCATTGTATATTTGTGATCTACCACCTTGATGTTATGGAAAATCACTCCTGAAATGATCCTTTCCAAAATTCCAAAAATGTAAATTCTTCTGACTTGCACCCTTATTCTGCTCCTCACACTGAAATTCATGTCCTCTATCAGATGCATTGAAATTCTTAGGCAACGCTGCATTCTCTTTGTCAGTTTTTTCCTGAGGTGTTTTTTTTATTATTATCCCATTTTCCATTATATTTTTAATTTCCTCTCCAATCCTGCTTAATATTCGATATGTTCTTTGATTACTCATAACAATGCTTTATATTCCTGATGGCTTTATCCAATGATCTAGGATTTTCAAACTCATTTGTGTCTTTGAATGATACCCGCAACCTAGTGATGAATCTATGAATATTCACTTTCCCCTCTTTAATATAAGGCACATACCTTATTAACTCCAATAATATGCTAGTGTAATCCTCATGAGTCATAGATCCCATCTTCAGTTCATAGAATTATTTTTCCTTGTCGTCATAGTATCTCACTAATAGATAATTCTTCCTGAATAGTCTCCCAAAATCACTCCAAGTTAAATCATCTTCGTGAATACCTCTGGTATTCCTTATATATTCCCCCTATATGTTTTCTTTACCTTTAATAATGAATGTATTTATTGTTGCCTTCATGTTCACTAAGTAACCTTCCAATCTAAATAACTTATTCATTCTGAGCAACCAAGCTTCTGCATCCTGTGACTTCGTCATTTCTCCATCAAATGTAGGTGTATTTTCTTTCTTGAACTCATCTAAAAAATATCCCTTATCATTCCTCATGTATGGATAACAGTTATGATGACCATCATACCTATCCGAACAAGTCCAAACCAGAACTAGAGTAAAGCCCATGTCCACTGCCTCGTCTATTAGGTGTATCCAAGAATTTTCCATCTCTGATTGTGTCATCTCTATCCAACCTTTTCCCACCATGTGACCTACTAATATATGCTCCATTATTCCTATCCTCCTGCCCATGACTAATTCTAAGAAGTTCTTGTCACTGCAATTCTAGTAAGCTCTAAAGGATAACTGCATTAACTTTTGCTTTTCTCTCTTGTGCACTAGAAAGTATTTCCTTTGATTTAATGATTTGGTCATTACCTTCTTTACAAGTCCCTATTCATGCCTTCAAAATTATCAAATTGTCTACTATGTGAGGGGAATAATCATCACCATGATTCTCATATGATCTATAGGGAGAATATCATGAACTATAGTCTACCATCTCTACCATCTTGCTACTTATAGTTTTTATTTTCTTCGAGAAAATCATATCATATAAGATAAACCAAAACATAAACATAAACATAAATAGCATACCTCAGTATAGTTCAAGGGAGGATATCTCATCTGCAAGATCAACCATATTAGCGCAATACCTATATA